>CM029786.1:6898205-6919205 GCA_017562165.1 Ectropis grisescens | reverse complement strand
TGATTCGTGTTTGAAGACGCCGGGCGTCGATCCTGAACTTTGTTCCAACCGGTTCGAGGAACGAACCTATTGTACGAGCGAGGCGCTTCAAGGCACCACAAGGACTGTGGTGCCACACCCTCGGGAAACCTGACAAGTATCGTATTTATTTAAGTATATGATAAACATTAGGACACGGGGAGCGGGTAGATTCGAGGGAGTTTAGGTCTTATACACCCTAACCAGAGGAACCTGGTTAGACCAGGTACCGTGTCCTACATAATATATATTATTTTGTGTTAAGTAACGTTTCACAGTCACGTAAAACTGTGTGGTAGCAGAGCTTAGTGTTAGTCTTTTAGTTTATACAAAACAATATGTTATACAGAATGCAGCTGAGTGTGAATGATATAGTAGCGATTACACGACACGATTCATCGTGCACAAAGTCCCTGTCCCGATGGATTGGGTGGTGTAATCGCTGTTAGGCAGTTAGTGTGACTAAATCGGGCGATCGAGAGTGCCCGACCGCCCTAACTCCCTAAGTCCCGATGAATCGTGTCGTAATAGCTCAGTGGCCGCGCGGCGTTCGACGTGAAAGGACGTGTGGCGTGTGGAGTGAAAATGGCTACGCAACACGAAAGAGAGATAATACTCAACGTACTGGACGTTTACAAAGACTTACCTTATTTGTGGAATAAAACCCACCCGGAGTATAAAACAAAACATTTTGACATGATGGTTACCGTGTGATGCTGGAGATATATAAAAATCACGACCAGGCAGCAACCGTAAAAACTATCAAGAAGCAAATTGAAAATTTGAGGACTGCGTATTTTAAAGAAGCTAAAAAGGTAAGCAAGTTTAAAAAATCTGAAGTGTTTACTAAGCAATACTCGTAATTAACAAAAGTGAGCTTATGGATATATTTGTCGATTATGCCGGCTAGGCGTTGAAAACTTATTGATATTTTTAAAAGTTATGTAGTATCGGCGGGACCTCGAGTGGAAGGATCTTCTTATAATGGTTTCCCTTGCAATGGCTAAAAATACCTCTAAAGGAAACAGGAGACATTTGAACCTCTTTTATTTTTTTGTCGAATTGGCTTCAATTACTACTTGTAGAGAGTATTGATTGATCTCTTTTTATTTTTCTAGGTTAATTCAACGAAACACACAGATCAGAGCGGGATCGGAGGATGTGTATGTGTCGACATTATGGTACTATGACGCACTATCATTTTTGGGATGTGCTACAGAATCCTGCCGCTCCATAACCGATTCATTAGAAAAAGTGACCGATGAAAATGAGGTAAGTCTGTGGATTTATTTCAAAAAGATATTAAGTTTTTATCACAAATGTATCGTTTATTCAGTACAAACAAAGTAGATTTTACAATGCAACATTCCGCCAATCTGTGCAGCAGTTTATTGGCAGATCGTAAAAACTAGTAACTAGTAAATCATACACTAATCTAGGTAGAAAAAACATTAACCATTTTGTCTGAAAAGAAACTCTGCCTTCAGCATTGAAATATTGCATAAATTTGTTTCGGACCTCTTTCCCGTCTGTATTGCGCTGGCTGTCTTTTAAGTGTTGTAACGGTGTGAGCCCATCGGTAATATTTCTCCAGACTCCTTTACGAAATGAGGCTTTCGTTATATTTTCTGTATCCACAAGTTTGGATGGTATGTATCTCGGTACAGATTTCTTGAAGTAGTTGTGCAAAGCGCAACATGCCAAGCCTATAGAATCTACATTTTCAAGTTTTTGATTAAGAATTCTCCGTAGTACTCTAAAAAGTGAAACTAAAATGCCAAAAGCATTTTCCACAACCCGTCTCGCACGAGATAAGCGGTAGTTAAAATTCGTTTTCTTTGTTAATAATTTTAGGGGAATGGTTTCATGAAATGCCTGTTTAAAGCAAATGCACTGTCGCCAAGAAATACATAAGGCACGTTCGTTCTGAATGTACATAAATTCGTAGTTAGCGTTTACTACTTGAATAACACCACGCTAAAAGCCTTTATAATTATAAAAAGGGAACGCTTTCTTGTGGGTTTTCTATAGCTACGTGTTTCCCATCGCAGGCCCCAACACAATTATTAAAATTCCACAATCTTTCAAAATTTGCTGCAGTTTCTTTCCATTCGTTTTCTGTCTCGGGCACCTGAAAAACAATAAAATGTATTATTTGCAGAATTTATCATCATCAGAGGGAGAAAGCAGTCGAGCCGGACCTTCTAGTGCAGGACCTTCAGTTGCCACCAAGAGAAAGAAGAATCTATTTTACAAAAACAAGAAAGTATATTAGCCAACGCCGAAAAATTGATATCTATGCAAGAGGAAGAATGGGAAGTGTTAGGAAAATCCATTGGATTGCAGTTGCGTGATTTAAAATGTAGAAATTTAAGTATTGCGCAAAAATTTATCAGTGACATAATATTTTACACTAAAATGGACAGATTATCGGAAGATATCCGTATATATCTAGGACCTGACCGTTCTTCCTCTTCATCATCGTATTTAAAACATGATCAAAATCGTACAAAACTTTCTCATCCGTCCCCACGGTATATTCTTTGTCATCGAACCCGTCACCACAATACCATAGTTCGTCCCTTCAGTACCGTATAAACTCACTAAACCCATCACCACTCTACCATAATACATGCCCTCAGTACAGTGTCCAATCACCAAACCCACCAATCTCATCACCAGAATACCATAATACATCCCCTCAGTACTCTGACCAATCACCTAACCCACAAATCTTAAAAATAGAGGATAAATATTTTGAGTCGGTCAGACTAATGGATATGGAAATGGACAAATTCAAAATCAATGTTACGGGTGAAACATCCGAATCTTCTGATCACCACACTACTTTATTGCATCCTCTCAGTACCGTGTTCAATCACCAAACACCTCAGACACACCTCAAATCCACATACCCGAATCGTCACACACACCTCAAATCCACATACCCGAATCGTCACACACAACTACACACGTCTAATACACAAAATAACACTGCTCAAAAAATAAATATTCAAAAATTCTTAATCTTCAACCCTAAATAAATTGATTTATGATTTACCGAGGTAGCTTTGACAGGCTTTTTAATAATAACTTTACATTAAATAGCTTATTTTAACGTAGATTTTTTTTGTTTTGCAAAACTGCCCCGGTCTCCCCTAACATTATGATAAATATACCTAATAAATAAATATATGATTAAATGTATTTGAACTTTTATTTACCTTTATATAGTCTTTCAGACATCTATAGTATATAGCTTTGCACGTATCTGGTATCATTTGTGACAAAAGGGGTTCCGATATTAACGTGCTGTATTGTAGATCATGATAGGCATTTCCCGTCGCGAAAAATCTCAGTGTTACAGCTAATCGTTGTTTAGGAACTAATGTGTCTTGTTTTATAATGTATGGAGTCACTAAATAAGATGATTAAATTGATCAGAATTAATTCGGACGTAATTTCTAAAGTCCTCCGGCTCTAACACACACAAAATGTTCATGTTACACAATTTATTTCTCAAGAGTAAATGTTCCTGCACCCAAAATCTTCTTTTCTTCTTTTTTTTACTACAACCGCTGTTGCTGCGATAGCGATTCAAAGTCCTAAAAAAAATTCGCTATAAAAGCTATTGCATAGCTTTTATCGCGGGCCTGGGGACCGAATTTTAGTGATCGTGCATCTCTTTCTTATGTTCACAAGAAAGAGGGATAGAAGACCGTAACGCCGTCCTCCGCACTCGGTCATTCGACTTTGAATCTTATTTGTATTAGCGTTACAGACTAAATGCTCTTAGCAATGTTGCCAACTTAACGGATTTCCCGTGATATTTTTATGGTAAGCAAATGTTACTCTTCAAAATAAAAGCAATTCCGAAAAATTGTTAACTTCCTATTGCTTATGTTGATAAAAATGCATGCAACATGCAATGGATTTACCGCAGCAGTCTCCGAGTGCCACACTTCTTTTTTATAATAATACGAGTATTTTAAGTTGTAACGAGCCAAAATCAAGAAGAAATTCAAGATAATATAAGAATAAAAAATTTTTTTAATTGACACCACCCCACATTAATATGGCAAGAGATTTGGTGATAGGTCACATTGACTGGCCTCGTGGCTTAGTGGGTAGTAACTCTGCCTGCGAAGCCGAGGGTCGTGGGTTCGATTCCCACCCAGGGCAAATATTTGTGTGATGAATTCAAATGTTTGCACTGTGTCTGGGTGTTTCTATTTATAATAAGTATGTATTTAAAAACGATATATGTATTATATCAGCTATCTGCACGCCATACCACAAACTTTGCTTAGTTTGGGGTCAGATGGTGTTGTGTGTGAATTGTCAACCAATTTTTTCTTTTATTTATGAAAACCCGCGTATACAACGAAAGATTACCCAGAGAATTAAGAATGGCAATAAAGAAGTTCTGGACAAAGATCTTCTTCCTGCACCACCAGTAAAGGAACATGGACATGAGGTTTTGCAATTACCGCCCTACCATTGTGATCTTAACCCTATCGTGAAAGGAGCAATACAGAAAAAAATGTGGGTCAAGCGCCTTCTGAAATAAAGACGCTTACTGAGGGAATGCTTCCTAACATTGTAACAGCAGAGGAACGGCTTAATGTGTGCCTGCACGTAGAAAAAATAGAGGATAAATATTTTGAGTCGGTCAGACTAATGGATATGGAAATGGACAAATTCAAAATCAATGTTACGGGTGAAACATCCGAATCTTCTGATGAAGAATCTAGCTAGTGTTCTAGCGAAGATGATCCCATGGAAGGCATTGACCCATTTGAAAGACCATTCATTCGCCAAATTTTCAAGTAGTGTTGCATATACTCCATAAAAGATTTACAAAGTTATACTATATTTTTGGTACTTTGTTGTTGATGTAGGTTGAAAATGACCGTATAAAATGATCATGTAAAAACTATAATATAGTTTTCCTGATGGTAAAAGACTCCGCCAGCTAATGACCAGTACTGATACATGGTCATATTGAACCAAAGCAGCACTGCACCGGCGTCAATTACTTCGAGACATTAGTTCTTGAGTCTCGCTTGTTCTGTAATTATATTATACTAGAACACAATACCCTTTAATATTTGATGACGACCTCGTTTCCGATTCAGACCCAGAATACGAACCTTCCTCTTCTCGTTTACCCAAAAAACGACCTATCCTCATACCTGAGTCTGACTCAGAAAGCTCTGATGACAACATACCTTTACAGAAACTACAGTCTAATAAAAAAGGGTACAAAATTAAAAAAAGACCTGGTACAATGGAAATCTGACAAAATGGAACCATACGATAAAAATAACTTCCAATTTATGGGAAACGCAGATTTACCGGATACGGTAATGGTCAAAACACATCGGTCAAGCACAAGTTTATGAAGTTATGACGTGCAATAGATTCGAAGTCATAAAACAGTTTTTGCACTTCAATAATAATGATAATTTCAAGCCTTTCGGAACCGACGGAAATGATAAACTTTTTAAAATTAGAACCTCTTCTAAATCAAATTCGTGAACGTTTGTTACTAGTTCCAAAATAAGAGTTTTTGGCTGTTGACGAACAAATAATCCCGATAAAATGTCGTCACGAGCTAAAACAATATAACCCTGCAAAACCACATAAGTGGGGTTACAAAAATCAGGTTGCAAAAATTTTAATGGCGTATCAGGCTTTAGTTATGATTTTGATATCTTTGCTGGAGACCAAAGCAATACTCGTCCTACAGATGCACCTGATCTGGGCGTCAGTTCAAATGTTGTGAGTCGGCTAACTGCTACCGTTCCAAGACACGTCAACCATAAAGTTTGTTTTGACAACTGGTTCAATAGCCCGAATCTTCAAGTTTATTTGTATAAAAACGGCATGTTGCCTATAGGTACAGTAAGACTCAATCGTGTGCCAAACTCAAATATGCCTTCTGAAAAAGAATTAAAAAAAAGGGGACGAGGTAGTTTCACAGAAAAAGTTGCCATTGTAGATGACGTCAAACTAAGTCTAATTTCATGGTTTGATAATAAGAATGTAAATATTCTATCGGCATATGTGGGTAGTGAACCAACCCCGACAAAATGACGTTATTCCCGTCAAGAAAAAAAGTACATAGATGTAGTTTCTCTCCAAGCTATCGATGTTTATAACCAGCATATGGGAGGGGTCGACTTACTGGATTCAATGCTCGGTTATTACCGCATTCACTTACGATCACGCAAATGGTATAAAAGGATCTTCTTCCATATGATAGACTTGTGCATGGTTAACGCATGGCTTCTATGGCGCAGGGTTAATGAAAATCAATATACGCCCCTATTTGATTTTAAGCTTGCAGTTTCGGAACATATGCGTAAAGCAGGCAAAGTTATATCCAAGGCAAAAAACGTGGTCGTCCAGCAAGTCTCTTAGGGACACCGACATCGTCGAGAGCTGGTACCCCAAACAGCATGCCAGGTTCGCCAGTAACCTCGAGAAGGTCTCAAAGGGCGCCAGCCAGGCATCAGGATTTACCATTGAATTCAGTACGTACTGACAACTTGGATCACTTTCCTATTTGGGTCAAAAACCAACGTCAACTATGCCAAAACTGCCCAAAGCTTCGATCTTATACTAAATGTGAAAAATATGAGGTATTTTTAAGCTATTGCATAGCTTTTATGGCGGGCCTGGGGACTTGGGGACCGAATTTTAGTGATCGTGCATCTCTTTCTTATGTTCACAAGAAAGAGGGATGGAAGACCGTAACGTCTGCCTCCCCACTCGGTCATTCGACTTTGAATCTTATTTGTATTAGCTTTACAGACTAAATGCTCTTAGCAGTGTTGCCAACTTAACGGATTTCCCGTGATACGTAGCGGATTTGAGTACGTAGAGAACGGGAAAATAACTTTCTAACGGCTATTATCATAGCATATTAGCGTAATAATGTATCATATTACTATTATGTATTTAAAAATAACGTACTTCAAATAAAAATATATATATTTTAATGCATATCTTTTTCAATAAATTTAGTAACTAGCATTTTTTTGGAATTGGAATAAACGAGTATGATTAATTAATTGCCTTTTTTATGAATAAATTATAGTTTCGAATAATACTGTACTACAAAAATACCAACTTCAAATAAAAAAAATATAGGAACATAACCTAGTTCTGCATATTTGTTGTATGTTGTTGTCAATAAAAATGTTAATTTTATATTTGACTAAAAACAAATAAGGGGATTTTCAAGTAAATGTGTCGTTTAGGAAAAATTATTTTTAGAAGTTGGAAACACTGTTTCCAACTTTTTAGTAAATAGTAAATAGAATATGGATGTAACTTTTTTAATGCGTCCATGAGTAATTATAGGTGAAACCTGTGAATTAAGAATAGGTAAACAAAGTGCGTTTGTTAACAATGAAAATAATGTGAAAGTTAATGAGTGAGTAATTTTTTAAATTCCAAAATTCTAAAAGTTAATCCAAAAGAAAGGTTATGTTTACTGTAAAAATACATGTGAATTATATTTTCTTTCGAATTATACCTAACAGAAAAGAAAAAGAACTGTAGTATTATCTTTTAAAACAGTTACCATAAACCTATAGTTTCTTCTCGTGTCGACTCGTGTCTACATGTGCCAATGATATGTGAGACTATGTTGTGATAAAAAAATACCAAACGCATGTTGAGTAAATGCGATTGGTATTTCTCAATGTGCATTCGTGGAGATATACCAATAGTATAGACTAAGATATCAAATTGTAAGATAAGTAGGTACTTACTGCGTTTTGCGTGATGCATTTTGTAATTAATACGAACTTTTAGTACTTAAAGTATAGAGTGTACGAGACGAGCAAGGACTTGTGCCTGATGGTAAGCAACATGCCTGCTACATATCAGCACAGTAACACTCAGCTACTGGCACACAAAGAGTCTAAATAATTGCCTAGCACTGCACTGCGCTCGTCACCCTGAGATCTAAGATATTGTATCTCAGAGCGCTTTTTTTCTGGAATTTTTCTGGAAATATTGGCTTAAAACCGGAACACAGTAATGTTTGCACATTACTGCTTGGCGGTAGAATAACTGGCAAAAGTGTGAACCTTCCCCCGGCGGACTCTGCCAAGAGTCCTACCACTACAAAATTATTTTTGTCTATTGTGGTTAAATTCCTACACCTGACTCTAATAGACTACAGGCCCATGAACAAAATTTACGGGTCAAATGAACCACCAGGAGATCTGTGTAGGATGATAGAAGGGTATAAAGTAATAAGATACAGCACTATGCCGTCACTTGTAAGCTGTCCAACTGAGTACAGTTGGGGGGTTCCAATCTTCGATCAGTTCTCCTTATCGCATGATATTTGTAGGCTTTGCGGAATAATAGATTAGAAGAGGTATGGAAACTATAAAAATTATAAATTTTAGATTTTTAATTATTAGTTTGTCGGAAAAAATTATACACTATTTATACCTAATAATTAAACCTAGCTCTTTTGATTTTAAAGAGAAGAAAAACGATTTCATAACATTTAAAAACAAATTGTAACATACATATTTTATGCCTGAATATTACTTAACTTTACTATTTCCTCATTTTCACAAGAAAAGACAAAAATTGGGCAGTAATGAAGAGAATGCCGTGCAATGTAGGGCTGTTGAAAATGAGAAAATGAGAAAGAGAAAATGCTACAAGAAAATTAATTTCACAGCCAACAACTTCAAATTTTTGAACAGCGTAATGAATGCATTACTCCTGAAGTAATTCTAAACAGGGACACAGGCATTCCTAGTGATGGTATTTGTCTATTCCACTCGCTCATAAGTGTTTTGTCACTTCAAATTGCGACTTGTGACTTGAGGAATGAGTTACACAATTCACCCTATTTAAACTCCTGCCACAATTCGCAAGAAGCTTATAACATTCTATCAAGCACTAATGATTATGGAGATTTGGATTGTTTGTACTTATTTTCAAAAATGTACAATCAAACTTAATTTAAGGAGAAAATTAAACTAATGTTTAATATAAATAAATAAAGCGGCCAGATAGCTGATATAATACTTAAGTACTTATATAGTTTTAAATACATACTTATTATACATAGAAACACCCAGACACAATTGAATTCATCACACAAATATTTGCATTAGATGAGAATCGAACCTACGACTCTCGGCTTGAGCTACTACCCACTAAGCCACGAGGCCAGTCTATATGTTTAAAGCCTCGCAAAAAAGTGAGCTAGAGAACACTTCAAATTTAAAAAGCATTCAACTAACTATCCTAACCTGGTTACAAACAACCAATCTAGTTGACAACAGGTGCACTTGATAACCGCTGATCACCCAAATATTCAACAAGAAATGTTATTATTGAAAGGTCAGTCACATTTAATAATTGAATATCAATATTATTGTAAATTACAGGCAAGATTGTTAATTCTTATAAATACACTAGCTGTACCCTGCCACGCTTCCCTGTGGCACATTGTGATGCAAAAATTAGATAAAACAATCCTTGATGCGGATTATATATCATTGTAAAGTTTCAGCTCAATCGTTGCAGAACTTTTGAAGTTTTTGAAGCGTACACAAACCAATATAACATTTTTATAATAGAGATATTACAGTTAATAATTTAAAATATTCGTTTGAATGAATATTGTAAATTATTTACTGTAAGAGAAATGTTGTAATGATACAACATAATATATCTTATTTCTTAAGCTCTTTGTCTTGTTAATATATTTTTTCAATGTTTTTAGGTAAATTATGTGTAAAATTATTAAAACTTAAAAATGATGTGCTCCATGTAAAAGAAAATGATTAAATTAGTAAACCTTTAAATTATGTTGTGTTATAATATAGCATTATCTACCTTTCCAGCATTATGATAAAAACAAATGTGACTCAGACTCAACATTATGCCAAAAATACTGCATAAATAAAAACATATTATAATAGGGATGTTAACACTAATCACAAATTAATGTTTAGTGTTAATTTTATGAAAGTTTGTATCATTAGAATATCGAAAATCACATTTCTAAAGTTCAAAGTTCAAAGTTATTTATTTGTAAAAATAAGATTTACACACGTCAAATAAAATAATATGTATAAATTAATGAGTACATAAAAGAAATAAAAATAAAATGTCAGCTTAAAATAAACATTGGACTCATAGAGTAAACATATATAGCCCGATTTTAGTTCTTGCTATTTAAAAACTCATCAATGGAATAAAACGTTTTTTTGAACGAGCCAGTTTCTTAATTTTAATTTAAATACGTGATCACTACATGCATCCTTAATATCTGTCGGCAATCGATTATAGACCTCGACACCCACAACGCCTGTTAACTTCCCAGACCGCACGAGCCGCGTGTGAACGGGCGCGAGACTATTCACATTAAGCATGTGTCGTTCACTAGCGAACGAATCAAATGACCCAGGTCGTGAGAACCGTACGAACCATTGGTTCTGGAAGCTTAAAAGGATTCGTTCGTTCATTACGTTCAATTCAAATGTCGGGTCGCGCGCTGAGCCGACAGCCGACGAACGGAACGAACTACATGCTACACCTACACTGTGCGAACCATGAACGACTTCTTAGGTTATCATTCATTTTGTTTGTCTTGTCTATGCTTTCACATCCGAATCCGAACCGTATCCCGCGCAATTAGAAATTTGGATTGGAGTGAGGTATTAAAAATAATTGAGTTTGAGGAAAGTAATAACTAAATCTGCATGTTTAGGACTGCTTATGTGATAAGAAGCTATTCATTTATTACGTGAGAAAGTTTTGGGTGAGTTAATTAGGCCTGTTTGACAATAATAAACGGGCGATCATTTTAGTAAGAAAAATAGACGCTCATCTAAAATTTGGTTGATTTTTAAATTGACGTAAGTAATATTTTATCAGATTGATTAGGTTACAGGTGTATTGCTCCCTGTACCTCTTCATAAATAACTTGCGAAGAAGTAGTCATAATGCTATCTATGGTCGGCAATTTTAAATAAGAAACATTTAACATACAAAAATCCAGTAGCATAGAGTTTGATTTGTTCACAGTGAACTCTTCACCAAAACCACTGTTAATATTCTTGAAAGTTAGCATTTAGATATGTGTAATTCGATCCCACTTGAGAGATAGGATATCTTTTATTTTACTTAATGATCTAAAATTTAGATTTATTATAATTAGATTCTAAATAATTGAAAACACTTCAGCAGTACATATTTTATTATGTGCTAATTTAGTGATGTTGTTGTTATTGATCGTAAGTTTCATTACTTTCAGACAGATGGCGCTTAAAATTAGATTTTTTCAGAAAACTGGCTCGCAGATTTCGATTTATTTTCATTTCATTATTAAATGTTTGATTCCACTTGATAGGATAGAATAATTTATTGCTTAATTTATACGCATATTTTTTTAATTCTAAATTATCTGTTTATTGTATGGTATCGAGCAATGATTTTTTTCTATTAGTTTTATTAGTTCCGTTAGATGGCGGGGTAAGGTAATTTTTCGGCGAGATTAAATACGTACTCAATAGATGTCGCTTTATAAAATTATTGAACAATTGTTAAAAGTTAAAACATTTAATTTAATTTATACTTCATATATTTATTACACGCATCAGTATAGTTTATAGCTAAATTTAAAATTTCTATATTTTTTAGTGTCAAAAATTATTAATTTATTATTATATGTAAATCACTACACGAGTAAAGCCAAAAAAATCGAGCCGCTAGTAAGTCAAGCAAAATACAACATGTTAAATTATACTAACGGCCTGTCCCGGCCTCGCTCGGATACTGTCATAAAAAAAACTATCCTATCTTTCAAGTTGGATCAAACCGCACCGGTGCGCAAATTTGACTAAAATCAGTTACTTAAGATAGTATATAGTTTAAGAGTCCATTGCGGAAAAACAACGTGACACGTAATTTATATAATATGTATTACGCTTATTATACACTTCGCAAAATGTTGTCGCTAAAGATTTTCAGTGTTGTATAATAGGTAGCGTTCAGTAAGCTAGCTACCTAACATGCTAAATTCAGAAGCGATGGCTTGCTTCTTCTAAGTTGCTTCTGAATTCAGTCGACTAAATTTAGCCATGTAGTAAACCTTGTTTTATTTTCAAGATTGATATGACGATTCATGCAGTTTCACATTTACAATTCACGAAATGTTCAACTTTAACGCGTAATGCAAACTTATCTAAATTGTAACGCAGTTTTTAACATTCACTCATTTTGATTCCACAATCTTTATTATTTTTGGATAAATATAAATAAACCTTGTTAACCCAGTTATAGAGATGTTTACGTGTAGAAAGTAGAAAGCCTTACGTAAGTACGGAAATAGGTCCAACTACTATTTTTCTTACTAATGGTCAAAAATGGTATTTCGTAGGAAATGAACAGCTTCTAACTACATATAGCATATTGTGCTTAATGTGAAATGTGCATGCCGCTTTGCAGTTATCAAGCTTTAATATATACTAATATAGACATTACACTCAAAACACTACAATGTCCACTAACTTAAGTAAAAAACGGAGTGAAGTGTGGCTACATTTCACGGTGGTGGCTTCTAACAAAGCAAAATGTAGCTACTGCTTAAACACAATAAGTTTTAGTGGTGGGGCCACGGGTAACTTGTTACGGCACTTAAATGTAAAACATCCTACGGTACTGACGCAAAAAACACGATTCGTACAAGATGCTGCTCCAAGTACTGCCAGTGAACAACAGTTGATGCTGCCAACATCTATCACAATTGCTCCAGCAGAAGCAACTACTATCCAAACCATAACTTCAACTCCAAGTACATCATCTGCATGTCATTTCAACCCAAAGCAAAGCAATATTGATAATTTTGTAACTGTCAAAAAACCAATTTCAATATCGAAGACAAAAACAATTAATGAACAATTACTAGCACTACTGGTTAAAGCTTATTTACCTTTCAATATTGTAGAACATCCGGAATTCAAAAAATTTGTGCACCAGCTCAATGCCAATTATAATTTGCCATGTAGAAAAACCATATCCGCTAATTACATTCCACAGTTATACGCCAAAATAAAAGATGATGTGGAACACAAATTAAGTGAAGCAGCAGCTGTGTGCCTTACAACCGATGGCTGGACGTCAGTCACCAACCAGAGCTATATAGCTATAACAGCTCATTTTATAAACGGAGATGCTGAATTGGTATCCTACCTCCTTGGTTGCTTTCCCTACGACGATCGACACACTGCCCAAAATCTTGCTGCATTCATGGTAGACGAAGTACATAAATGGCAATTAAGCAACAAAATAGCAGCTGTGGTAACAGATAACGCAGCTAACATTGTAGCCGCAGTAAAACAAACAAATTGGCGCCATTTTCCATGTTTTGCCCACACCACTAATTTAATAGTACAAGACAGCCTTAAGCATATCGACTCTCAATTGAAAAAAGTTAAAAACATTGTTGAATATTTTAAGCGCAGTAGTTTCGCACTTGCACGATTAAGAGAGATGCAAATCCAACTCAACGTTCCTCAGTTAAAGTTGAAACAAGATTGTCCAACTCGATGGAACTCTGTTTATGACATGCTCGACAGAATGCATAAAATAAAGGACGCCGTCATTAGTACCCTCGCTATCGCCAATCCGTCAATTAACACACTAAATGCCAGTGATTGGGTAGTAATCGAAAATGTGCTCATAATATTAAAAAAATTTCATGATGTTACTGTCGAAGTAAGTGCCGAAAAACATGTCACTTTTTTTAAAATAATATTATTTGTAAAGGCCATGACAGAGCATATCTGCAACATGCAAACACCCGAGGCCATTAAAATAAAAGAAATAAAAGAACTTCTGTTAACCTTGAAAAACGGAATAGATGAGCGATTCAAAGACGTTCTCTATAATGAGCTGACCACACAGGCCACGTTTTTGGATCCACGCTTCAAAAATATGGGTTTCTAACGATTTGCGGTATGAAGCCACCCTGAAGTCTACCCGGCACAAAATATCATCATACCCAGGGCATCCAAACGTTGAAACACCACCATCCTCACATAGTCCTGAAAACGAGCCATGCAGTAGTTCGACGATTTGGAGCTCTTTTGACCAGAAGGTGAAGCAGCATTTAGAAGTTCGGAGTTCCTCTGCCGCTGCTATCATCGAAACTAAATACATCACTGAACCTTTATTAAAGCGTTCGAAAAATCCATTAAAATGGTGGCATGAGCGGAAAAATATATACCCTCGCCTTTTTAGGCTAATGGAAAGAAGGCTGTGCATCATGGCCACATCGGTTCCATGTGAACGTATTTTCGAAAGCTGGTAATACTATAAACGACCATCGGAGTAGACTGAAACCTGAAAAGGCTGCACAATTGATTTTTTTAAATCATAATTTAAAATAATGTTTAGGTATATATGTCATTTTTTCCTCGTACAGGTTATTAATATGTTTTTTTAATTATGGTAAGTTCGCACTTGACCACCATTTCGCCTGATGTTAAGCGTCGATACGATTCACAATGGAGCGCGCTTACCTAGAAGAAACCGATTCAGTCTCGATTTGAAGACACCAAGATTGTAACCATCGGGGGAAATCCACTTAGGCAACGCATTCCACAACCTAGACGTTCTTATCACAAACGTGGAGTCAAATCTCTTCGTTCGTGTTTTTGGTACATTAACCATGGAACAATATAAAATTAACGTTGTAATCATATGTACTGTAAATTGATTGAGGTACTTTTAACTACTTAGCTATTAATTCAATTTTTGTTAATTTTCTTTCTTATTAATTTGTAATGATTTTCGTGTTTTTTTTAATTATATATTTCTACATTTAGTGGTGTTTTAGTAGCAACCTATTTTTTAGTACCTACTTTTGATATTATGTACCACAGCTGGCAGTTATTGGCTGAATATGTATTCAGCCAATAACTAAAAGGGCTGGTAGGTACAGATAACATTAAATCTAGCCATCTAACATAACACATCTTTGACTGCGTCACGGTGAACTCTCCGATACGCAGCGTTATTAACGTGTTAAGGATTTTGTCTCTGTTTATTTTAGCTCTTTTAATCTATTAGATTCTAATAAAAAATCAAATTGGTTATTATCAAAATCTTTAGTTCTTAGTTAAATTATCTAGGTACCGAATTGACTGAAGAACTCGTTCCTGGACAAGCGAGGAACGAACCGAAAACAACTGAAGTAACTGAACGCGTGGTTCTGTTGACTAACTACGTTTGTATCACTGATCCAATAGGTAAAAAGAACTTAGAAATCTAATGGCTCGATCGAACGGGTCAAACGAACCGGGTCTTTTTGTAAGCGGATCAGCAGTGATCTGGTTCTTACAGATTGAACGAACGACACATTCTTAATTCACATTGCGGAGGTTGTATTTGAACGAGTGGCTAGCACCTCGCTTTTCAAATGAGTACAGGTTATGTCTCATGTAGAGAGCCACCTGGAGTATTACTAGGGATGGCAGCGTCATTATTCCGAGTGACTTAAAATAGGGTTTCGCTGACGTTCGGCGCGACACCTGAGCGATCGCTCTTATTGCTCGCTTCTGCATTCTGAACGCTCTCAGCCTGTCGGCGGCGAGCCCCCAGAGCTCAGCCCCGTATTGCAGAACTGAGTGAACAGTCGCAAAATAGCACGTGCGTACCACGTCAGCGGAAACCACCTTCGACAGTCGACCCAGGGCGTAGCACGCACCACCTAGCCTTGAACACATCTTATCGATGTGCGATGCCCACGTCAGCCCACGGTCGAGTTCAAAGCCAAGAAAAGTGGTCGATTGTACCCGGTTTATTGGCACTCCGTCAACCGTCAGTCTCAGATCTCCTTCCGGGCGACTGGACACCGAGAACTGTATGAAGTGTGTCTTTTTGAGGTTTAGGACAAGACCGTTCATCTTGAACCACTTCACAAGTCCAGTCGCGGCCACGGACAGATTCGCCTGCAGCTCGTAGAACGTGCTCGCAGCGACTATCACGGCCACGTCATCAGCGTACATGAACACTTCGCCGGATGCGATGAAGCCTGGCAAGTCATTCAACAGTAGGGAAAAGAGAATATTCGAGACCGAAGATCCCTGAGCGACACCCATCGACGTAGTCAATGGGTCCGATCTTGTATCGCCGCCATCCCCGACGACCACCTGCTTTCTATTTCGCAATAGGTCTTAGAATAGTGCGAGGGCGGGTCCGTTTATGCCGTAGTGTGCAAGCTTTGCAGCTAGAAGGCCGTGATCGGCCACATCGAAAGCTTTCGATAAATCGCAGCATATCACGGCCACCCGCTGTTTTTTCTCACTTGCCTCCATTACGCGCTTGACCACCTCTCGCGTGAGCGCCGTGGTGGACCTGCCCGCCCGGTATGCAAACTGCCGGTCGGAGAGCGCCTCGGTGGCGGTCAAGTAGTCCGTGAGGCGTCGACTGAGGCCATTCTCGAATATTTTGGATATTGCGGGGATGACTGACACTGGCCGGTACGCATCCAAATCTTCACGTTTCCCCTTTCCCTTGAATAATGGTGAGATCTTACTTAGCTTCATCGCCGCCGGATATGTTCCTTCACTCATACAGCGGTTATACATGTCGGCGAGATATTGTGCCAATGGAGCTCGGACATAGCCGATTAATTCCATAGATATATCATATATATCTTTAGTCGGTTTAGGTGGGATATGCGATATAATTTTGAGTACCTCATGCACCGTGAACGGGATGAGCCTCATGCTGACGTCAGGCGGGGCGCGCGCGGCGGCGAGCGCGGCGGCGGCGCGGCGCACGTCGGCCCGCGGCGCGCGGCACGCCGCCGCCGCAGCCGCGAACCTACAGTTCAGGGCCTGGGCAGCCGCCATCCTAATCGAACATCTGTTACCCGATTCATCTTTAAGAATTTCGGTGAAACTGGCAGGTGCTTTTTTACTGACACCCCTCTCTCTATTTACTACTCTCCAGACAGCTTTAGACTTACTAGACGTCTTTTCTATCATTCGCGTGTAGAAACTTGTTTTGTGTTCCGTCAGAGATCTGTCGTAAAGGCAATTGAATTCGCTGGACATAGCTAAAAGTCTGTCATTAATAATTCTATAATTTTATATAATGCATGCAACATGCAATAGCTTTACCGCGGCAGTCCCCGAGTGCCACACTTCTTTTTATGTTACAATGAGAAAAGAAACTGTTTTAAAGATTTTCACAAAATATAATAACTGTGCATACGAAGCCATATATGCTTTCAACCCATTTTACCAAAATGCATACGAAGCCACATTACATTTTTTTTTCCTGTTTCTAGATTTAATTAAACATAAATAAAGACTATTTTGCATAAAAATATTTTTTGTTGTACATCCTTCATAATTCATCCAGTAAAAGGTTAAATTAATAAAAAAATATTTTTTAATTATTATTTAATCATATTCTGGACTGATTTTTTTTAGGCAACCAAGGCATTTGCAATATATTTGTTGACATATTATTACATATAAAACACTTTTCATCCAATAAACAGCTCGGTGAAGGTCGTTGTATCGCGGGATCTTAGACTAATAGTAACTTGGTTTTTGAAACAATGTCACCTTGTAACGTTACATATTGGCTTTAAACAATATGTAAGCGTACATTACCTTCTCATTCATTCTAAAATCACTATTTATAGGAGACTATGTGGATACCTAGGTACTTACATACTGAATTTTCATACAACTAATATCTGTTCAATCGTGTCCTCACGATAAAGCATATTTTCTGATCATAATATTAGTATTCTTCATGTATTATTTCTATTTTAAACTGTTAAAACTTACGTTTTTCTGAAAATTTTATTTATTTACTTTATGTCATCACATTTCAAACATTCATTATTGCTAAGCAACCTCTACCATTTTCATAAGGTTGTATAGTTTTTAGGTCTAATTCTCTCTGGCCGCTAATTATAAAATAAACTGTCTCTCATTCTAGATTTGAACTCCTAATACTTTTCTTGTAAAAGCCAGGAACTGAGATGGGCAGTCAACATTTGGATTCCAAACCAGGAACATCACGAGATACCCTGAAAGGTACAAAGGTGCTGATGACCTGCTGCGAGCCACTGAACTCTACCGTTCAAGTACTGATCATGCTGTGGGCTACTGATCATGCTGTGGGCTACTGATTATACTGTGGGCTACTGATTATGTTGTGGGCTACTGATCATACTGTGGGCTGCTGATCCCTGCTGCAAGCCACTGAACTCTACCGTTCAAGTACTGATCCTGTTGAGGGCTACTACCGCTGCTGATCCCTGCTGCGAGCCACTGAACCCTAACATTCAAGAACTGATCCTGCTGTGGGCTGCTGATCCTGCTGCGGGCTGCTGAACCCGCGAGCCATTCCCTGATCTCTCTCGAGCCCAGAGGCTTCTGCGGACTGCTGACCTCTCAAGCCCGGAAGCCGTTTGAATCCTACCATTCAAGAAACCCCCCCTCAGTTTCTGGTTTTGTTTCCAATGTTACGTCTTTTTCTAAAATTTACTTTACCCTTATTTTTTTATCATTTTACTTTTACCTACATTATATTTACTAACATTAACCTCCTATTATTTACCCCGTTCTCTATACCCATCCCTATAAGACATTTTTGTTCACTACCGTGACAACCTATAGTAGAAAATAAGTCATTTAGAGGTTTATTTGACGGAGCTCAACAACTTACACGTGCACCAAAATCGATGTGCCGCCGTAAATGCAATAATAAATAATTTTTGATGAAAAATTGCTGAACAGAATATAAAGGAAATCTAAAAAAAATATTGAAGTCTGCTTGATACGTTTGTACCAATGCAGAGAGGATATGGATTGCTACAGGCCCGTGTCGATTATCCCGGCTGTCGCTAAGGTGTTCGAAAGTGGTCTCAGCTTGCGCTTGACCTTGTTCCTCTCCGAGACTCAGCAGCTCTCAGACCCACAGCACGCGTACCGCGCGGGCCGGTCCACCACCACCCTGACGCGGGACCTGGTGCGGCGAATCGTCGGCGCGCGCGAGGAGAAGCAGCATGTGGCTGTGATTTGCTGTGACCTTTAAAAAGCGTTCGACGTCGTCGACCACGCCGTACTCTCCGCTAAGTTGCGGTACTATGGTTTGGGGGACACGGCGTTGGCGCTGGCCACCAGCATACTACGGGATAGATCTCAGGTTGTAGTCGGTGATCGAGGACGAGTTAAATGAGAACCGTTGCGCTCCACCATGGGCGTAGCGCAAGGGTCCTCCATCTCGAATATTTTATTTTCGCTGCTCCGGAATGATCTACCGGATGCGATTACATCGGCGGAAATATTAATGTACGCTGACGACGTGGCGACGTGGCCGCCGTAGTCACCGCTCCTACACTGGACGAACTGGAGGCGTTGCTGAATGTCACGTGCTCACAATTGTACTATTGGTTTCGATGTAATGGTCACGCACTGAATCTGAGAAAGACTCATTACTCTCATTTTAACCTATCAGGTAGGCGATATAGACGACTTGAGGTGTTTTTGAATGATGTCCAAATTTGAGGCGTGGCGCGGGTGGTGCCGACGCGGGTGGCTCGAATGTGCTACTTCGCGACTGTGCACTCGCTGCTGCGGTACGGCGTCGAGCTGTACGGGAGCGCCGCGGACTGGGAGCGCGCTTTTCGCATGCAAAGGGCCGTGCGAGCAGTAGTGGGTATTAATAGCGATAAATCGGCGGCACCACATTTAAAAAAACTGAGAATAATGACGCTGCCTTGTATTGTTATCTTACAAGTCGCGGTGTATGTGAGGACCAATCTGCATTTATACCCTGCTCATGGTGACCTCAATACACGCCCCACACGACGTGCAGGGCAGCTGAAACAGATTCCAAGGTCCATGGCTAAGTCCGACAAACTGACTCATGTGATGGGACCGACGGTGTATAACAAATTACCAAAATGCATCACCACTGCGCCAACTCTGGCTTGTTTTAAGTCTCGCCTAAGGCGTTGGCTGGTCGATCGGACGTTTTATAGCTTGACAGAATTCTTTAACTGCAAAGTTGAAGACTGTACTGTGGTACAATAATTTTTAATTATTTAAATGGATTATTTGGGCTGTATTGTCTAATTTGTTAATGTTGTAGGTTGTTAATTTGAATGTTTATTTAATTTAATTTCATTGAATTAAATTGATTATTTAGGTGAGTTGATTATTTGATTATTTAATTTAGTGGATAGCTTATTTTAATTGACGTGGTTGATTATTTAATTTAAATGATTATTGTCTAATTTGATTAGTAATTAAATTTGCCTACGTACTAGTATACACCTGAGTATACATAATTGTATGCTATATTGTATTTTTTACTTAGAAAACTTGACATGTAAATAATATTTATGAATAAAGGAATATGAATATGAATATTTGGTCATCATCGAGACACAGTTACTTAGGTATAGCTGTTCATGGGATAAATTCGGACATATTTGCAAGGAACTACAGTTCTTCTCTTGCTTGCAGAAGATTCAAGGGATCGCAAAAATTTGATAAGATAGCATAAGTCATAATAGAAATGAATATGGCTTATGATTGTCTATTTGGACAATCATTAATTAGCACTAAAACAGTAACGGATAATGGCTCCAACATAGTAAAAGCTTTTAAAATATTTCGGAAACCTGGTCTAGAAACTGATACAAGTGGTGGACCCCTATTGAATGTTGATTTTGAAAGTAAAAACTTTGACAATAACTTTAGCAAAATGATGATGATAATAATGAAATATTAGTTCTGCATGAGTTTCTGAATGCAAGCAAATGATTTATAACAACTGCTCAACCATGTGAGATATGAAACTCATACCTTACATCTGATTCCGACACTGGACATGGATAAAACTATACATAAAATAAAATCATACCGGAAACTACATGATCCAGCTATGGCT
>CM029786.1:6512705-6897705 GCA_017562165.1 Ectropis grisescens | reverse complement strand
CTAGATCCTTAACTAATACATACCTTTTTTCAGAGTTTAATACACTACATTATTTACTGCCAATTTATTTACAAATTACGGCCCACCTCCCCATAAATATCCCGTTAGCCGTTAGAAAGTTATTTTCCCGTTTAACGTACCCAAATCCCCTAGATATGACGGGAAATCCGTGAAGCTGACAACATTGGCGTTATTCTATGAGAACTGGCTGAAGGATTAGTGTCCAGGGCCAATAATAAATTTAAAAAATATGTATTAGTTCTATTATAACGTCAACAACCTAATAATGTCAGTGACACATAGCACGTCGTGACATCACATATTCTGATTGGTGTTCACTGTCACGTGACTCAATGCCTATTTTTAACCCCCGACCAAAAAAAGGGATGTTATAAGTTTGACGTCGATGTCTGTCTGTCTGTCTGTCTGTCTGTCTGTGTGTGTCTGTCTGTGGCATCGTAGAGCTCAAACGGTTGGGCCGATTTCGATGCGATTTTTTTTATTTGATAGTTAATATCCGCGCGGGTGTTCTTAGCTATGTCTGGTTAATATCGATTCAAAATGGCCGCCTCTACAAAATGGCGGACAAAATATTTCTTCACAATCTACCTCAATATGGGTATCATATGAAAGGGCTTGACTAGCAGAGTACTATACGCTATAACAAATTTTAAATCCAAGATGGTCGCCACCACAAAATGGCGAATTATATAATTTTTTTCACTACTACCGCAATATGGGTATCAAACGAAAGGGCTTGACTAGTAGAATACTTTGCACTATGACAAATTTCAAATCCAAGATGGCCGCTACCACAAAATGGCAAATTACATTTCTTTTTTTCACAACTTCCTTAATATGGGTATCGAATGAAAGGGCTTGACTAGTAGAATGTTGTACAGATAACAAATCTAAGGTAGTCGGGGGTTAATCAAAAGTTTTAATTTTGTTCTTGTTAATCGTAGCTTCATGTTTAAACACTAAATTCAATTTGCAAAATGTTTTATAGTCCTTTGCTTTGGAAATTTTGGGTTTATTATCCGTCATACAAATTATCCGTTAATACTGATTTATTTACATACTAGCTGAACCCGCTACTTCGTTCGCGTAAGCAGATGTTACTGACTTATACATTAATTGGAAGTATCGTACGTCAAATATTTGTATAAGTAGTCATTGAAAAACCTTTGAGTTTGAGTGAATTTGTTTTTCCACACAAAAATTTATTTAATTTTATCACATTTATTTTTCTTTTTTTTAAACAAAATCAAACATACTTAGTAAGGTTTCGTAGTATCGAACATAGCCGCAAGTGTAAAATTTGTAGGATTTTTATAGGATACATTATGAAAAGTCTGAAGCTAATGTGCATGATCTGATACCTACTTACCTATTTCTTTTTATCCGCAAGCTGTTTTCTAGCTGTTACCCGCGACTTCGCCGTAGTAAAATTTTGAACGAAGCCTGTATGGAATCAAAATAATTACAATTTTGAGTTTTAATGATATTCAAGCAAGTTGAACCCGTAAATCTAAGCCAAGCCCTAGTGAAATGTTAATGTATGAATTTAATTGTAGGTAACACAGAAAAATCAAGAACGAAAGAATCAAATTTGGCATCATAATCCTTTTAGCAGCTAAAACTTATTAGTACAATTTAGAATACCAGTAACGCCACCTAGTGATGAAAGAAAAATACATACATGCTACAAATAGCAAAACATCGATTTAAATGGCCTTTAGTGCTTTTAGATTTAAACTGGCATTAGCGCCGTCTAATGAGAATATTATGTTGCTTGTTATTTTTTGATTGTGAACGCAAATCACCTATATTATCTACGCCAAAACGGGTGCATATATTTTTCATTTTGGCTTGTACCTTACCATCACATCAAGTTCCTTACGAAAATATATGCTTATATTAATATGGAGTTAAATGAAAATGTAGACTTATTAGCCCATGTGAAATTTTAGACCCTAAACTATATGTGTTTCGTATGTCAACCCATATCGTTGTGCCGTTTTGACGTGATAGTTAATATTTGTTTCCTTAGGGCCCATGCTTCTTTTCAGGTTGATAGGTAATAAATACATAAATGTGGTATTTTAGACTATGAGTTATTTCTGTTTAAATTTTCTACCAAATTTACTTAGTCTTTCCTACGTCACAGTAACCTATAAGTAACCGATTTGCTATTTCTGAGTTCAAACTACGTGTGTTTCGAATTCCATCCAAATACATTCAGCCGTTCCAACGTTGTCCTGTAAATATTATGAATGTCACTGTTTGGATGTTTGTTACGTAATACATAGAGTACTTATACATAGGCAATGTTTAGCCTATGTGTTCTTCCAGACTGTAATCTAATTCTATTTCAAATTTCAACCCGATCACTTGATACGTTCCGCCATGATTAAAGCGGCAATAGAAATACATCATCTGCGAAAATATCAACTGTCTAGCTATCACCGTTCTTGAGATACAGCCTGGCGACAGACGGTGACGGACGGATAGCGAAGTCTCAGTAATAGGGTCCCGTTTTTACCCTTTGTGTACGGAACCCTAACAACGGTCTGCTTCGGTCACCGAAGCTTGTTGAACACTACCTTTAAATTTTAAACAGTATTTGGATTGAAATAATACGTATTCTAATAAGTTACGGCTGGTCTAGTAAGTTAAAGCTGACCTAGTCGGGAGAACGGCGTCTGTCGATCCGGAGACCCAGGGTTCAAAACCACGCGCACCACTATTTTTTCAGAGTCATGTTTATAATGCCGGTAGTTAGTACGGCGAAGGAAAACACCGTGAAGAAACCGAAATCTACCTATAATCTAAGTTCTAAGTCATATGTCATCCACCAACCGACACTGGGCCAGCGTGGTGGATTATAGCCTTGTCTCTCTCCTTGCGAGAGAAAGCCCCGACGCCCAGCAGTGGGAACATTTAATGGGTTGTTTATGCTGCTACTTATTATGCTGATATGTTTTCTCCAAAATACAAAATTCTACTTCAATGACAGGTAATTTAATTCTGTCATTCGACTAAATTTAAGCTGATTTTAGTTTTTTGTTGATATTTGAAAAACTACCTCCCTGTTTTCGATATCTAAGATCACCTTTGAGGTATTTTCTACCAAACAAAAAGGAATTATCAAAATCAACTAACAATTAGCGGAGTTATCGCGTAAAATAAAACCAAATAAAAAAACATGCAACCCGATTGAGAACATCCTCCTTGTTTGAAGTCGATTATAACCGAATGATGTTTGTTTTTCCACACAAAAATATATTTTTGACAATTATTTTGTCATCCAAGACGACGCGACGCGATCACGTGGGCACTTTCTAGAATCTAGAATCTAGATATTCTGTGGATCGTCTGTGATACACAGAATACTTAGAAGTTAGTATGTACCGAACGCGCCGCGCGTGTCGTTATTATTTAATGTTTGTGTAATTTCCGAACCAACAGACCGATATTATTCAAATTTTGACGGGACAATATAAAAAATGTGTTCTTTCTAACAAAAAAAGAATTAATAAAATTAAACAACGCAAACATGAGTTACAACCAAATACACATTCTGACTTTCACCCCCTCCCGCAAGAAAACCGATCAGAATTTGGGGATTAAAAGTAGCCTACAGCAATGTCCTTAGTATAAACTAAAATCATGCCAAGTTTCAGCTGAATTGAATCAGTAGTTTCGGCGTGATGCGTGATCCCTATACAGAAAGACAGACAGACAGACAGACATGAAAGAAAAAAAATGCAGTTTCGCCATCAGTAACGACTATGGAGTGCCCCAAAAAAAAAATTTTTCAAAATATCTTCAATGTACAGAATTCGACCCGTTACAGTTTTATTATAAGTATAGATTATGAAAGTAACCCAATAGAATACTTTTTTTAAAGAATATATTATAAAAGGATATATATAATAGTGTGCCTGTCCTGTATGTTAATAATATGTAGGAAATTAGTGTAGTTAGTGTAATTATTGTATTCAAGAGAAGATAATGTTATAAGAGTGTTTGTCGAAAAAATCCTCAACATTACGAATGTTTGTTTAAATTGTAGTTTATATTATTTAATGTGATAATAAATTACAAAGCCGATACCAATTACCAAGTAAGTAAAGTTATCTGAAGCCTAAGTTTAAATAGGGTAGTTAGTATATTAAAATTTACAACTGTAAGGTTCAAATAGGCTTGTACAAAACTCTTTGCTAAAATATGATAACTGGCTGAAAATTTAAAATAAAATATATGGAATTCGTTTGGAAGACAGATCGGTGATGGCAGAAAAAAACAGATAGCTGAAAAAGATGGTTGGATATCGAAATGAATTATAGATAGATATAAGTTTAAAATACCGATGTTAAACAGAATGGCTAATTAGTTGAAATACTGATGTAATACAGAATGATTTAAACTATCTTTGTTTCACTTTCTGAGTTGTTAGCTAACAACTCAGAAGTGGGATGACAACGATGAAATATCGTAAGTACACGTCAACATGTTTTTTTTTTTGTGTTTTTATTAACTGTTTATTGTTGTGGCTATCGATCGGTTTTAGTATTCACTTGAGTTTTAGTTTTGAGTATCTAGTTCATTTACCATAAGCATCCTATTAAATGTACCCACTCAGGGGTTTTCTCTCACAAGGAGAGACTCAAGGCTATAATCAACCACGCTGGCCTAGTGCAATTTGGTAGGTTGGCGGCGGGTTGATTTGGTTCAATTACATAAAACTTATTAATTACCACCCATGTTCTGAAAATGCCGATATTAAATGTTACTTTAACGACCTCTACCTTTTATGTCTATATGGAATACTTAGCGTGATTAGACAGAGTCACGGCATTAACACTTGGTTGGGTGAGTTTCAGACAATGAACGATGGACACCGCCCTGGTGTCCATCCGTGGAGATCGAATGATTGAAAGGAAAAGGTCCAGTATCTGGAACCGCAACCGAGATTGCGATGGTGAGGTGCGACGGAGCCGCAATAGAGTACGTGTTGTCGCTGAGGGTCATCGCGGATGTTGGAGTTATCAGTTGGAGCTGCGCTACCGGGCACAAGAGCCTGGTCACGCCGCGAGTTGCGCTACTGGGCGTGACAGCCTGGTCGCGCCGGGAGTTGTGCTGCTAGGCGTGACAGCCTGGTCGCGCCGGGAGTTGCGCTGCTAGGCGTGACAGCCTGGTCGCGCCGGGAGTTGCGCTGCTAGGCGTGACAGCCTGGTCGCGCCGGGAGTTGCGCTGCTAGGCGTGACAGCCTGGTCGCGCCGGGAGTTGCGCTGCTAGGCGTAACAGCCTGGTCGCGCCGGGAGTTGCGCTGCTAGGCGTGACAGCCTGGTCGCGCCGGGAGTTGCGCAGCTGGTCGTGACAGCCTGGTCGCGCCGGGCGTCACGTAGTCGCAGCCGGGCGCGAGACAAAGGTCGCGCCGGGAGCATTAAAGCCATATTCACAGCCAGGGGTTGGTTGTCCGAATAGAAGAGATACTACAAGTTCGAATTCAGGTCATGTAACATTATATTTAAATCTACCTCTTAAGACATACAATAAATTAGGTTCATGAAAAACATCCTCCGTCACAGCCAAAATCAGAATGTAACACAAATTATTAGAAGTCTCTTAGTTTCTGAATTAATTAAGAACCAGATAAGTAATATTTCTGAATTCAATACTTAAAAAAAAACAGTACAAATAGATTGAGGATGATCGTTTCATATCATAAAGATACGGTATGTAAGAATATTATAATTATCTATATTTCAAGTATCGTTATGCACTTTTAAAAATAGATAATTTTGAAATCGTCTGTTTGAGTATGAGTAACGTTCTAACGTTTACGTTCCGTTATCTGAAAAATCCGTAATGACAGACTCATAATCTGTGTCGTAGTGTTTACGGTTTTTAGTAGCGGTGGTTTGAGTAATATATTCATAATAGGTACACGGGTGGAATTTCAGATTAGTTATTATCATATTATGTTGTTCAGTAATAGTAAAAAAATAGGATAAATAAGCGATTTCGTTTACAGTCCTAAGCCTGTCACAGTATTAATGAAAATTGTATCGCTACATGTTGTCTTAAATTTAATAATATTTTAATCGTAAGATATTATTCAAACAAGCACCATATGTTATTCTATTAACCCTTAATTCGATGACGGGTAATATACTTCTCGTTCAATGAAAAAAAATCTACACACGGAATGAGATCGTATTACTATGCTTTTATATGCTATTTTGCTTCGTGAACTATCTAAGTACCTTGTCTAAAAATAACAACGCATCCACTACTTCAAAACTTAAGCAGTCGCCGGCGAGATGACGGGGAGGAAGGACGCGCTGCGCGGGCTTTCGGTAAATAATATTTATTTCTTGGTTTTCGCTGTTTTTTCTGTGTAATATCATTAAATCATAAAAATAGATTACTTGGCTAGGTATTGGTAAAGATCTAAGTAATTGGTTAGGTTTATTTTAGATTCTGTGAAGTCCCCAATTTGAAAGTCCAGTATACTTCCCGTCGCCAAATTATTAGTAAAGATACAACTTTATAGCATGTCCAGTATTCTTCCCCTTGTCAAAGTAGTAGAAAACTAAATAAATAATCGTCTGTCCAGTATTTTTCCCATTACCTTATCTTTAGAAAACAGACTTTTGTTAATTCTTGGAACAATATTATCTTATTTCGTATTTTTTTGTTTTATCAGAGCTTCAAATCAAGAGGACACCGTATAATAGCATTAGTGCCCCCTGAGAACGCTTTTTCGGATATAGATAGCGGTTCTGAACCTGACAATGAAGAAGAATTTGCTCACAGATCTAGAGAATTGTCCTCTTCACCATGCCCATCCATAGATTCATGTATAGTGCGCATGAATTTGTTAGAAAGCTCTGAAAATGAAACACACAATAATTCTTTCAATGGCAGTGATGTGACTAATGTTGACTCAGATTTTTTTAACCAATATAGCTAATGAAAACCATCAATCAGATAGCTGTCCTTATATCAGTGATAGCGGAATCAACCGTGTTTTAGAATTAGAAGAAACCTTTGACCATGGTCAACCTCCATTAACCCCAATTCTTAACAACGTGCTACCAACGACTGGTGATGTTAATTATAACGCTATACCCAGTTTAGCTTCATTATTGACAATTCCATCAC
Source organism: Ectropis grisescens (assembly GCA_017562165.1). Taxonomy (NCBI): domain Eukaryota; kingdom Metazoa; phylum Arthropoda; class Insecta; order Lepidoptera; family Geometridae; genus Ectropis; species Ectropis grisescens. The sequence goes on along the minus strand of CM029786.1, from coordinate 6,890,529 downwards.
CATGTTCTTCGTCCATTACAAGTCCATCGACATCGAGAATAACCAGACGAAAGAGAAAGTTACAAAATTGACCTGTGCAAAATGTCCAGACAAAAAAGACAAAAAAAACACTCATTGTAATGTACAAATGGAGGAAAGGGCAATTTCGACATAAGGCCGATCTTCCATCAAACGATTTTGTGTTTCAATTACCAAATATAGACTCCCCGTTGGAGTTCTTTTACAAGTTTTTCTCCCCTGATATACTCGAAGACATAGTAAACAACACAAACTTATATTCCACACAAAGAACTGGAAAATGTATTCAGTTGACCATCGACGAGTTAAAAGATTTTCTCATGATTCTTCTTTTAATGGGAATAGTGAATATGCCATCCTACCTGGACTATTGGTCTGCAGAATTTAGATATCCACAAGTAGCTGACGTCATGCCGTTGAAGCGGTTCGAGCTAATTCGGCGCAACATTCACTTTGTGGATAACGTTGATGCGGATGAGGACAGGTATTTCAAGATACGGCCTTTTATTGAAAAAATAAGGCAAAACTGTCTGGCTACAGAAGAAGAGATGAAATTCAGCATTGATGAGATGACAATACCATACAAAGGTTCCAAGGCCGGTAACCGTAAACAATACAACCCAATGAAACCTAACAAATGGGGGGTTTAAAAACATAGTACGCGCTGGTGCCTCCGGAATAGTCTATGATTTTCTGTTGTACGGCGGCGATGATACTTTCAGATACATTGATTTCACAGAGGAAGAGAAGCAAATGACGCTAGGTGCTAAATTGGTATTAGCCCTTTGCAAGACTATTCAGACTCCAGGGTGTGCCGTTTACTTTGATAATTACTTTACTACGCTTGACTTGATTTGGTATTTACGTGAGCATTGCGGGATTTTCAGTCTAGGAACTATTCGACAAAACAGACTGAAAGGTTCTAGTAAAAAGCTATTGAGTGATAAAGAACTAAAGAAAAAAGGTAGAGGTTCTTTTAGCCAAGTAGTAGATAACGACAAAAAGATTGTTATTGTCAAATGGTTTGACAACAAAGTTGTGACGTTGGCCTGCTCTTATGCCGATGCTTACCCGGTACGAGAAATTAAGAGATGGAGCAAAATACAGAAAAAGAAACTCAACGTCTCGTGTCCGCAGTTAGTCCAACATTACAATCAACATATGGGAGGCGTTGATTTGTGCGATATGTTGATAGCTCTATATAGAACGTCCTTCAAGACCCGACGTTGGTACATGAATATCTTTGGTCAAATGTTAGACATAGCGGTAAATAATGCTTGGCTGCTCTATAAGAGAAAATGCAACTCAAACAGCACGAAAAATATCAGCCTCAAAAAATTTAGACAGAGACTAGCAATCGAATTGAGACAAAAAGAAAGATCGACCGAAACTGAACCACCAAACTTAGTACCCAAAAAACCTTGATTAAAACTCCGACTGCACCAAGACCTCCAGATTCTGTGCGTTACGATGGAAACAACCACTGGCCTGAATATATAACATATGGACGCTGTAAGTTTTGTAAGAACAATAAAACTAACATAAATTGTTCCAAATGCAAGCAAAGGTTGTGTTTAGTCGCTAAAAGAAATTGTTTTTATAATTTTCACCATAAATGAGTAGGGAAACCTTTTTAGAAAAACACAGCAGATTAATCTGCATTAATAGTTTATGACCCTAAAAGGCTGATTGTTTAATAATAAATATGTCTGTGATTTGAATTAGTTATAAGTTGATTGTTGATAGTAATGAATATTTTTTTAATTTGTTTAAAGTCGTGAGTAAAATCTCTTTAGTAGTAAGTTTTGAAATTCCTTTTAGTGTTCTAAGCATGATTTCAAAGTTTATGTAACGATAAGTAACATTTTAATAAAAAAAAACCTATAGAACCACTAAATTATTTTATTCAGTCTCCTCGATAATGGGAAGTATGCAGCACATAGTTGGAGTGCAACAGTTTCTTAAATAGTTGGCAATGTCCAGTATTGTGGACGTAGGTTTTACAGGAAACTGAAACTGGTGAAATTTTTCAGGTATTTTTCATAGTGTCCTCTAACAGCTAAGAACTAAAATTAATAACGATTTTACAAATTTAATTCAAAAAAAAATCCGTCGAATTAAGGGTTAACAGATATTATTTCAGTAAAGGCTGAATATTGTGTATCCATGAATATAAACGGTGACTACTATTGGCCAGTATTACCCAGTGATAGGTCCAACAGCCTATTATTTTCAAAGCGACATATTTGATAATAGGAATATGAATATATCAATCTAATATAACACCGCTAGTTAACGGTTGTGATTGTGACGACGGAGATATTGTACATTGTACCAACTTCGTAGAGCTGGATTGGACTGGATAAATAATACAACGCCACTGACCAAATCTAAACAAAGTCTGGTCACTGCTTTTACGATTCAAGTAACCCAAGCGATGGCGCGTTTTAATAACAATCAGCGCCATCTGAATATAATCCGGGTGAACTAAAGCTTATGCAAGCAAAATATAATATATTTAATTGTAGGAAGGGTTGCAAACAGGTGCGTTTCATAAAACGAAAACTGACATGCAAAGACGGGTTGTGGAAGAATTAATAGCTTACTAACCTCAAGTGGCAAGTAAATCCATTAAATGCTATTCAGCTACGAAACTAAATCCAACTTTTAAAGGACTGGCTCCTTCAGTTGATCGTCAATAAATGCTGACACTGTCAAAGACCATGCGTTTTACTAGCTCAGATTTCGTCTGGCCTGGTGGTTTAGTTGTTAGTGAGTCTGCCCTGCGAAGCTGTGTGATTTATGCAACCATTTTTACTGTGCATGGGTATTATTTATGGATAATAAGTATGTGTCTGGAAATATTCAATTTTTGGATTGGCTCTCTGTAGTACAAGTTTTGTCTGTAGTACAAGTGCATAGTGCAAGTTTTATTTAGTTTGGGAATAGTTGGTGTTGTGGGTGTGACTTAGTGTCTACCACTACCACCATTTGAACAACAGATGAATAAAAGCATACAGAAACATTCGTAGAAGGAGGGTGTGAAATAACGCTGGTAAAATAGTCGATACTTAGGTGCGTTCTTTGATCACGATGCCGCCAACAACGATGAAGGGTTCAACCAACGATAATCAACGGGGTTGTACTCGTATATTGGTTCACTCAATCGGATGGTGAAAGTTGCTGAGTGGTACAACCGGATTCTTGTTAAATTGACTGGGCATTATCTAAGAGATAATTAAATGAACTAGTGAGATGATAAATTTGGGAAAAGTCGTAGTCTGAGAGTAAACTTTACGGATAGGACTTTGTTTAATGTCAAGGGACGGCACGCTAGTCTCTTTACTGTCGTCGCTGGTCGGTTGGATTCGGAACGGAGAAATCCAGAGAGACAAAAAAAAAGCATATGATAAGAGGCGATAATCTGCTACAATATGGCTCCAATTATGGTAACGGCAATCTTGTGAACACCATTAAAGTTGTCTTGAAACAATAATGAAAGGGCTAAGGTAGCATATTTGTATCTTCATTTGAGGGAGAGTTCATAATGGTATTGTGATTTTTGGTCCAAAGTAGTTAAAACTAGCAACTGCGGCCTCAGATGAGATGTGACTGTGGTGGGTTCATGTTTTCTTCCCTTAGGATATATTTATGGGGAGGTCCAGCAATACCTGATAATGATGAATAATAATGCCTGGGATATAGTTTTGAAATAAAAAATACTGTGTATTGTTTCTGTAGTTGTGCTCATCAGATCAATAAAATTATATAGTGGCTAAAGTATTTTAGTAATACTTTCTACAATTACATGCCGTTGTTTAACTTGATAAATTAGCGTGCGTTTTAGCGAATTAATGTTTGGTTGTCTTATGTTGTTTCAGGTCAAGTGCAAGATCAGACCTGAGACAAATTGGATATAATGATATGATAAAGTTGGTTGGATTGTTAATGCATTGGATTTTAAATGCATTGGATAACTTGTTAATGCATTGGATTTTAAATGCGTTGGATAACTGGTTAATTCATTGGATGTGAAATGCATTGGTAAAATAATGTTATTTTTCTTATTTTGTGGTTGACAGATTTAATTGTTAATACGGATTTAACACTTTAATAGCGTTGGTTAATCGATGGATTATTGATAATTGATACGAGCCCTGGTATTCCCTATCTTCCTGCATGGCGTAGAAGCGTGGACGATTCGGGCCCGGGAAAGACAAAATTGCCGTACTCAAGATTTGTGGTATTGGAGACGAATGTTACGAATACTTTGAATTGCAAAAATTCCCAAAGCATCGATCCTGACCCAGCTCCGAAGAACGTCTAGATAATAAATGTCAACCACACATCTTTTCATATTTTGATCATACAATGCGAAGAGGCGACGGGAATCTGGAAAAACTCATCATAGTTGGCAACACCGAGGGCAAACGATGGCGTGGTCACTCACCAACCAGTTGGACCGATAAAGTGAAAGATCCGTTTTCCTCCAAATTTTACTCGGTCGTAAGAGACGTGCGGGACAGAAACCGGTGGAAGAAGATCATCCGCTCTAGATGCAGCCCTGATGCTGACCACGATCCTTGGACATGAGGGACAGACCGAACTGATACAATTTTTTTCATTATTTTTTTTACAATTTAAATTATTGGTTGACTGCATAAATGTTTAGTGTAGAATATTTTATAATTGTATAGTTAAAATTATGAAGGATGAAGGATTTAATTCAAGATATTGGGCGTCGTTTCCGCTCTGGTTCGTCCCTGAGGCACAGGATAGCTATCGCTGTTCAGCGAGACAGTGTTTTGGGCACATTTGCACCAGGAACGATTCAGGGTGGGTTATTGAATTGTACTTTGATAATATTTTTATTTTTGATAGTTATAATGATACTATTAGTGGTTAATTGAGTTAGTGATTATTGTTGTGAATTAGATAAACTTAATTGGTTTTTAATATTAGACAGATTGCTTCTTAACTGGATAAGTTGGCCAGATTGCGAATTTTATATTTATAGATATCCAACGTGGTGGATTTACCCCAACAATATTTACTTCATCACCACTTATTTTCTATTTATGGTCTATTTTCACTCAGCACTCTACCGAGATAATACGAATCAAAGTTTGACGTAAAATTAACCAGCTTTAACCCTAACGCATGTACAGCTGACAGTCGATCAGGCCGTTACGGGCATATTAAATAAAATAACAAACAATCAATTTTGTATTAGAAAAAAAATATGAGCTTTCATGTCTATGAAAAACATGTTTATGATTCGAATCATACATTTATGATTCGAAACCTAGTAGGTATAGAATAGATGAACTACCATAAACATTGTTGCACCTTTCTGCATATATATATATTTTTGTAACAGAATATGTCACTTTCCGTAGGTAATCATATTTGTGTCTGGTAAAACAAGCTTAGTCATGTTTGTAATATATTATGATGAAATTAATTTTGTTAATATACCTTTTGCCAAGTGTAAGGTTGGTTCCACCTGGTGCGTACATGAGGGCATGCACGTTATCAGGATGGACGAGTGTAAGGTTCAAATAGGCTTGTACAAAACTCTTTGCTAAAATATGATAACTGGCTGAAAATTTAAAATAAAATATATGGAATTCGTTTGGAAGACAGATCGGTGATGGCAGAAAAAAAAACAGATAGCTGAAAAAGATGGTTGGATATCGAAATGAATTATAGATAGATATAAGTTTAAAATACCGATGTTAAACAGAATGGCTAATTAGTTGAAATACTGATGTAATACAGAATGATTTAAACTATCTTTGTTTCACTTTCTGAGTTGTTAGCTAACACAACATAATTCTACGTAGGTACCTAACTATGGTTTAATTTTAACATTCCGGCTTGAATTTACTTTCTACTTTGTGATCTAAAATATTTTTGATTTAGTAAATTTTGACTTGCTATAAAAATAAAATGTTAAATAAATTAAATATTTCTCATTATTATGAATGTTTTTTTTTTCAATGGCGCGGTGTTAAACCTGAAATTGCGAAAAAAACAGCTTTTCCATAATATTATTTTCTGTTCAGTGTTTCTTTAATTTTACGTAGGTATAATTTGACTTATCTACCGGCCGGCATCAACATGCGCAAAGGCTTCAAAACAATACGAGTGTTATGATAAGTGTCATTATCGATTACCAAAATTACGAAAATTACTAAATGATTAATAAACGATGTTGTTGTTTTAATTTATATATAACAGAGCTTCCTTTTAACAAAACGATAACGTTGAAAGGTTTGTATTAGAGATTATTATACCAAAGTATTTTGTGGTAGGTACAGTATTGAATTTCCCATTTTATCGCGTCTACTGAGGCTATTACGATTGCGAAATTTGGTACGGTGATAACTTAGCGGATCTTACTATTTTACTACCTCAATATGGGTATCAAACGAAAGGGCTTGACTAGTAGAATACTTTGCACTATGACAAATTTCTAATTCAAGATGGCCACTACCACAAAATGGCGAAATACATTTCTTTTTTCACATTCCCTTAATATGGGTGTCAAATGAAAGGGCTTGACTAGTAGAATGTTGTACAGATAACAAATCCGAAGTAGTCGGGGGTTAATCAAAATTTTTATTTTGTTCTTGTTTAAGATTTTCTTATCTAAAAACATTAATAATCATTTATTATTTTAATAAACTGTTTTATTTTTTAAAATATAGTTAAAATCTCTAATTCAACCGATTCATTCTTAGTGGAAACAAGCCTATTATTAAAAAACAATACAGAGATTGCACACCCTCTTTTAAAACTTTACGAAAAACATAACGGCCAAAACGATGCGTTATACCGGTACTCAAATAACTATTTTATCATATAAATCTATCAAAATTCACTAAAAACCGAGAAATACTAGCAAAAAATTGTTTATAACGATTTGTTGTCCTTAAGAAAAATCATAAGAAACTTACTTTTTTTTGCTAAACTGCACAGTGCACACCCGTCACACTAACATCGGCCATACCACTTTGGGAAAAGGTAATGTTACCAGTCTTTTAAATTAAAAATGCTGCCAAAAGTTCACAATTGCCAGTTATCAAAATCAATTTGTAATTGAACTTTTAGAAGTTAGAAAAATGAATGTTTCCACTTAATATTGGCAATCATTGTACTCTGGGCAATGACTGTAGTGGTTACCCTATAGAATATTAAAGTAGCCAAAGGATATTATGATATTTTAGCCACTTCAAGCTATTTTTCGATTACGTTTTTTTTAAAGCTGGCCACTTTTTTATTCTATTTAGCCACAAACTAGATTGTCCAAACGGACACTGGATTGTGTCATTCATCAATCGTAAACGCTAGAGAAAATTACGTAAATGTATGGTAATGACAACTAACAGCGATAAATCACGTGGTCAGAGAATACATAGAGAAAAATCGTAGCTAAGATAGTAATTATCTATTCGTACTTTACGTGAGACAACACACAATCGTTTTCTACAATGGACATCGCTAACTCCCGTACAAATACTAGCCAAGAGGCTATTTGACAAGCGCAAACGTAACGCTATCGTAGTTTCAGTGTGACCATTTGTGGCAGATTTCTGCCATTTTGGCAGATTTGACTTCTAAATTTCATGTGTGGCAGATCATTGTAACGATTTACAAAAGTGGCAGATTTTGGCAGATTTAAAAGGTTCTAAGAAAATTTGGATTACATTATTTTAATGTTCGATAAAATAATGTTTTAGAAGATTAACTTAGATAAAAATGTTTTTATCAAACTAGCAACTGCTGTTTCATGGCTGGTTTATAGGAGGATTCCCCCTCCTATTGTGTCATTGTGTGTTTGTAGAAGAGCGTCATTTGATTATGAACCGTAATTTACTCAGTTATAGTGTTCATAATCTTATCTCCTTTATCGATGTGATTTTCTATCAACTTTTGATTTTATCTGATTCTCTTTTGGCGTGTTACGAAAACTTTATAATGAAGAAAAAATAAGAGCGCTCTTATCGACCTGAATGGGAGCACTATCTCTTGCTTTCTTCATGGTTATCTAGGGCTAAAAAGAACCAGGATGTCGCATTCTGTAAAGCTTCTTTAAAAGAGACAATGACCTATTAATAAAAGACGAGTTCCTCGAGCAAAACTTTGGCAAGACGAAAACGAGGTAATTACCTTATCCCCGCTCAGTCCTGCACTCTCCAGTGTCGAGAGCAGTCCGTATCGCTTGTAGGTAAATCCCCCCGATTAATATCATGGCAGCAGATTGTGTTGTAGTATGATGCTGTTTGCTAAACCTAAATCTTTTCCTTTCCAACAACCGATATTCTGGATATGTTGTCTCTTTCTTTCTTCTTCTTTCGCGTGATATTTATTAATACAAATGGAAGTGTAGGTATATGTGTACGTGTGCAAGTTCTGCTGTGATTTATTGCATGATTGTTAGACTATAACGCTTCTATTTGTAATACTTCGTTGAAAAGAGCATGGATCTTCACAGAAACATAAAAAGAGCGTAATTGGTTATAGTGGGTAGTGTGCAATCATCGGTAAGCATTTTACATCTCGTACGTACAACAAATATTTAGTCAGTTTACAGACAAATAAAATTATGCGTGTTGACAAATTTTGGGGAGCAATTGGCCAAATCCTGGACTGCAATGGAAGTACAAAGTATCAAAATATTACAAATTTTGCAAAAGCCTTATTATGTTTGCTCATGTCAAACGCTTTGTGTGACCGTGTGTGAGAATATGTTCTCAGGTTAATTTGTGTAAAACAAAAATTAGAATAGGTTTCTAAACCATGGGAACATGAAGACTGTGTTTCTTTTAAACCCACAAATAAAATGATAAAGAAAATATCTTCAAAACATTTGTACGGTACAAACGAAGAAGAAAATTTGGAAGCATATATTGATACCCAGTTTAAAAATACGTATAATAGTGCAGTTTATTTTCTTTAATTAAATAAATTCTGTTGAATCCGTTTTATTTTCATAAAGGCATATTTGTGGCACTTTTTTATGTTAAGTGTGGCAGATTTTGGCAGAATTTCGGCATAATCTATGGCAGATTCGCCATTCACAAAAAGGTCACACTGCGTAGAGTCCGCGCCACCACTGAAGTCTTACGGAAAATACAGGAACTAAGTTTGACAGCTCCGCCATATTACCGTTTGTTCGGAGTGCTTGTAGAGAGTAGAGGTCGTGAATTTTTTATTGTTTTTTGTTGAAATATCCGTGAAAATGCAGCGAAAAGTAGTGAAAAGTGCAGCTCGTGAACTATTTCTTAAAGTTAAAGAATTTTGTGAATTAGAAAAGATGAAAAAAGACGTTTTGATCCCGCTAAATAATGTGCAGATGAGAGTCGCCGCGATGACAGATAAATATTAGGGATGCCATAGCTGCTTGTTTTTGCCTAATTGATGAATACGATATAATTTAATGTAACCTTGTCTGATTGACGACATCTTCAGTGTTTTTTTCTTATTCTTAATTATGATTGAAAATATTATACCAAAACTTACCTTGATGTTTTATTTATTTCAGGCGTTTCCGTAAAGACAGTGTCTCGTATAACTAAAGAAGGACGAAAAAAGACGCCGCGAAAAAAGAGATAATAAAAAAAAAAAACTTTTGGAACACAATGTTTTGTCGAAATCACTAAAGGAATAATACAAAAAATCTGTTGGAACCGTAAAGAACACATTGAAAAAAATTGTTACTAGTGAAATAGTGAAGAAATACAAATTAAACAATAAATTAAAACATACACTGGGGCTTAAAACTAACATTAGATACAATAGAGACAGAAAAGTAAGGAAAAACAAAATATTGAACGAAATTAATACATTTTATAACAGAGATGATAATAGTCGTGCAACAGCAGGAAAAAAAAGAGTGCAAAACTAAAAATAAAATAAAATTACAGAGGAGATATCTATTGGCTACTATAAAAAAAATCCATGAAAAATATCTTTCTGTAGGTGGTAAGGTTTCATTAACCACATTTAAAAATATAGACCATTTAATATACTTACACCTAAAACCTCAGACCGTGACACTTGTGCTTGTGTAAAACACTCCAATATGGCATTTATGGTAAAAAAAACTTAGGCAGATGGGAATTCTTGAAAGCGATGACCTCAGTGACATTACATCGAAACTGGTTTGTGACCTAACATCTAAGACGTGCATGTATGGTTTGTGTAAATCTTGTAAAGACAATAGCATTACTACTAATGAAACCGATTTCAATCTAAATGATAAAATTGTATGGCCTGTGTGGATGCCAATGAAATATGAGTATGGCAAAGAGGGAAACAAAAAGACGTCAAACAAAATGGTAAAGGCGGAAAGAGAAGGATCTCTACAAGACTTGATCAATGCAACAAATTCAAATATGAAAAAATTTCTAAATCACTCATACAATATTTCACATCAGTACAAAAATTATAAATTTTGCATAGCTAACTTGAAAGAAAACGAAACGGTCATACACATAGATTTTTCCGAAAATTATGTTTGCAAGATGCATACAGAAATACAAGCCAACATCTGCACACTGGTGTGCAGATACATCAAAAATGAACACAAACCCATATCATTTTGTTCAATATCTCCAGCAAATATACATAACCCCGAAGCCATATGGGCAAAATTAAAACCAATATTACAATATTTGAAAGAAATATATCGTCGAGTAGATACAATACATTTTTTTTCTGATGGCCCGACATCTCAATACCGCAACAAAAATAATTTTTATTTATTTAGTCAAATTCAAAGTTTCGGTTTCAACCATTCTACTTGGTCTATATTTGAAGCAGCTCACGGAAAAGGCGCTACGGACGGTATTGGCGGCGCAGTGAAGCGAACTTTGGACTCGAAAGTGGCACATGGAGAAGATATCCCCGATGCCAAAACCACCTTTCAAGTCCTTTCCAAAAAAGATTCAGCCATCAAAGTGTTTTATATTCCTCCAGAAGACATAATACCACTTCAAGACGAAATAGCTAAAAACTACGTCCACTGCCTAACACACTCAAAATACATCAAGTAATATTAAATGAAAAAAAATCAGTAAGCTTTCGAAATTTAAGTTGCTTTTGCAAAAATATGACAATATACAAACACACAGATTTGAAATTAGCAACGAAAATCTACCAAAAGGCAGGAAAACACAGAGAAACTTAACAAAGAAAAAAGATACAGGGAAAATAAAAAAAAGGAGAAATAGTTCATAATCAACCAGCAGCGCCGAGAGTTTTGAAATAGAATACATAGACGACAGTGACACTACACATTATTCTGAGCCTAATTATGAACAAGAATATTTAGATGTAGAAATAGGAGAAAAGTTGAAGAAAGGTTTTGCTTTAGGAAAGGAAAGATTTGAAGAAAGTGTTTTAGAAGCAAAACAAGAGAGAAAGTCGGCAGCGCAAAAAGGAGTCACAATATTATCAGACATTCGAAATTTACCATGTAACAAAAGATATTTAGACTTAAAGCAATTTGATGGTCTAGAATTTCATAAATTGGATCCGAATTTTGGTCTTTTTTCTGCCAAAAAATCATTAGATGACACAATAAGTGCAGAGAATTATGATCCATACACAAACCCGGTAGCGAGTACTTCTGGAATTCATAAAAGCAGTGGTTTTTTAAATTTACAGGTGCCTGACTGTAGCTTAAAATATATCGATTTGAGTGCTAAAGAAGTTAGACAGAATAAACATATAAAAAACTTAAAATTGAAACAAAGATGTGACTCTGATATGATAAGAGAGTCTGAAAAATCTGAAATCGATGAAGAACCGATAAAATTGACAAAGACCATGATCAAATAGAAATAGGGGGGACAGATTTGGATAGTATAAACTTAAACGAGACTAAAAAGACTAAATACTGTGAAGAAAGCTGTAAGCCGGAATTAAGTATTACTGTAGAAGCTAACAAAAACGAAAAGACTGATGACTTAGAAAACAAAGACGAAACAAATATAAAAGATATAAAATAAATCAAAATGTGTTAGCACGATATTATAATCGTAACAATTGGAAATACTATATAGGGCGTGTAGAACAAATAAATATTATAGAAGATAAATACACGGTTAATTTCCTAAAGACAGTCAAAAACCCTTCACTAAAATTTGTTGTGACAAAGGAAATAAACCTAGACACTGTTCCTTCTGTGTCGATAGTAAAAACTATAGAATTAATTACAAATGATAAAAAAAACTAACATCTGCTAAGAGATCATTTTGATGTTATTTACTTTAATTAAAATGTGTTTAATTTTTTTTTATATTCATTACTAAGAGTTTAATTAAGTACTACATTATTTTAACACTATTTTTTGTTCTGGAGCAAGTATTATTAAAAATTACCTTTATATTATGTGTGTGTGTTATGTTATGTTGTTAAACTTTTATTTTCATGTCTTATTTTGATTTTAGGACATATGACATAGTACGTTATTGATTAAAATAAAAAAATAAAATAAAACGACTTTTATTGAAGTTAGCTATTAAAAACAACATCCGACTTCCAAAAACACTACAAAGTGAAAAAAGATTGTTTTCAAAATCAACCACAGTTGACTACTTGACTAAAGTATCGATGAAATTCGATTTAAAAAAAAACAGACGAACATAGAACCTCCCCCTTTTTGGAAGTCGGTTAAAAATGGAATAAAATAAATTTTCTAAAAACTAATGTTTATTTCCGTATTGTAGATATGCCCTTAGAATATTTTATGTTACTTTTAAGTAACCCGGTAATTTATACTTTTAAGTTGCTTTTATGTTATATGAGGCCAATTTAACGGCCCTACCCATAATTATAAAATAATATAAATAAGACAAAAGGTTGGAAACGGACTTATTAGAATATATTTAACCTTGATAAGTGACGAAAATCTGAAAGGGCAAACAGAGACGCTTACAACGAGCTATCTTCTAAAACAAAGGTTGAGAAATGCTGGTCTGTCATATTGAGAGTGACATTGATTTGTTTACATTTTCTACACCTCTCCGTGCATTGATTACATGGAACCTCTGAAGAACAAACCTATGGAACTGCCGTAATTGTTTAATTTGACATGGAAATAATAATAATATATTTGTCTCTTTCTCACAACAGTGGTTTTACATTAGAAAAAAAGTATATAAACTCTTTTTATCAGCATCCTCTCATTGGCTTTGATGTACCGTCAGAGGTGGCAACTTGACGATCCTTTGTCAACTTTACCACGTCCGAATTTTGACATTCTTTCGTATTTTTTCCAAAAACGACAATACTTGCGTTGATTTAGATAGTTTGGTAATATTTTGAAATGAGTGGTGGCCACACTAAAGTTATTTCATAATGGTAACATTGTTATCTATCTCAATATGGCGTCATTTGTAAAAGTGCTGAGAGAACGTCGCTTCGATTTATCGGAAAATTAACACTGTATCGCCTATATCTGTAGCCAAAGGTGAGTAAAATTTGAATATGATATACATAATTTCATTGGGAATATGCTATGATAGTTGGTATTTACTATTAATGTGTATTTTTAATAATGTATTATAAACTAAATTTTGGGCTTTGGTAAAGTTGCCACAACGCCCAAAATGGCATCTTTACCACTGCTTAGGGTTGTCACAATTTTTTATCCGACTTCACAAAAAAGGGACTTTTAGTAGTGTAGATTAGTGGTCTTTATTTTTAATTAATAAATATTTAATGTCTTACCTATGTTTATTCAAATAATATTTTTAACCTTCGGCCAAAAAAAATCGTAAAAAATCGTTTCAAGTTTGACATGCTTCTTTTGTTTTCGACTTGATAAACCTGACTAGCTAAATGATCAATTTTGATATAAGTACCTAGTATTTATGTTTGAGAGGATAAATAAAAGTGACACTAATGAAGTTTAGTATCAACCGCGTGTTCAGCACTTATCATTATTTATTAATCAGCGAAATGTTACATTTTTCCATTTCGAGAGCAGCTTATTTTTTTATTTACCCAATCCGGCTAGTTACGCGATAATTATTCAAATGTTAGTTCGGTTAATAAATACTACTTATATACCTACCTATTAGTGTTTCATACGAAAGTTTTAATTTTTCTACATATTATTTTTACTTACAGATTTCACAATGCCCAACGCCAAAAAAAAAAAGAAACAGAAGGCGACCTGGTGCAAGACCATGTAAAAACTATTCAAATGATGTTAGAACTAGCTATATCAATGGTTAAAAGTAAAGAAATGACATCTGCATATGCGGAAAAAACATACGGGATTCCTCGTAGAACTATAGAAAAAAAAATCAATGGTGAACACACTACAAAACCGGGTCCTCGATTCAAACTTAGCAATGAAGAAGAAGATAATATTGTAAAAGTACTCGTTGCTGCTGCAGACTTTGAATCTCCATTGACGGCACTAGATTTAAGATTAGTAGTTTACGAGTATTTAAAGAAAAACAATAAAGAAAATCTGTTCAATGGTAAGCCCCAAGGGGAATGGTGGGCTAGAAACTTCATTGATAGACACAACGAAAAACTGACGACAAGAGCTACCCAAAACATAAAAAGAGCACGAGCTGAAAAAACAGTCACAGAATTCCAGGACTATTTTAAAAATTTAGAAGAATCTCTTAAAGGTGTCCCACCGAGTAACATTCTGAATTACGACGAAACGAATGTAAGCGACGACCCAGGATCAGATAAGTGTATATTCCGCAGAGGCGTAAAATATCCGGAGAGAGTAATGTCAGCAACAAAGGGATGCATTTCAATAATGTTCTGTGCATGTGCAGATGGCAATATGCTACCACCCTATGTTGTCTATAAGTCTGAATGCATGTGGACTCAGTGGGTTGAAGGTGGTCCAGAAAATGCCCGTTACAATAGGACAAAAAGTGGATGGTTTGATACCTCTACATTTGTGGATTGGTTTACGACCATTGTTGTGCCTTGGGCAAAAAGGCTGGAAGGACCAAACGTCATTATTGGAGATAACCTCGCTAGTCACCTTAACATTGAAGTTGTCACGATGTGCGAACAAAACAACATTCGATTTGTTTTGCTTCCGCCAAATTCAACTCACCTCAGCCAACCACATGATGTTGCATTTTTTGGACCACTAAAAAAATGTTGGAGAAGAATACTTAAAAATTACAAAATAGAAAATCCAAAACAATCAGCTCGAAACAAGGCACATTTCCCACCGCTTCTGAAAAAACTGATTGAGGACTCTAATTTGAAAAGCAAAGAAAATATTGTAAGTGGATTTCGCGCAACTGGTATATATCCAGTAGATCCACTTCCAGTTATGAGAAAATTACCAGAATACACCGAATCGAATTCTTATGGTGTTGATGACGCTCTTCTGGATTATTTAAAAGAGAACAGAAGACCAAATCCGATGAAAAGAAAGAGTAACAAAAAAATGAATGTATTACCAGGGAAATCCGTTACAATTGTAGACTTAACAGGTGATGACAAAACGGAAGAAAGTGAAAACCAAGTACAACAGTTAGAAAAAGACAAAGAAAAAAAATACCAAAGATCATATACCTAAGAGTCTAAACGATGGAAAAAAGATTAAAATACTATCTAACATTCTGCTACCAAAAAAATACATCAATAAAAAGAAAGTTAACGTCGACGTAGCAAAGCAAGAAAAATCAATAAAAAATAAGAGAAAAAGAAAAATTAGATGCTTATGACGGGGAGAACATGACAAAAAAGCCAGAGAAAAATAAAACTAATATAAAAAGCAATTTGTACAAAAAGAAAAAGAATGCATCTGAAACTAGCGATTCAGAGTGCTCTGTAAAATTCGATGATTCTTCCGACTATAACTTTGAAGATGAATATAATATAAATGACAATGAAACAACACTGGAAGAAACTGAGCAAAAGATCGTATGCTCTCACACAAACGAGGGAGGTAAAGTTAAAACACACTATGAAGATACAACAAAAGACGAAAATAAAACCCTTTGCAATGATTCTACTACTAGTAAACAAGACGATGCCAAAGACAAGTCCTATGTTGAAGAAATGAATACCGAAAGATTAGAACTGTGTATTGGGGAGACTGTGCTAGCGCGGTACTACGAAAAGAAGACATGGAAATACTATATAGGCGAAATCATAGAAATTGATATATTGTCAGAATGTTACAAGATATCATACTACAAGACTAATCGTCAAAAGGACGGTGTAAAGTTTACAAAACCACTACGAAAAGAAATTGACTCTGTACCGCACAATGTTATCGTAAAACCAATAGCAATGCTTCAGATATCAGAAGATCCAGATTCATTTGTTCTAATGGAGGATGCCGATGCTGTTTATTTCTTATAAATATATGTAGGTACTAGGTATGTACTAGGTAGGAGACTAAATTTAAGCGAAAAACCATTGTTGAATAGGATTCATAATGTACACCAAATAATAGATAATTAAAAACAAGTTATTAAATTGAGTTCCTACATGTTTCATTATCGACAACCCTAACCTCTATGTTAGTATGGAAATATAGCATACCCGAGGCAACTTTACCATTTCTCCGATATTGCCATTTCGCGTAGTACTTTTCTTCTAGTTTGAAAATAAACAATGTTATTCAATTAATCGCAATATTATGTGAAAGAAAATGTTTATGGTATCTATACCTTTTCTACAAAATCTTACGACATGGTAAAGTTGCCAAACACATGTCGCATAACTAGATGTAAACTCCATTAACTCTAAAAAGTCGAATATGGAGTTAATGACCTCTTCGAATTCCCGTGTCGAGTACCTATACGGCGATATAACTCATTCAACAATACTGCCAACCGTTTATAAAAATGGCGCGAAACATCTGTTTACTTGAATGAGCGTATCCCGAACCGCGCGAATATTAGTCCGCCATCTTTAGTTACCTTCCGAACGATGCCAGTGAATGACGTTTGAATAGGCGCAGATTTTGGATTGCTGGAGTTTACGTGAAATTTATAAGGTAAGTTTCATGTATTATTTCGAGTTGATTAAGTTTTGCTGAATTTTAATTGATGTTAATGTTTGTTTATTTTGACATGTGGGGGTTTTGATGAAATTATATTACAATTTTGGTTTTGTTATTTTGAATTGCTCGCATTTACATGAAAGTAAAATAAAATTTTGATTTACGTTAGTTTTATTGAATGAAAGTTTAACTTTTATGTTTGGCTTGTTTATTTAAATACAACATAATTATAAAAATTAAATAGGCTGTTATGACGTTTGTAATACGGTTCATTATGTGTTATAAATACTCGATTTGTAGTTTGTGATATTTTTTGTTTTTTAGTTGATTGACTTTACATGACTTTTTACTTAATATGAACATTATTTGTTTTAGAACAATGAAAGGCCGAGGAAAACTAATGTTAGAGATGCTGAACTCTGGAAAAGAGGATCCAGCCAGCATTGGAGAAGAACCGCCAGCAGCATTGGAGCTGGCTGTAAGAAGTTTATCCCCGGGTATGGTAATAAATTCATCACCAAGCCTTTTAGAATCTTCGCTAAATGTTGATTTGGGGTCTACACTGCAACCTGAACAACATACTCCTGACAGACTACCAAGAGTTCCGAAACGTCGGCATGTTGTCTCATCAGCAACCCATAGCGACGATGAAAGCGAGTCTGATGCAGATCCACACTACGTAAAACCTACACGTAAACCAAAAATAATTTTCTCTCCTTTGCCTATGACGCCTACTCCATCAAAAATGCCACGAAGTCGCTCCCTGTCATCTTCATCCAGCAGTTCGAGTTCTAGCAGCAGTTCGAGTTCCAGCAGCAGTTCAAGCAGCAGTAGTAGTAGTATAAATAATGAAGAAAACGCAATTGATACGAATGATGACGTGATGATGAATCACGAGAATAATGTAGGTCAAAATATTTATCCAAATGAAAACAGCTTAGCGCAGGAAGAAATAGTTCAGGGTAAGAAAAAATTAAGAAAACCAGAGAATTGGAAGGCGCATTTAGCTAAGTCCCTCAAAAATACAGGAAAGGCGTATAAGTCCCGGGGCAAATTAGGAAAAGAGATCCCTGCTCGTAAATTGCGACCACCTTGTGGAGAAAAGTGCAGATTAAAATGTAATACCAATCTCACTTTAATAACTCGTCAAAAGATTTTTGATTCTTTTTGGGGGCTCGGCGATCTTCAGCGACAGAGAGAGTTCATTTTGCGTCATACGCAAGTAATAAAACCCAAGTACCGATATTCAAGTACAGAAAACTATCGGGCTCTCAATACAGCCTTTTATTTTGAGAACAATAACTCGCGGATTCGTGTTTGCAAACTTTTTTTTTTAAGGCCACGCTTGACTTAGGGGATCAAGTAATTAAAACAGCTTTAAGTAAAAGACAGAGGCTGGAATTATAGAGGGTGAGCCAAGAGGAAAACATAAAATCATCCTACGGTCGATCCTGAAATTAAAAAAGCGTTGTTCAATTCATCAATTCTATTCCGCGGGTAGAATCACACTATCTTCGAGCTCAAACTACCCGCGAATATATTCAAAGCGAAAGGTCATTAGCAGATATTTATAGGGATTATACAGCTTTACGCCTAGCTAATAACTTGTCTTTTGCATCTGAATCGACGTTTCAACGCATATTTAACTATCAATTTAATATCGGTTTCTTTAGCCCAAAAAAAGACTTGTGTGACTTGTGCGAGAGTTATAAGAACGCAGATGCTGAAAACAAATTAAAATTACAGCAAGCCTATGAACAACATCTCCTTGAGAAAGATTTAGCACGAAGTGAGAAAGAAAAGGACAAGAAAGAATCAGATGCCATAGTAGTAGTTTACGATCTCCAAGCAGTTATGCAAATTCCTAAAGGACAAGTCTCTTTGTTTTTTTACAAGTCTAGAATAAATTGTTTCAATTTTACCATAAGTGATTTGCATGCAAAGAATGTAGACTGTTTTTTTTGGGATGAAACGGAAGGAAAACGTGGTGCAGTAGAAATTGGTACCTGTGTTTTAGCTTTTATTGAAATGCAGCTAAATAACCATCCAAATACAGATATAGATTTGATATTTTATTCAGATAACTGTAGTGGGCAACAGAAAATAAGTATTTATTGTCTGCTTATGCCTACGCTGTGTCTAATATGAGAGTTAAGTCTATAACACATAAATTTTTAATTAGAGGCCACTCTCAAAACGAAGGGGACAACGTGCACAGTGTCATAGAGAAGCAAGTGAAAAGGCATATAAAATCGGGCCCTATTTATACCCCACAGCAGTATATAACACTAATTCGGTCTGCCAAAAAAACTGGACCAGCATACAAGGTTCATGAAATGACACATGACCGCTTTTACGATCTAAAATCATTGCAAGAAAGTTGGGGTACAAACTTCAGTACAGATGAAGATAACAATCAAATCAAGTGGCACGATTTAAAAATTCTCAGAGTAGAAAAGGAGAGTCCAATGGTATTTTATATAAGACATCTTTTACAGAGACTGAATTTAAAAATGCTGGGTACAAAAAAAGAAAGAGTAGGCGTACAGCAGAATCTACATCCAATAATATTTCTATAAATTTAAATAGAGCATACACAGAAAAACTAAGTTTGACAGAAGCAAAAAAAGAAAGATATTAAAGAACTTGTAGATAAAATGTAATTCCAAAGCCATACTATGATAGTTTTATAAAAATGTTTTGTAATTAGTTAGTTATTTTGATATTGTTGGACAGAACTTAACGTGTTTAGAATTTATTTTAATTTTTACAAGCATTTAGTAGACTGAATGTTATTGATTGATTAAAGTGAGTGATACTTATAGCAAACCAATAATCATACTGTGATTAATTTGTTAACTTAAGACTGTTACAATTATTTAGGTAGCTAGCTAGTAGGTAGGAACACTAATAGCATTAAAATGCTAGCAGTAAATGCCTTAGACTCTTAGATACTATTAAAGTACTTGATTTTATTTTTGTTAGTACAGTTGCTGTTGTTTTCTTAAATTTATATTGGTTAAATTCTATAATTATAAGAATACTCAAATTTGATAACTAGTTATAAGAGAAAAAGACTGTTTATAATAGTTTATTAATGCTGTGATTATAATAATACATACACACACAAAAAAAAAAAAAAAAATAATATTTATAAGGTATAAAGCTCTCAATTTGATTAAAATCTAATAAAAATACTATTTTGTCAGAATATGTTCCTATGTGCCATTTTTTCTTTGATTTATAAATTATACATTTTATTCTCATTCTAATAACATGCGTTTTTATTTTGTTAAATCAAAACTAATACCATAACTCAAAACTTCTCAACAAAAACTGATCCAATATTTGGGATGACAAGTAACTTAAGTCATTTTTATTTCTAATAAAGTAGACTAATTCTTCTTAGTGTATTAAAAAAGTTATTACTTCCGCTACAAAACTAGAGTAACTCAAAAAATCTAAATTATCAGGTTTTTAACAGTTAATAAAGAAATAAGTAAATTCAATACGCTCCAGAAAAACATTACCTTTGAATATCTATTGTTATTTTTTTTATATCTTTCATAAATGTTTAGAAAACAGTTTTTCTCCATTTCTGAAAAAACTGTTTTTTTGAGTTACTGGAGTCTTCATCTAGGGGTGCGATGTCTACTTTACCATCTCAATATTAATGGCTACAAAACTTGTATCTTACGAGTTAACTGATTAAAAACCTATGTAAAATGAGCACAAAGTCACCGTGTAAACGATATTGTCCGTACTTATTATGAATGTTAAAATAAAAAATATTTATTACTAATAACGTCAAAAAAGCGGTAAGGTTGCCGCCTTCGACGGTACTTCTGCTGTCACGGACGCCATATTAGTCTACGGTTTTGTTTACATGTGAGAAGATGTCATTGTGAGTTTTTATGTATTTTCCGTGTTTTTCGACTTAATTATTGTCCAAAGCTGTGATATAATTGATAATAATCTATAAGAGGTACCATGAAGTGTTCTGTAGTAAGTTGTGGCCAATGTCAAAGCAAAAACAGGCCGAATCTAACCTTTCACCGGTAAGTGGCTAACATTTCGTTAAATTGTTGTCTATCTTAGTGTATTTGATAAAAAAGTGTACAAAAACCTATTCATTTGAATCATCGTAGTTGTGAGCTGTAGAAACCCGCAATATTCTCAATATTTCACTCACATCGAAGACATAAAAACGGATGCTAGTGTTGGACATCATCGAATATCGAACCTTATCGATAAATTTAATGTTTAATTTTTTAAAAGATTTTTTTATTGTTTTAGTTTACCAAGAAATGAGTCCCGGCAAAGGGAATGGTTAGAAAATATTGGCTTGGAAAATATACGGCCAGGAACCAAAAACATTCATGTGTGCTCATTGCACTTTGAAGAGAGTGCATTTAATAAAACTCTAAGCATAGTTAAATTGAGAGATGATGCTATCCCAACAGTATTTGCAAAGGTAAGGAAATCAATATTTAACTAAACGGGTTTATTTAGCTGACCCTGTTTGTTGTTAGGGTTCCGTACCCAAAGGGTCAAATGGGTCCCTTTTACGGAGACTTTGCTGTCTGTCCATCTGTCACCAGATTGTATCTCTTGAACGGTGATAGCTAGACAGTTGAAATTTTCACTAATGATGTATTTCTGTTGCCGCTATAACAACAAATAATAAAAATGGGGGTAAGCAACTTAGGATGGGTGACCATTTTTTTTTGCATATTTGATTTTTTTATGCTATTTGTGCAGAACCCTAAGTGTCACGAGTCCGACTCGCACTTGACCAGTTTTTTTGGCTCAATGTAGTAATTGTAATTTTACCCCCTTACAGATAGTTAGGTGTATGGTACGGTATTCAGATCAATCTGTCAACAGACAGACTGTTCTGATTACCATATTGTGTTTCACGTTTTTTTTGTGTCATCAATGCCCTAGACTGATGGATGAGACAAGTGGTGCGGTGTGATGACTGGTACATGATATGTACCTACCAAATATATTCTTATCATTTAGTATATTAGCTATGTTATTGAGATCTTTTTTTTTAACTTATACTTATAATAAAGAGTAAAAATTTGATTGTTTGTTTGCACTGTAAAGGCTCTGAAACAACGGAGCCAAGTTAAAAAATCTTACATTGTTGGAAAACTATACTATCCCCAAGTAACATAGACTATGTTTGTACCATGAGCGAAGCCGGGTACGACGAAAACCACTTATTAAAAAATACTTATATTACTACAACTTACCAATTATTGAGTCCATGTTTCTGTAACTGTCTATTATTACTTGTGGCCATATCCAATATTATAGGTACTATTTTTCTTTTTCAGGCAGACCATCCATCCCAATTTGCTTTAATAGACAGAGCGAACACTATTGATCAACCATCATGTTCGAGTTATTCACATCCACAAGATGCAAAGGATCTTGAATTGGTAAGGGCAGTGCTTGAATAAAGGATGAACACGAAATGATTTTGATTTATAATGTAGATATTTAAGATAAGGAAGCTCCAATTTATGAGTTTTTTGTTTAACTTGATTAGTATATCATTCATACTGTGATTTATGTGTATAATCAAGAGTACTTTTATCTGTAATAATCATAATCTCTAATGTTCTAGGCTTCATCACTCCAAGAACTAAAAAAAATGGAAGAAAAAGTGGAGAAACACAAAAAGAAAATCAAATGTTAAATTGGTAGCGTACTTGGCAAAGTACACTAAGTTTCCAAAATTCTAGAACCCTCTGTATTTATGTTTTCTACCATTTATTAATTCTAAAAGGTAGTAAATATATTATATTCTGATAGGAAAAATATTGAAAGTACTAACTTTAAAATTACTGCCATAATTAAAATGGCTTCGAAACGATCAGCTGCGCCTACGCATCGGATAGGTTAATTATCGTTTTTTTGTGTGTTTTTGACCGTTTTTTTGTATGGAATCACTATTTGTTGGCAAGAACATAAAGTAAATAACAACAATCAAAAGTAGTTTTATATCAGACGGTCTAAACCACTACTTTATTCAATGAAAACAATGTGTGTACTCCATGAATCCCATTGCCAAATATGCTGTGAACAATTCGATATAGATTACGGTATACACGAAGTACACTGCCAACTAACTAACAAAATGAATATTCGCAATTTGATTGTGTTTAATGATGTTGCAAATGGTGGTGGTTCGCTTACAAGTGTGTTTTTTTTCTTTTTCTGCAGTGCTTGAACCTAACAAGAGCGCATAGAATTTTGGCTTAGGTTCCTACCCAAAATGCATGTTCCGGTGATAGTTCTGATCCTGATGAGGAGCAAATTCTACACCATGGCAATCGAATATCAGTTACCATTCCCGCATCACCGTCATTTTCCAGCTCTGATCCACCCTCGTTGGACTCTTCATTTGAACGACTCGACATTTTGAATAGCGGTCCCGATAATGCTTCCACCATAACATTGAAATACCACTAACACCAACTTTTCAAGAGGTTTTTCCATCTCCATTAGTGAATACTGCCGGGAAATCCCGAAACCGAAAGTACCGGGAAATCCCGGAAATTAGCGTCGGTTTAGGTACCGGTATTTTCGGTACTTAATCCCGGTTCTTTCGGTACTTTCGGGAAAACTTTCAATTGAAAATCCCTTCATTATTGTGCTGGTTGAGTAAAGTAATACAGCCATCGACGCGCATTTGTCGGTTTGCTGCACTCAATTCATGAAATTCGGGGTTAAATGAAAGGACAATAAGGCGGTGACGTTGATTAGTTCGTTCGTGGACTCGCATCCAATAGAAAAAATCAAAAGGTATTCAAAGGAACGCAAAAGAAAGATTGACGTCGATTGCCCTCAGGTGGTAAAACAATACAACAAGCATATGGGAGGGGTGGACCTCGCAGATATGCTGATTTCGCTGTATAGGATACCCTTCAAAAGCCGAAGATGGTATTTGACCATTTTTGCACAGTTGTTAGATTTGTGCATCAACAACGGATGGCTTCTGTACAAGCGAGATAAAAGACCTGATAAGTCTCTGAAAGAATTTCGTCTTGAACTTTTTGAAGGACTTTGTAAAGCAGGCAAAATTACTAATAATACCAGTATGGAGAGACTAAAAGATGAAAGAAAAATCCTGAAACCATCCGTTGTCAGGCCGGTGGATAGTGTCCGATATGATGGAATAGGCCACTTTAATGAAACTGCGAGCAAACAAGCACGTTGTCAGTTTTGTAAAGACGAGCAAACAAAAGTATACTGCATCAAGTGCAACATGCATCTTTGCTTTGTTGTAGGAGAAAAAAAAACCGAAACTGCTTTCGTCAATTTCACAACCAATAATTTATAGTTTCAGAACAATAAAAAAAAATTATTTGTAAAATGTTTTTATTTCATTATTGGCAAGGTACTTCACGGAGTACATACACATAATAATGTAGATCATACAGTAATTAGCAAGGTACTTCGTGGAGTACATAATTTTTCTCGAAAAGTAAAATATTCAGATTTTTTTTGCATTTTTTTTGGTTTCTAGTATCATAGTAGATCAAGAAAAAAACAAATATAAATCTTATAACTTTTTTTTTTTTTTTAAATAAAGAGTGACGAGACGATCAGGACATGTGCCTGATGGTAAGCAACATGCCTAACACATAACAGCACAGTGACACGCAGCTATTGGAACATGAAGAGTCCAAATCATTACCTAGTACTGCACTGCGCTCGTCACCCAGAGATCTAAGATCTTATATCTCTAAGCCCTGTAATTTCTCTGGAAACATTGCCCTTCAAACCGGAACACAGTAATGTTTGCAAATTACTGCTTGGCGGTAGAATAACTGGCAAAGGTGTGGTACTTCCCCAGGCGGACTCTGCCAAGAGTCCTACCATATAACTAAAACCAAAAAACTTGCCAATGCAAGGGTTAAATGAAGTGATCCGTCAACAAAAGTTGAAACTTGACACCTTTAAAAACATCATAATTGAATTGAAGGAGAAAAATTTAATGAACATGGAAACATCCATATTATTACAGCAATGTGCAGCAGGATTTTTTACAGAGGCAGATTTTAAAATGTAGAGGGTTGCCTTTGCCTAAACAGTACTCAGAAGAAATCAGAAAGTTTGCGTTGACCCTGCATTTTTATTCGCCAAAGGCTTATGATTTCGTCCGAAGAACGTATGAATCCTGTCTCCCGCATCCACGCACCCTCACCAAGTGGTACCAAAATGTTGATGCTGCACCTGGATTTTGCCAAGAAGCCTTTTGTACCCTTGACACCAAGGTTAAGGCAAGTAAAGAGCCTGTCATCTGTGCTCTCGTGATAGATGAAATGTCCATCAGAAAATCACTTGTTTGGGATACACAGTCAAAGCAATACCACGGTCGAGTAAACATCGGATCTGACATCGAAAGTGACAGTGTTGAAGTGGCAACCCAAAGCTTGGTATTTCTACTAAACTGTGTTAATGGAAAATGAAAACTGCCCATAGCATATTTTCTCATCACTAGTTTAAATGGTGAACAAAAGGCTGGTCTATTGCTTTCATGTTTACATAAATGTTTTGAGGTAGGTGTTAATGTTGTCAGTGTAACGTGTGATGGGCCTGCATCGAATTTTTCCATGTTTCAATACATGGGATGCAATCTCATGCAAATGAAGGAAACCGTCTTTTGTTTCGAGGATCATAAAATATATGCATTTATTGACCCTTGTCATGCGCTAAAACTAGTTAGAAATACGTTTGGTGATAAGAAGGTTATGTATGACTCGTTCGGAGTAAAAATTGATTTCAATTTACTAGTAAAACTTGTCGAATTGCAAGACAGCGAAAGCTTACATCTGGCCACTAAAGTCACGAAAGCTCATGTGTTTTTCAACAAACAAAAAATGAAGGTTCGTTTAGCGAAACAAACGAAAAAAAGCGTTTGTTTAGTTAAAGCGAATCAGTTGCCGACGCGCTTGAATATTGCAGCAAAGAGTTAGAAATCGAAGGTTTCGAAGATTGTGACGGGACCATACTTTTTATCAGGATTCTGAACAATGTATTTGATGTGCTGAACAGCTATTCGGTGAGACCACCACGGTGGAAAAAGGCTATTTGTTCAAATAACTTTGGACTTGTGGAAGCATTTTTTGAAAAAGCTGAAAAGTACATCAGTACATTAAGATTTTCCGATGAAACATTGGTGATAGAGTCCCAGAGGAAGACTGGTTTCATTGGCCTAATCATCGATATGAAAAGTGCTTTACAATTATTTATGAATTTAGTACTTGAAAATTCCATCCTGGTATACTTACCGATTTATAAATTCAGCCAAGACCATATCGAGTTGTTGTTTTCGGCAATCAGAGCCCGCGGAGGATTTAATAACAATCCAAACGCTGTGCAATTCAGAGCTGCATTCAAGCGGCTCTTAATACGTGCAGAGATACGCGATAGCGGTGTTGGAAACTGCATACCGTTAGAGCAGATAAGTATTTTAAACTGCTCTAGCACTACAGACCCAGTTCGCACCATAAATTATCTTACAGAAAAAAAATCGTTTGTAGAGGTTGAAGAGGATGATAGCGAGTTATTCGATGTATACATAGACTGTCTCAATAGCAATATCTCAAAATATGCTGAGTCTGTTGTCACATATTTATATTGCAGGGTTTGTTGCAAGTAAACTGTCACAAAATTTAAAATGTGCAGTCTGTGAGTCATTGTTGCGTGGCGACTCTCAAATTTATTCAAAATCGTTAATTACATACAAAACACACGGAGGCCTTATTTATCCTTCAAAAGAACTAGAGAAGATATGTCTTAAAACCGAGAAGATACTAAAAAGCAATTTCAGGAAAACTAAAAATGAAAAATATTATCTCTACATATTTTCGTTCTTAACCGATTCGTTGCGGATGGCACGTATCAGTGTCATCATTTTCTTTTGCGTGTGGCGTTAGGCACGGATATCGCGGGCTTCAAGCCATAGGGGCGTATGAAAAAAAATGCACATTTTTTTTATTACGTCAATCTATTGGAATTTTATCGATACACAACCTCTATTTTTTTTTTCATTACAGGTAAATTACTTGAAAAGATATTTAATAAAATACTTTAAGACGTATGCTTGGAATCACAAATTATTTTTGCACCAGATAGACGTATAGCGGCCGTAACTACGCCTGACGAAATGTGTATCGTGCCACAAAGACGTATGTGCATACGACTATCCATTTTCATTAACTTACTATCAAAATATCGCGCCATATAGTCGTATACGTATACGACTACTGATCCCCATCTTACCTACCAATATAATGTCGTGCCTTAAAGTCTTATGTACATACGACTGTCGATTTTTAGTAATTTTAATTTTAATTGTCAATAAAATGATATGCCGAACTGACGTATGTGCATACAACCTTTATATTGCGCCGCACGGGCGCCCGCTCCTCCCGCGCAGTGTGCAATAAGCGACCGTATGGAGCAGACGGTTGCAACATTTAATACAAAATAGTGAGAGTGAGATTGAGTACCTAACGAACACGACAATGAATCGGAGCAAACATATTATTCGTTTAGCGTTACACGGTGAGTATTATTATAATTATTAATTTTCATTACAAATAAGTATGTTATTGTGGTTATTTATTGTTGTTTTTTGGTTAGTTATTTAGGCAAATAGAAGTTGATAGAGTTCGGATGAATAGACAAAATTTCAGTCATTACATTTTACATTTCTGACATTATAATATTAGGTACGTACCTAGAAGACCAGTAACATACCTACCTGCTAAATATATACTTTGTAGTGGGTAGATACTAATTGAACATAGGTTAGTTATGCATCTGTGAGCATCTGTGAGCTCTCCATCTTTTTCAGTTTATTTTTAAATGTCTGAATTGCTCTCTCTCTATCTGACCATTGGTTGCTAGGTTATATGGAGGTGAGTACAGATGTTTAATTCCATTCCTTTTTAAAAATATATTGAATTCATCTAACTAAATGCTCTGCCATTGTCCGACACAAGCACTTCCGGTAAACCTTGATATGCAAATATTTTTCTCAGCATTGTAATGACCGTCCCGCTACTTACGGGTGGTACAATCTCAGCTTCTAACCACTTGCTGTAGCTATCAATAACGACCAAGAAAGTATTTCCCTGGAATGGCCCTGCAAAATCGACATGTACTCGCCTCCATGGCTTTTCTATATTTGTGGATCTTTTGGAGGATTGTTTCGGACCAATTGGCATTCTTCACATTCTCCACAACTCTATCTGTTGTTATCCATGTCGACACTGCCTGCATGTGGAACATGTAACAGAGACAATACTTCTTGTTGTAAGGATATTGGCACAATGACTCTATTACACCACAAAAGACAGTCCTTACTCTGTAAGAGTGCATCTCTCCGATTCCAGTACAGCTGTAACTCTTGGTTAGAATTGTGCTGAGGCCATCCATGCATCACATAAAACATTTCTCTCTGTAGCACAGGATCTTTCTTGGTTTCAGCTGCAATTTGAGAGGCATTCAAGTCCCATCCATTTGGTCGATCTTCCAACAGTAGTACTTCTCTTGTATGTTCTTCCAAGGAACCCGGTGTGTTAGGTTCAGTTCACCTTCTTAGAGCATCTGCATTTCCAAATAATTTCCCTGCTCTGTACTTAATTATATAGTCCTAGCAACCCAACTTTAATGAACATCTCAGCATTCTAGGGGAAATTTGGTCTGGGATGGGTTTCTGCGGATTCAAACAGCCCTACCAGCGGTTTGTAATCTGTGACGATACAAAATTTCCGACCAGACAAGAAATCATGAAACTTAGTAAGTCCAAACATGATGGCAAGTGCTTATTTGTCAATCTGGCCATATCGTCTTTCATGTGGTTGCATTGTTCGTGATGCCATCATGACACTCCATCTTCCATAACATGAGCAATAATCGCTCCCAATCCATATTCTGGTGAATCACAAATCAATAACAATTCTCTGTTTAGATCATATCCCACTAGTGTTAGGTCGGATGATATAAGAGCCTTAGCCTTTTCGAATGTTTTCTATTCCTTCTCTGTCCACACCCACTTTCTCTCAGGTTCGAGCAAGGTAGCTTTGTCGGGTAAGAACTTTTCATAAAAATTGTATAGTCCTAGGAAGGCCCTAGATGTCTCTTTATTAGTAGGGGCTGATGTCACCGTTATTTCGTTTGCCTTTGCAAGGGATGGATGTAATCCTTCCGCATCAATCATGTGACCGAGAAAAGTTATACTTTCTGAAGCAAATGTGCATTTCTTCACATTGAGTCTAAAACACATTAGACTCAATTTGGACAGTACTTCCCGAAGCCTCTGATTGTGTTCTTCTAAATTATGTCCAACTATGGCAACATCGTCCAACAGACAAGCCACACCTTCTTTATTTTTTTGACTTTTATAGGTTTACACTTGACCGCCATCTCGCCTGATGTTAAACGATGATGCGGTCTATGATGGAGCGTGTTTACCTAGAAGAAACTGATTCACTCTCGATTTGAAGACACAAAGATTGTAACTATCGGGAAAAACCCTCTCAGGCAACGTATTCCACAGCCTAGACGTTCTTATCACGAAAGTAGAGTCAAATCTCTTCGTTCGTGTCTTTGGAACATCAACCATGAAACGATGTTGCTTTTTCGAGCTACGAACATTCCGATAGAAAAAAGGGCAAGGTGGTATTAGATCGTACAAATCAGTCGCACACTCTCCGAAGTGTATCCGATAAAGACCGATAAGCTAGCAATTTTCCGGCGATGTTCGAGACTTTGCAGTTTTTTTCGCACGAGAATGTCATTGCCTATGAGCCTTTTGGCACGTCTCTCGATCGATTCCAGAGCCTCCAGCTGATACTTAGCCGATCCATCCCAAAGGTGCGAGCAGTACTCCATACAGGAGCGAATCTTGAAAAAAAAAAAAATATAGTATATATTCTTAAAAATTAATATATTGTACTCAGACCGAATGCCAGACGGTTCATTCTCATCAATCCCAAAGGAGTATTAATTGTAAGCAACTCTGAAGTCTTTTTATCCACTTTCGACTGGGTATACGCTTGTTTCAGGTCTAATTTACTGAATATGCCCACCACTCAACTTCACAAAAGCTTCTACTGAAGTTGGTAGTGGATAAGTATCAACATCGATCGCTGCATTTACAGTAGCTCACAGTAGCTCGATAGTATGTTTGACTGCCCTAGTGGCTTAGTTGGTAGTAGCTCTGCCTGCGAAGCCGTGGGTCGTGGGTTCGATCCCCACCCAGTGCAAATATTTGTGTGATGAATTCAAATGTTTGCACTGTGTCTGGGTGTTTCTATGTATAATAAGTATGTATTTAAAACTATATAAGTATTATATCAGCTATCTGGCTGCCATCACACAAGCTTTGCTTAGTTTGGAGTCAGATGGTGTTGTGTGTGAATTGTCCACCAATATTTATTATTAAGTCCCCATATATCCGAAGTGAGCCATCATTCTTTTTCACAACTCTTATTGGTGAAGCCCAGTTTGAATATTTCATTAGAGTCCACACTCCTTCATCGATCATGTGCTGAAGTTCCTCATTGACTTGTTGTTTTTGTGGAAATGGCACTGGACGTGATCTATAATTTCTAAGCACAGCATCAGCACAGACATGTAGTGACACCTCTGGTCCATTGTACTTTCCAAGTCCTTCCTTGAATAAGGCTGGAAACTCCTGCATCAACGGTGCAATCTTTTCCTCCGTCCAACATAAGCCTGCTACTAAAATATTAAGGGCAGTGAACCAATTCCTTCCCAGCAAGCTTGGAGTATTTCTGTTCACCACTAGGAGATCACACTGAGCTTCTTTATCCCCAAGTACCACACGTACATGTAACAATCCCTGGACTTTCAGTGGTTCTCGAGTTACAGTTCCCAGCTTCACATTAGTCGGGCTCAGTGGTGGTGGTACAGGCCATAGTTTTAAGTATATTGCCTCAGAAATAATAGATCTTGATGCTCATTTAATTGGATAACGGGACACTCACGTATATACGGTCGGTCGGTAGTGTGCTGCAATGTTCCCGACTCGCAGCTTACCAGTGATGAAGAGTTCGAGTGTATACCTGCGCAACCCTCGCACCCCTCACCTGCACCCCCGCAACAGCCGTTGAGCTTGCGTGCGCGACGTGCGGCAGCCCGCAGTGCCAAACGGGCAGCCAACGCGCGTGTGCACTCGCCTTGAAAAAGGCCGCCGGACGCGGCCGAAACTCGAGTCGGATTGACCGACCGTATATATGTGAGTGTCCCGTTATCCAATTAAATATGTGTAACAACCACGTTAATTTAAATACTAAAAAGATCTTGATGCTCCTGAATCTATTTCCATAGCTATCTTTGCACCGTTGATAATTACATCAGTCATTATTGAAAGTTGGTAATCCTCAACCCCGCACATATACAGGCTCAGCATTCCGTCTCCTTTACCAGAGTCTTCTGACTTTCTGCATGTAGCTTCTTCGACGTCATGCACTTTTACAGGTTTTCTCTTGCATGCGACTGCAATGTGTCCTGTCTTCTTGCAAATGTAACATTTTGCTGCGGCAAACCTGCAACGTTCGTCTGCCTTATGTCGTCGACCACAATGACAGCATGGCACCGCCTTCACTTTACTGATCTCCGTAGGTTCAGCGATGCCCAAGTGAGTTTGCTTAGACTCGGCAGCCTCCGGGTACAAATCGGGAAATATAGCTTGGTAGTTCAGACACATCCGTAGTGCCAACGGATAGGTTAAATCCTTCGTTTTTAGCAAACCCGGTCTCTCAACTGACGTTCCAAATTCACAAAGTTGCATTTGGCTCCGATTGTACTTATTGCTCCCACGAAGTCTAGCACGCTTTCACCTTGTAGCTGTGACCATTTGTCGGTTTTTGGATTAAATTCCCCGGGAAACACAATATTAGCTACATTTGAAGCCATTTCTCTTCCAAAATTATTAAATTATCCTCGTCGCCAATAAAGTAAACGCCATTAGTTGAGTCTGAAGCAAAACTAATTTTTATTGAATCTGGGGGTACTTATAGGTACAAATCATCCATTAGGTATAATCAAAAGCTACAGGTAATCACAATATAAATACACTACAGAAATAAAAGAAACTGCTTCAGAAATGTCTAGGAAACGGCTGATACAAAAAACTAAGTAGAAGCGTAATGAACAAAAAGGTTTTAGGTAAGTAAAGTTTGTTGCATCAACTCGAGTCCTACTGACGAACATTTGACAGGCAGGGTGCTAAACAATATTTTGCATTAAGTTTGCATTTGATCAAGTCGACGTGACGCGTGAAAATGCTGGCGTTTATTTGGCCCAACGCATAAGCATTGCCATTCAGCGTGGTAATGCCGCCAGCATGCTGGGTACGATTGGTAGTGGGCTTGAACATCTTGATTATCTGTAGACCTACAGTGGTCTATGGATAATTCAGGTGTGCTTAGTGTAAGTAGTTAGGTAGGTTTGTAGTGTAGTGTAGTTCTCATTGTATTTTAGTTTTGTTAATAAAGGCTCTGCCCAGATAAAAAAGTATATTTGATCAAGTCTAATTTTTTGTTATTATTATCATGGATGGCTAAATTGCTCCTACGTATTAAAATAAAATTACTAACAACCTAAGCTACTTACTACTGGACAATTTTAAAATGTATTTATATTATCGAGTCTGGTTGTCTTTGTGGTCGTGTTTGTGTTTGTCCATGACATGATACATAATTTCCCTATTGTTATTAGGCTATGAGTGTGATGGTGTTTTTGACAGTGGGACAGTGGGCCAGTGGACAGTGGGACAGTGATAGTGGACAGTGACAGTGGACGTTATCACGTAAAATTATCGTCCGTAAACCGACTTTACAATCAACCACTTCTTTTTTAAATTTGATTCATAAAGTGTATAACATGAGTGCATAACATCGACACCTTGGGGTAGAAAGGTCGTATAAACAAACCATTATACCCTAAAATGAGTTATTAATGCAGTCTTATGTAGAATGTTCCGCTCTATTGATTGGTCTAAGTGAAGCTTTCAAATTCGCATAAAAATGGATTTTACAGCCTAGATGACTTCAACGTCTAAATAGAGTTTTTGTTGAAACCTAAGACGTAAGAACCAAAAATAATATCATTGCTGTAACCATTTTGAGTAATACCATATTTTTTTACAAGTTAAGGTTGTAAAAGACAGTAGATTTGAATCAAGTATGGTGTACTACCAAAGTAACAAATTTTGTTTGGGTTTTGGGTTTGGTTGTAAAAACCAAATAAACCAAACTTCAGTACGATTTCGATTTAAAGCCTCTTAACTCCATACGTTTAGTACTTATTAGTTTTTACACCTTGAGCTCAAGTAGATCGACTAAAGGTAAAGTATTAATCTGCACCACTATTGGCTTATACATCCATAAACAATATTTACAAGTAAATTGAAGTAACTTACTCCGTTCGAAAAATACGTTTGAAATCAAACGCCGCGCCGAGATACGCCGATGATAGCCGAAATACTTCGTCGTCGACTCGTCATAGTAATTTTAGACTTTGTGTCTGCTTCAAAAAGGTTCATTTTACAATAGTCACGAGTCTCTTTTTCCTATGAACTTCATAGATTAGAGTAAGATAGAATTTGCGTGCTCTCAAGAAACCGGCCGGCGTGGTTCATTTGTAAACAGATAGCCCTACAATTGACGTCGTCGTAATGTGATTTGTAATACTTCTTTGATGATTATCAAGGCGATGGTGTAATTTATCGACTGTCGCAATGGAAAACAACCTCAATTCGTTACTTAAAAGAAGAAGAGTACTTCAGTCACTGTTAAAACTACGAAATCGAACGCCAGAAAAGTAAGCCACGTTATACCTACTTATTTTGTCTACTTTAGCTCCCTTAGTGCTTTCCTGTTTTTAATAATAAGTATTAATTATTAAGTACCGAAGAGCTATACCTACTGTTGACTGTTATTTAATTTCTAACACTGAGAAATTAAATAACTGCTATTTTAATACAATTTGTTTAAAAAAATCAAAAACCGACTTCAGAACTAAAACTTGTTTACCAACCACCGGGCTTGATAAGAAATATTTCTGTAGGGGTTACGGTTTTTGTGCAGTTTTTCAAAAAGTACTGATCCAATTACTATAAAATTTATATGGGACTTCAGACATATGGCCTACATAATAAAAAAAAAAATATTGATATCGATTCATAATTGAGTATTAATCGCGGAGTAATCGTGTAACAAACGTACAAAAAAAAATTAAGTCGAATTGAGAACCTCCACCTTTTTTTAAAGTCGGTTAAAATAAAATATAAGCCAACATTGTCGATTAAGAAAAGTTTTTGGCACTACATACAGATAATTAAGTTTAGTAGTAGTTTTTTTTTTTTTTTCAATTCAATTCAATTCATTTATTCAGACCATAGGATACAAGTATCACTTGGTAGCGTCATATGTTCACAATTTCTTTTTTCTTTTCATGATTACAATTTGAAATAAAAAGAATTATTATACATTATACAAAATTCATAACAATAATAATAACCATTTAAGCGGCTGTAAAGGTGCCTTGTCAAGTATTTCAGCTGTAAAGGGGCTTCGTCAGGCAATGTCTTAAATTATATTAGGTTGAGTACTTAGTACAATAATTATTTAAAATGTCAATCAATTATTTAGATTTAAATTAATTACATCTCGTTTCCATTGTCTTTCGTCACGAATAAAGTCTGTAGAACAGTAATAGGCTTTATTTAACAGACGACTCTTTATAGCATTTTAAACTTTTTTTCCTTTGAGACCTGCCAACTGTTTTGGAATTACGTTGTAAAATCGTATACAATTTCCAATAAAGGAAGCATTGGTTTTTTTTGCAATCTACATCTAGGGAAAGTCAATTTATGCGTATGGCGAGTGTTTGGGTTCAGGTCTGACAATTTCTCATAGTTGTTTTCATTTTTCTTTGCAAACATGATACATTCATAAATGTATAAGCAAGGCACCGTTAATATGTTTATATTTTTAAAGATCTCTCTTAATGATTGTCTAGTGGGTAAATTGTAAATTGCACGTACTGCCCTCTTTTGCAAAACAAAAACAGAGTTAATATCAGCGCCTGACCCCCACAACAATATACCGTACGACATAATACTGTGGAAGTATCCGAAGTACACCAGTCTAGCGGTTGCAACATCTGCTATTTTCCTAATTTGTCGAACTGCGTGTGCCGCTGAGCTAAGTTTGTCAGATAGGCTTTTAATATGCATACCCCATTGCAGTTTAGAATCTATTGTGATCCCTAAAAAAGTGGTACGTTAGGGAGAGTAAATTTTATACATTTTGTTTTTGTTGGATTTAGGACCAAACTGTTCGCATCAAACCATTGACATATGATATTTAAAATATTGTTAATTGTCGTAAAGTTTGCAGTACCTCTCTTGGTCTTAAAGAGTAAAGACGTGTCGTCGGCAAACATAACAATTTCGGTGTCGATTTGTTTTTTTACTAAGTAGGGCAAATCGTTTATATAAACCAGGAACAAGAAAGGTCCTAGAATGGAACCCTGAGGAACTCCCATTTTTAGAGTGGATCCTTTTGACTTTGCTCCGTCAATGTCAACTATCTGAATTCGATCCTTCAGGTAGGATGAAATGAGATCCAAAGCAGATTTTGATACCCCATAAAAAGCCAATTTGGTCAACAAAGTCTTATGGTGAACACAGTCAAATGCTTTTGACAGATCGCAAAACACACCTATTGCATCACAGTGATCCTCCCATGCATCAAAAATGTATTTACTGAGTTTTAATCCGGCATCGGCATCTGTCGTGGATCGTCCTTTTGTAAACCCAAATTGGTGATCGTGCAATAAATTGTTTGAATTGAAATAAGATAAAAGTTGACTTAGAATTAGTTTTTCAAATATTTTGCTGATACATGGTAGTATTGAGACTGGTCTATAGTTACCGGGATCATCTGCTTCGCCAGATTTAAACAATGGTAACACTCTACTATGCTTCATTAAATTTGGGAAAGTTCCATTGCTTATACACGAGTTAAACAGAGTGGCCAGGTAAGGAGCAAGTTTTATTAAAACTGTTTCAATACTTTTCGTAGAAAGGCCCCACAAGTCTTCGGTTCCTTTCACTTTTATCTCTTTAAACGTCTTTAAAATAGTCACTGCAGAAACTTCATGAAAAACAAAACTAGATAAAGGAGGAGCCACATTTTCTCGTAATAAAGTTTCTGCTTGTGATGTGGAGGATGTTAAATGCTTGGTAGTTTCCAACGGTATGCTTGTAAAGTATGACTCGAATGCATTAGCCATTTCTGTCGTGTTTGTTATAATTTTATTATTATGTTTTATTTTACTCAATTTGTCACGTGTTTTAGTTTTACCAGTTTCCTGATTGATTATTTCCCAAGCTGTTTTTATCACATTGTCAGATTTTTTAATTTTGTCTCGGATATAAAATGATTTTGCCTGTACACAAGCCTTTTTAAATATAATAGAATATTTTCTTACATGATTTTTAGTGGAAATGTCAGTACAGTATGTCCTTAATTTGTATAAATTATATAAATTATTTCTACTTATGAATAGTCCCGTAGTAGCCCATTCGGCGAATTTTGGTTTTTTATTAATATTTAATTGCTTGGATTGAAAAATGTCATTAAAATTCCTACTTAATGTATTAAAAAATGCGCTATAACTATTATTCGGATTGTCAATTAATGTCATGTCACTAGAAAAGCTTTGAAAATATTTGTCAATCGCATTAGTTAGTATTTCTACGCGAGCTTGTGTAATGGGCCTAATTTGAATGTTTTTTTCTTTGCGTATTATATTTGTGCGAATACTGATTTTTAGGCCTTTATGATCTGATCGCAAACAGTTAACAATCTCCGAGTTAAAAAACTCGCAGTCAACAAAAAAATTATCAATACATGTAGCTGATGTGCCCGTTTTAGTTACTGCTACCCTAGTTGGCTCAACAAATACCTCTGATAAGTTGAAAGATTGACACAACGAAATCATTTTACCTTTCACAGATGAATCTATTAGAATGTTGGTGTTGAAGTCACCACACATAACCATCTGCTTGCCTCTATTAGACACTTTGCACAAAGTTTCCTCCAATACTGTTAAGAAGGTCTCAAAGTTAGCTTTAGGCGGTTTGTACACACACAAAATAACAGATGATTTAAGAACGAACTCTATACATGCTAATTCACAATGATTTTCGACACTGAGTTTTCCAATGTCTTTGCGTGATTTGAATTTTATATTTCTTTTCACAAAAATGATACACCCTCCTCCGAGGCCTTTTTTCTAAGAAAAACGCTACCTATGTCATAATTATTGAGAGAAAAGTTCATTTCGAGTCTGGACAACCAAGTCTCAGTGAAACATATTACATCAGGTTTACTTGAACTCTGTAAATACATTTCAATTTCTTCTATTTTGTCCAAAAATCGGTTTATATTTTGATACAAAATATTTAAAGTATTTGAGTTCATATTCTTAGTTAAACTAGTTTTAGTGTTGCTAGGGAGGCCTAGGATATTTTTTTTTTTGTAGAAACATAGTGATGCCTCTGTTGTCAGATTCATTAGTTTCAAACAATTTAAACAATTATTGGTTGTATTGTGTCAATTGTGATGATATTCCGATTCGTCAGATTCTGTGATCCCATATTTTGGTCATTTAGCAAAGAGTGGTACATAAGTTTAGCTATTGTAATTTTAGCATGTCTCGGTAATAATTGTTTTACTGCATTAAATTTCGGATTTTTCATAAAATTGTTGACGTCAAATAATAGAAATTCCTTTCTTCTGCTATTGGTAAGATTATATAAGTTCATATTTAACGAGTATATTTTTTGATTTTCAGCTTTGCTCAACGACGCCGAATACGGGAATGTGCAAAGTACAATTTTATTTACATTACCATTATTAAACAACTTAGTCAGTGAATTTACACAATTAATTAGGACATTTTTTGTCACACCTGAAGTACTTCCCGATATTATAATAATGTTGGACTTTTGACCAAACTTTCTTGATAAAACTTTATTTATTAATTGATTGTAATTTACATTTGGGATACATGTATTAATTATGTTTAGTTTATCGGATATATTATCAAAAATC
Source organism: Ectropis grisescens (assembly GCA_017562165.1). Taxonomy (NCBI): domain Eukaryota; kingdom Metazoa; phylum Arthropoda; class Insecta; order Lepidoptera; family Geometridae; genus Ectropis; species Ectropis grisescens. The sequence goes on along the minus strand of CM029786.1, from coordinate 6,852,309 downwards.
TCTCCAAATCCTATGCCAATGGCATCACAAAACATGTCAATGTTATTTATTTCTTTTCTTTCAGATTTTTGCTGTACAGTAGAATTTTGTGTATTATTGGTTAAATCGCTAGTATTATTTATATTCATTTCGTCAGATTTTATTAATACTGTTTTGTTAGTTACATATTCCGATGTAGTTGAGTGGAGTATGCCACTTATATTATTTGTACTTGACCCTGTTAGAGAATTTGTTTCGCTTAAGGTATTATTTAGATTTGATGATTTTGAATCCATCAAACTATTCAAGGCCAATATGAGTTCTTCAATTTCTTTTTGGGCTAGATTGTATTTTTGCTGCTGGTCTTTTATATGTTTTTCTAACCTTTGTATGTTCACCATGTCTTCGTCATGCTCCTGTTCATAGCTCCTTATAGTCTTCTCGTTATTTCTTATAATATTTCTTAGTTTCATCTTATCCTTTACTAAGTTAGCATACATGCAGCTATTATTTTTTATATTATTTTTACATTTCAATACCAGTTTTTTTACTTTTAGGTATTTTTTCAACTTGTTTCGGCCTAGAATTATATGATTTTCATTATTTTTTATAATTGAACTATCTTTTTCCGTTGTAAGATCTATGGTTTCAATTATTTCTATACCTTTTTTATCCCCAACTAACTGGTTATAAAACCAAAAACGTGGGCTCTTTCTTTCTGATTTTTATAAATATCTGCATTTTTTAATAACGTTTTTGCTTGGTTTAATTCATATGCTATTTTTTTTATTTTTAGATGGGCTTCTCCTAATTCAAAATTTTTATTTTCCTGTATATCGATTTGTTCCAGTAATGCTTTCTTATCTAAGAGTAATTGTTTAATTTCCTCTTCCAGAAGTACCATTTCTGTCCTTAAGCGCGAGTTTTTATCAAGAATATTTTTAATTTCTATTTCGCCATCTTCCCTTTCTTGCAATAAAGTTTGATTAATTTTTTTTAGCGTTTTGCAAGTCAAACAATGTTAGTTTTAGTTGCTGCTCCAATTCACGTATGCTGTTTTGTCTAGTTTTCATCATGTAGAAATTAAATGCTCAACGCAATAGTAATTATATATTTATTTATTTATATAATTTCTGCCTCTCAAAGAAGAAAGTCAGCAACAAAAATAATCTTCTACGAACTTCAGAAAATCGGAAAGTAATAAAGGTTTAAAGCTTTAGTGTATTTCGGAACCGTTTTTAATTAATGTCACACATCACATAAAGTCACGTTGACTTTTACTCATTTGTCTTGTGTCAAAGTCAGCTGTTCGTCATTAGCGTGTCATTCCTCCTTGGAAGGAAAAACTGTTTATTTTACTCGTGATTTGATAATTTACAGTTATTTCGATGTTGAGTGTGTGCATTTCAAGTTTGTGTAACGGTTGTGATCTATTGTATAAAGTGATATAAACACGACGATACACCTTACCAGTGGTATTTTGTGTCTTTTCCTGATTCGTAGGTTACACTTGTAAATATCGAACACACGTAAGTTCACTTTTTTTTTCGGTATTTCTATGAATCCTTTTTTTCGGTATTTCTATTTGGTTTAATAATGTAAAAATTAAATTAGGTTATTTAAAAAAAATATAGTTTAGTACCTACTTACCCTGATATTCATGGTCATAACGTCCACCGACTGTCGACACCAGTCAAGATACATGATTTATACATCCCGTTTGCTTTCCTTTTTTCGTTGTTTTTGCGGCATTTGTGGTTTATACGACGCAGTTCAATAATTTTCAAAGTTTTTACTTCCCACTCATTTTTTGCCTCCGAAAGAATAATTAAAATTTATTTTCATAATTATTTAGAAAAAATAATTTACGTTGAACCTACTGGGATTGTAACCGTGATCCTCCCACTTTATTTTCCATCGCTCTGACTCATGTTAGAGACCTGATCTACAGTGGATACCATGAATGACACACAGACAATTATTATTTTGTGAACCCGAAGTTGACTATTATTAAGATTAAGTATTTTTATTTACAGATTGGATCGCGAACAACAAGATGAGAAAGGCAGATACAAAAGCATTGATGAAAATAGCGATGATGTATCATAGACATCATAGACGAAAGCGATACAGAAAGCCCACCGAAAAGAAAAAAAGTAAGAAAAGAAAATATCATCTTAAATAGCAGGGACGAAAATGACTTCAATACTTCTACAATATCTGTATCTCGATCAAATACGTCTTTCTTTGGAGACAATGTTGGTGATCCGAACAGTCCATTAAAAATTACTGATGCAAAGAAGCAAAGTAAAGTAAATATTATTTCTATCGACATAATAAAACACGGGAACAGTACTAAAACCACGTGTTTAGAGTCACTTGTAACACCATACCAGTATTTTTACGACCCACTTGCTGCTTCCGGAGACGCGCAGCCCTCAGCGTCCTGATGAACCCCCGTGTTTGACAACGAGCTACCTACCTTCTGCTTCCGGAGATGCTCAGCCCTCAGCTACATGCTCCCTGCGTCCTGATGAACCCCCTTTTTAACAACGAGCTACCTACCTTCTGCTTCCGGAGATGCTCAGCCCTCAGCTTATGCTCCCTGCGTCCTAATGAACCCCCGTGTTTGAATATGAGCTACATGACTCTTTTTATTAATTAAACAAAAATTTAGACGTATTTTATTTTTTCTCGACAACCCGAGAAGACCCGAGAAATCTGGCTCGAGAAGTCTCGACACCCGAGAACTAAAAAACCTCGAGAAATCGGAAACCCTAATCTTAAGGCATATTTCATAAGAATTAATAAGCAGGCTTAAAGACAGTTATATTTTTCGTATTAATAGTAGATAGATATCTCTTATTTAATTACATTGAAACTGCCAAAAATTGTGATACCATACCACCCATATAGTGAGATTAGTGAGTGATCTTTAGTTATGATGAGAAAAATTATGATTGTTTTTAGTTAAGATGTTTGTTTTAAGCTGATTGTTAACAGAGATTTTGTTTTTTATTAAAGATTAGTGAGATTAGTTATATTAAGAAGAAGTATGATTGTTTTTAGTTAAGATGTTTGTTTTAAGCTGATTGTTAACAGAGATTTTGTTTTTTATTACAGATTAGTGAGATGAGATTAGTTATGATAAGGAGAAGAAGTATGATTGTTTTTAGTTAGCAATTTTGTTTTGAGCTGATTTTTTATTGAGAACTTGTTTTTTTTGTTAAAAATTATGTTGATTTTTTCATGTAAAATAAACACAGTTAAATTAAAGACTCTTTTAATTAATTAAACAAAAATTTTGACGTATTTTATTTTTTCTCGACAACCCGAGAAGACCCGAGAAATCAGGCTCGAGAAGTCTCGATACCCGAGAACTAAAAAACCTCGAGAAATCGGAAACCCTAGTGGCGTTCGATCCTGATTTGCGGAAACCTTCTCTTCTAGCTCTAGTAAAGAAAAATAAGCCTGAACCAGTTTATGAAATTGATGAGATTCTGGGAGAACACGAGCACACAGTGGTAAGGCTGCCACTTTATCACTGTGATTTGAACCCAATCGAATTGATTTGGGCACTGGCAAAGAGAAAGATCGCTGCACAGAACGTTGGTGCAAAAGATATAAAGAAGTTGACCGTAGACGCATTCGAATCCATAACTGCAGATGATTGGAAAAATTGCTGTGAACACGTTAAAAAATTGAAAAAGAATATTATTATCGTGGGAGAACATTATACAGTGACATAGACGAATTTGTCATTCGCGTTGATAAGATAGTTCCGACGACGACGCAGAGTCAGATAGCGACGAATCAATTGCACAGTCGCATACAACAAACTTAGGGGCTAGTACATCGCAAGAATCAATTAACCTCATGGAAGGAGTGGAATATTTGGATTTTGATTTACTAGAAAATGTCAGTACTTAGCGAAGAACCAACGTTCTCGACATCTCCAAGTAGGGATCCTAATCGGAGGTCTTATTACCTATATTTTTCATTCATAAGTGCATTCATGTAAGTGGAGTGCAAAAATAAAACTTTATATTTTATATTGTTTTCTTCGTAGTCAAAACACATAATAAATATTTACTAATGACATAGGTATACACACGAGGAAAAAACAAAGGGATTAACAAAATTTTAATGTGTAACAAATTGCCAACATGTATTACTAATTTGTCACTTTTGAAATCAACTTCCCTGTCCCCATAGAACTCATTTTGACTATGGCCCACGTCCACTATTTTTTTTAATGGTAAGCTAAATAACAGGATTAAACACCTAAATAAATATATTTAATAATATTTTTTTAACAAATAAACCTCATTTTCGTTTTTTTTTTTGTGAGTCGCATGCAACTCGTGAACGTGGGAGAATACATTTTTTTCAACACGTTCAATGAGTCACATGTGAGCACATTTGCCATAGTGCGTTTTATCTTTTTTTTAGTAATGATGCGATTGTCAGTGTCAAGTCGTTGCCATAGTAATGACAGATACATTTTTGAGTGACAAATATCGATAATCATCAGTCAAATTTCAATTCATAACGGAAGAAAATTGTTTGTTTATTTGAGGTTATAATTGTTGTTGTCTAGAAAGTTGATAGTTTATTTGAGAAAATGGCTAATAACAGGTTAACGACTGAAGGAATATTACGATATTTAGAAAATTCAGATGAAGAGCCATTTAGTGATAGCAGTGATGAAGAATATCAGCCCAATAATGACGATAACTACGATGAGACCAATAACTACGCTCGGTTGCTAAAAGAATTGCGAACGGCTCAATTTAGTAGAATGACCAGATGGAAAGACGTAACAAGAGAGGAATTGAAAACATTTTTTGGAGTGATTATATACATGGGCCTCAATCCTAAGCCGTCAATTGAGCACTATTGGAAGTTAGACGTGCTTTACTATAATTCTCTTATGCACAGAATAAATATGTCCTATAACAGGTTTAGTTCCATTCTTAGATGCTGGCACTTCACAGATTTTCAAATAGGTATTGTTGGAGAACATAGAACTCATAAAATAGACCCACTGGTACTTCATCAACCTATTTTATTTTGAACTAGATTTTGGTACAGAAGCAGAACTACATTTTCATGTCACTCACTTCTCATGGCAAAGGGCCATGTGATGGACAACTTAAAACGTTTGGCAACTCGACCTAGTCTACAATTTGCTTCAAGCAAAGCAATTACCACACCCGAGCGTTTGTACGAATGGGCGAGAAAATCAATGCTCCAAACACACATTTTATGTGCTCGGAAAATCGAGATTCAACAAAACAGATTGTGCTTAAAGACTAAAACAATATCATGCTTTCATTCCTACTACCGAAGGTATTATCGTAAAACGCACGAGTAACAGCGAAACATTTAAAATTATAAAAAAATGTAAATAAATTTGTAATTACTATTCACATTTTCTTGTTTTTTTTTTAATATCATATATTAAACTACTACAGAAAAAATGTAATCTGCTAATTTACGAAAGCGGCGGGCGTCAAGCGCGAAGGCGCGCGGCGCAGGCTATACGCGTCGGCAGTATTTCTAGTCTAGCTCCTAATCCACTTTTACGCGCACTATAGAACTTGACAAGGATATTCCCCTTCGGCCGCGTATGATACCAGAGTTTGGTAACCAGTATCATACGAAGAAAAAAATGATCGTCGTACGATACTGGTATCCAAGTGATAGGGATTTTTCATTTTATGTAACCGAGTATCAGCTCAGGAAAAATCAAACAATTACAAGTTAGTACTTAATATTTCCTCGTATGATACTGATGAGCATGTAATGTGCATTGATATATACTTTAGATAACTGAAGTTATCATAACAATTGATGTCAATGTCAGTGTATTAGATTAACAAGTAATTAATTTTGTGATTTTAATTTACAACAAATTAATTTCCGCGTTGCCTGTAAACCAAAATGAGTAAAGAAAAGTTGAATTTATCTCTACAAAGAGAGGAAGTAGAGCACTATTGAGTGATGGTCGCAAGTACCACAGGAATAAAACTTACTCAAACGACTCTACCTTTTGGCTTTGCCATAATATTAATTATGGATGTACAGGGAGTGTTACTCTAAATGTTAAAAATGAAGTCGTAAAAATCAAAACTCACAAGGAAACCTGCAAATAAGACTTTGCAAATAAAATAATGAAAGAATTAGATAAATTGAAAGATAAATGTAGTAATAATTTTGATAGTATTCAAAAACAATATGACAACATGGTGTTCAGCCTGGAAGAGGCAGGACTTGACTTTGTACGGGGAAATCCCTAAATTCCAAAACATCAAAACGGGATTGTACAACGAAAGAAATAAAGTATTAGGAGCACCAAGATTGAGAAGCAAATCTTCGATTGAAGCCGTAGTACCCGATAAATTCAAAAAATTATTGTTGGCAGAATATAGTGATGACGACAAGAAGATTCTACTATTTTTCAATCAACGTGCTGCATCAATAGTAAAGTACAAGCATATTTTATGTGACGGTACTTTTACTTCATGCCCGACTGAATTTCATCAGTTATATACAATTCATGGCGCCGACGAAACTACATCGGCTGTTGTACTTTTAATTTTTTGTTTACTACCAGACAAGACACAGCAAACTTACGAGGTACTATTTTATATGATAAATTCCCGATTCAAGCAGTGGCTACCAGAAACAATGACTGTTGACTTCGAGTTGGCTCCAATGAAAGCTGTTCGAAAAGTCTTCCCCAACATTGATGTTATTATCATTTGAATAGGTGTATTTAGAAAAGCGAAATCGTTAAAATTAACCACAAGGGTAAAAAAGGCATGTAGCCAGGTGTGCTGGCCTTACACATTTACCCAAAGCCTATATTCGAAAGGGGTATGAATATGTTATGTCAAAGAGTCCGTCTGGAGAAGAGATTACAAAATTTAACAAATATTTCAATAACCAATGGATGGCAAAGACTGACTTCGAAAAAATTTGCTGTTGTTCATCATCTAAAATACGAATAATACCAATAATGTAGAAGGTTGGCACAGTCGCCTTAATAGATATATTGGACGTAAAAGACCGGCATTGGCTCAACTCTTAGATATGTTAAGAAAAGAAACCACTGTAATGGATATATACAAGAGAAAATCGAAACTAAGCCGAGAGTTCAAAGAAATTGATGAAGAAATAAATGACGCCATATCTCAGCTAAATGTAAACGAAATTAGTGTTGGACATTGTATCGAAATCATTTCGCCATTTTATTCCAATAGGTTGTAGGTAATAAACGATTCCCAGTTGAACTATTTCCTTTTTTTCTTGTATGTTTTCAATAAAGCGAGGGTTTTACAATAAGCGTAGGTACAGAATGCGATCTTCACAGTTTTTCCGAGTTGGTTTCATAGGCACAATGTTATATTCCTTACTGGATACTGGTTACTAAACATGATAAAGGTATCAGAAAAGTAATATATCCTATCACTTGGATACCAGTATCCTACGACTATAATTTTTTCTTCGTATGATACTGGTTACCAAACTCTGGTATCATACGCGGCCGAAGGGGGATATTCTACGTAATGTTAACTGTTTTCAGGGAAAAATTAAAAAAATCGATCTCGTCCAAATATGTGAAATTTAAAGTTAAAAAATTAAATCGTATTTTTTTATGAAAAAAAATATTTATTTTATTTTTCAAAAATACAGTTAAAAAGCTCATATTATGAGGTAATAAATTCAGTGGTAATATAAATTTATTTTACATATGTATTATCGTATGTTATGATAATAATACTAGTTAATAAGTACTAGTTTATTTTATTTAGTAATAAATAAATATGTTTAAGTAGGGTATATTTCAATTTATTTTTATAAATATATATATATATATATATATATATATATATATATATATATATATATATATATATAATAAAGTAGTACACTACTATATATATATATATAATAAATAGTACTATACTACTAATAAATACTATTTATAAATATATATATATATATATATGCATGCATGTATTGTATATAAATTTTATTTATTTATGTCATCTGCACACCCCGCATTTTAAGATCCCATCTTTCTTTTTCCACCCTAAGGTAACTTTAGGCGTAGGTTGGCGTTCTAAAAAGGACTTAAGCCAGTGAGGTCCAGCTTTACCTGTCTCCTTATTAAATTTATGTCGGATCCCAAGTTTTTCAGCGAATTGAAACGCTAAACTTCGTACCGTATCTCGTGACAGAAACCCAGCTGCTTCTAGTTTCTGGATGTGTGCGACGAGCCGTTTTTCGTTTTCGAAGTCTAGAGCGGGGTGTTTCCCTAGAAATAATGATAAAATCTATTAAACATTAATTTTTTTTTGTAGTTTCATTAAAAAATAATTAATTGACAAAGTACCTAAAGTAAGTTTCTTAGTATCTTGTTTCACGAAACGTCTTTTCAGGGTCCTGGCAGGAATTCCATAACGACGAGATATTTCATTCAAGCCGTGCTTATCCTGCCTCATTTCTTCAAAAGCTTTTCTTAGGGCATCTTCCGTCCATTCGCCCCGAGGGCTTGCCCCTACTTTGCGCACGTACTTGCGAGGCATATCTAAAATATAAAAAATCGATTAAAGTTTAATAGGGGATAGATGCCTCTAAGGGCATCTATACTCACAAAAAATTAGGCATCTATCCTTTTTCGAGGGGATAGACGCCGCTCAAAATGTTGAAGTAAATATGATAAAACATACGTAAATAATAAACAAAATCTTTTATTTAATACATCTACACTTAAATAAAACAAAAATATAGACACTTACCTCATAAAATGAAAAGTTCCGAGCGCATCAAAATTTCAGACGAACCAAATTCACGAATTGATTGCCGCAAACAATGTTCGTTGTCTCACAACTCGCGACACGTCCGTTCCAGCTAAGTGCGTGGCACTGACTGAAGGATGGGCGGGGCTAGGGTTACGTTTAAACAAAACATAACGGGTCCAATGTTTATACATGTCGCAACGTGTTTACTGAGGCAACTATCCCACTGAGGCGTCTATCCCACATTTACCTAAGTGTTTAACCTGTTTCAATTTGTAAATTATTGTTATTTTGGTGTGTTCAATAAAGAGTATCTATCTATCTAAATTTATTACATAACTAGCTTTTACCCGCGACTTCGTCCGCGCCACATATTTATTAAAGTAATTGAGGCAGTACCTACTCGTATTTGTATTGTATTGAATGTCTATGTCTACTACCATACAAATTCATGTTTCCTAACCAAAATCGGTCTAAGTCAAAGTTTTATATCTATACTTATAATAAAACTGTAACGGGTCGAATTCTGTATATTGAAATATATTTAAAAAATTCTTTACATTGGGGCACTCCATAGTCGATACTGATGGCGAAACTGCATTTTTTTTTTCTTTCATGTCTGTCTGTCTGTCTGTCTGTCTGTCTGTCTTTCTGTATAGGGATCACGCATCACGCCGAAACTACTGATTCAATTCAGCTGAAACTTGGCATGATTTTAGTTTATACTAAGGACATTGCTGTAGGCTACTTTTGATCCCCAAATACTGATCGGTTTTCTTGCGGGAGGGGGTGAAAGTCAGAATGTGTATTTGATTGTAACTCATGTTTGCGTGGTTTAATTTCATTAATTCTTTTTTTGTTAGAAAGAACACATTTTTTATATTGTCGCGTCAAAATTTGAACAATATCGGTTTGTTGGTTCGGAAATTACACAAATATTAAATAATAACGACACGCGCGGCGCGTTCGGTACATACTAACTTCTAAGTATTCTGTGTATCACAGACGATCCACAGAATATCTAGATTCTAGAAAGTGCCCACGTGATCGCGTCGCGTCGTCTTGGATGACAAAATAATTGTCAAAAATATATTTTTGTGTGGAAAAACAAACATCATTCGGTTATAATCGACTTCAAACAAGGAAGATGTTCTCAATCGGGTTGCATGTTTTTTTATTTGGTTTTATTTTACGCGATAACTCCGCTAATTGTTAGTTGATTTTGATAATTCCTTTTTTGTTTGGTAGAAAATACTTCAGATCTTATCTTAGATATCGAAAACAGGGAGGTAGTTTTTCAATGATCACCAAAAAACTAAAATCAGCTTAGATATATCTGTACAACATAGTTATACCTTCTTACAAAATTTAGTCGAATGACAGAATTAAATTACCTGTCAATGAAGTAGAATTTTGTTATTTTGGAGAAAACATATCAGCATAATAAGTAGCAGCATAAACAACCCATTAAATGTTCCCACTGCTGGGCGTCACGGCCTTCTCTCGCAAGGAGAGAGACAAGGCTATAATCCACTACGCTGGCCCAGTGTCGGTTGGTGGATGACATATGACTTAGAACTTAGATTGTAGGTAGATTTCGGTTTCTTCATGGTGTTTTCCTTCACATTTTTAATTACCGGCATTACGAACATGACTCTGAAAAGATAGTGGTGCGCGTGGTTTTGAACCCTGGGTCTCCGGATCGACAGTCGACGTTCTCCCGACTAGGTCAGCTGTAACTTACTAGACCAGCCGTAACTTATTAGAAAACGTATTATTTAAATCCAAATACTGTTTAAAAATTAAAGGTAGTGTTCAATAAGCTTCGGTGACCGAAGCAGACTGTTGTTAGGGTTCCGTACACAAAGGGTAAAAACGGGACCCTATTACTGAGACTTCGCTATCCGTCCGTCTGTCACCAGGCTGTATCTCAAGAACGGTGATAGCTAGACAGTTGAAATTTTGCAGATGATGTAGATGATGTTTATTTCTATTGCCGCTTTAACAAAAAACCGTTTCTTGCTCGATACTAAAATAAAATAAATATTTAAGAGAATGTGCAAAGACACATACAACAAACTTGATTTTTAACCGTTTCTTGCTCGATACTAATAATTCCATTTCAAATACCTGTCACAGGTAGACGCTTTAACTATTCACTTGGACGTTGGAACGGCTGAATGTATCGAGTTAAAATTAAAGACACATTCTTTCTTGTTTAGCTTACCTGTCAAGTAATACCTACATTGGAACGGCTGAATGTACTAAAATATACATAGGCAATGATTAGCCTATGTGTTCTTTAGCCAGACTGTAACTGTAATCTAATTCCATTTCAAATTTCAACCCGATCACTTGATACGTTCCGCCATGATTAAGTAACAAACATCCAAACAGTGAAATTCATAATATTTACAGGACAACGTTGGAACAGCTGAACATATTTGGATGGAATTCGAAACACACGTAGTTTGAACTCAGAAATAGCAAATCGGTTACTTATAGGGTTACTGTGACGTAGGAAAGACTAAGCAAATTTGGTAGAGAATTGAAACAGAAATAACTCATAGTCTGAAATACCACATTTATGTATTTATTACCTTTTTACATAAATACACGGGTAACTCACGTATAATGTAGTCAGTCCAGTCCGACTCAAGTTTCGATCGCGTCCGGCGATCTTTTCAAGGAGAGAGAGCGCGCGCGGGTTTCGCAGCTCGTTTAGCACGGTTTAGGTGTCGCGCGGTTTAAGATCGCCGGACGCGATCGAAACTTGAGTCGGACTGGACTGACTACATTATACGTGAGTTACCCGTGTATTTATGTAAAATGTGTAATAACCACGTCTTCTTCTTCTTCTTCGTGTCGATGATGTTGTCTTTTTTTTGTGTGTGTGTGAGTCTTTTAAATTTTTGCTGCCCAGTATTCCGCAACTGTGACTCCTGGTATCGAGGCCTCCATCAGGTCGGTTCTGGTGCAGCTGGTTGACACCGCGGGCATGACAGCAGGTGCTGCATGGTCTGAGTGGCACCACAGTCGCACAGGATGTTATTTTCGTAGAGTATCCCCATTTCGCCATATTAACTTTGCAGCGGCCCACTTGGGTCCGGAGTCGGTTTAGTGACTTCCACGTGGGCCACGCTAGGTTGCTACCTGGAGCCAGCTCTTCAGCTGGGGCCACATAATCTTGCGGGGGAGGATAGCTCTCGTTCCACTGTTTGCAGCGAGACTCTCTGGGTGGGTCAGGCAGTACCATCGAAGAACCGAGAAAGCTTTGCGACTCTTGAGGCGTGTTTTTGAGATATTAGCATTGTAGAGGGGTGCCTAATGTCAGTTTCTTGTTTTCCTTTTTCTACAGAACAGATGACACTTCTGCGGACTTTTGGAGGAGCTATTCCGGCTAGGGGGTAAAGAAAATTAAGAGGGGTAGGTTGCAGGCAGCCTGTTATTTTCCTGCATGTGTCATTTAACGCCGTATCTACTTCTTTTGCGTGGTGGATCGATGCCATACTGGACATGCATATTCCCAGCAGAAAAACAGAGTGCTAGCCCAGAGGTTCGCAAAACATGGGCTGAAGCACCCCATGTGGTAGAGGTAAGCTTAGAGAGGAGGTTGTTTCTAGTGCTGACTTTCAGTTTTGTATTTTGACAATGTGCTTTGAATGTCAGTGTTCTGTCCAGTTTGACACCAAGGTAAGTCGGAGTTTTGCTGTGTTCAATAGTAATACCCCGCCATTTCACGCTAAGTTTACGGTCAACTTGCTGGTTTCTGAGGTGGAATGGTATGGAAAATGTTTTGAAGGATTTGGTTTTAGTCCATTCTCATCGTAATATCCTCCAAACATTTCCAAAGCTTCTGTGAGATGTTTTTCGACTTCTTCAAAGGATGCAGCTTGAGAAGTTAGGGCCAGGTCGTCGGCGTAGAGAAAGCGTTCAGAGTTTAGGGGTTGGGCTGGTCATTGGTGAAGATATTGAACAAGATAGGTGCTAAGACGCTACCCTGTGGTAGACCATTTTTTGGTGTCGCCATCTACTGGTACGATTGTCCAGGTGAACTTGAAACCGTCGATTGGTGAGCATCTCTCTCAGTAAATTAATGAAAGCCTGGTCGTTGATAATTGTTGACACTTTTGACAAGAGTTTTCTGATATTGATGGTGTCGTATGCAGCAGATAAATCTACAAAAACGGCACCTGTAACTTTTTGCTTCTTCAAATCCGTTTTCTATGTGTTGTGTGAGTCTGAGAATTTGGCTTGTGCAGGACTTTCCAGGGCGGAAACCGGCTTGCTCTGGAATCAGTTTTGGATCAACTATTGGTGTTAGTCGGTTGAGCAAATAACCACGTTAGTTTTCATATTTATTACCTATCAACCTGAAAAGAAGCATGGCCCCTAAGGAAACAAATTTTACATATCACCTCAAAACGGCACAACGATATAGGTTGACATACGAAACACATATAGTTTAGAGTCTAAAATTTCACAAGGGCTAATAAGTCTACATTTTCATTTAACTCCATATTAATATAAGCATATATTTTCGTAAGGAACTTGATGTGATGGTAAGGTAAAAGACAAAAATGAAAAATATATGCATCCGTTTTGGCGTAGATAATATAGGTGATTTGCGTTCACAATCAAAATAACAAGCAACATAATATTCTCATCAGACGGCGCTAATACCAGTTTAAATCTAAAAGCACTAAAGGCCATTTAAATCGATGTTTTGCTATTGTGGTATGTATTTTTTCTTTCATCACTAGGTGGCGTTACTGGTATTCTAAATTGTACTAATAGGTTTTTGCTGCTAAAAGGATGATGATGCCGAATTTGGATTCTTTCGTTCTTGATTTTTTTCTGTGTTACCTACAATTAAATTCATACATTAACATTTCACTAGGACTTGGCTTAGATTTACGGGTTCAACTTGCTTGAATATCATTAAAACTCAAAATTTTAATTATTTTGATTCCACACAGGCTTCGTTCAGAATTTTACGCCGGTTAAGTCGCGGGTAACAGCTAGAAAACAGCTTGCGGATAAAAAGAAATAGGTAAGTAGGTATTAGATCATGCACATTAGCTTCAGACTTTTCATAATGTATCCTATAAAAATCCTACAAACTTAACACTTGCGGCTATATTCGATACTACGAAACCTTACTAAGTATGTTTGATTTTGTTTAAAAAAAGAAAAATAAAGATGATAAAATTAAATAAATTTTTGTGTGGAAAAACAAATTCTTATTTTTACTTATCCAAATATTTGACGTACGATACTTCCAATTAATGTATAAGTCAGCAACATCTGCTTACGCGAACGAAGTAGCGGGTTCAGCTAGTTTATTAATAAATGTACAATTTACACGACGAAATTCCAAAAAAAATATGTTTTCAAAAAATTAATCAAAAACAAGTCTGTTTTTGATTAATTTAAAATCATATTGGGACGGTCCACCAAATTTTATTAGAGTCTATTAGTAGATACTAGTAGATATATCGTCTGATTACATGAACGCAAATTTTAGTTTGTTGTTCACATTTCAAAAACCGCCGCACTGATTTCGATAAAATTTGTATGACCACCTCTGAACTACAATCTACCAACCAAAAAAATAACCATCTAAATTGATTCACAATTGGAAATACAACTGGATTGATAACCTCCTCCTTTTTTGAAGTCGGTTAAAATAGCATACAAAGAGTGCAAAGATCCTTCCATGCACACTTTTACTCCTCATTTCCACTCTTTTCAACTCTTTTTCTGTCATAAATAGTCGCCGTTGTCCTTTCCTAAGTCTAGTCTATCTGTGCACCAAGTTGTAACAAACTCTTTAAGTGGCTTAGGGGTTAGGCGGTAACGGACAGAGAGAGTTACTTTCATACATATAATTTCATATTAGAACAAAAATAACGTACCTGCTAAACAAAGAAAAAATTATGTAGTATAGACAATAGTAGATACACGAATTAAATTTATTACCTACCTCTTGATTAAAAAACATATAAAATTTAACAAACCTTCTTTAAAACTATTTGCACTTCATTTTATTTCAGCGAATACAAAAAAGGGCTTCCTATTATGAATGTAAGAACTTGAATAATTCAATTATTTTTACCGACAATAAACAAACTTTTATACTAAGTACCTATAACTAACAATATGTATTTAACTTAAGAAAGTAATCAAAGCTAATAGACTTACTTAATACAATTTTTTAAAGTATTATTTTTTAAGAACAATGAAAACAACACTAAAGAACTATATCACGAAAATACACACACAAAATAACACTAAACTATAGAATCAGGAAAATACACACGCAAACTAATTTTAAAATTAACAACGACAAACCAAAACCACCAAATTACAGCATCCAGATGTACGATAAAAAAATAATGACGAACAAAAAAAGCAATACAATGACACAACTAAAGAAAATAAGTACCTACTTAATTATCTAACCCAAAAACTTAAAGTTACTAATTTCAAGTTATTTTAATAATCACAAAACCCTGCAACTAACTAACTAAATCGAATTGTGATAATGTGATTAGAAAACAAAACAAAACACATTTACACAATTTCACAAAATTATTTACACTTAATTACCGTAAATCCACAGAAAAGCCTCTTATTACTTATTATGAATCTAACTTATTTACGTTTATAGAATTTTAAAACTCCTAAATTACCTATAATATTTAAGAACTCAGAAAATGGTTTAGAAAATGGGGTAAATTAGTAATTTTTTGACACTAATTAAAATCTTCACTTTAACATGAAAAAGCAATTTTTCTTTGAATAGATTCCCCACCTATTTTATTTAAAAGTATAACTTTTTAAGAAGATTGATAAGACAAAACACCTAGTAAAAAATACACACGAAAATTGCTCATACAATTAACAACGACATTTAATAAAACCTATACTTAAGTACCAACAAATTGTATAGTATCCAAATGTACCTATACGAACAAATAATAACGATGAATAAAATCAGCAAGCAGTAAAATCACTTAACTAAAGAAAATAATTACTCAACAATCTAACCCAAAAACCTAAACATACTATTTATTTCACGTTTTTTTTTAATAATAATAAAATCGTGTAAATCAAATTGAAATCAATATTCAGTCAATATAAATGAATTTCTAACGAAAAACCTCATATATCGGACGCGTGTGTCACAGTCGTCTGTCCTCACGTGTCTGCCCGTTCGGGTAAGCATATTTAGCGATATTTTCCCTCCCACGCCGCGCGGCGCCACGCCCCGTCAAAAAAATCCCCTAATATAAGTATCCCCGTAAATAGGTATAGTTAGTAATTATAAAAATGCTGGAACAAACGTTTATCGACTCCATTTCAAGTGTCTAGATACAAAGTTTCATGGTTTTATCTTCAATAATATTGAACTTCCAGACTTTCACCCCCAATTCCACCCCCGTAGGTACAGTTCGAAACTACAAAACTGCTAAAACATACATTTTATGGTTTCGTGTTAAATATCTAGACGTAAAGTTTCATAGTTCTTCAACAATGACGAAGTTTTCCATATAAACTTTCATCCCTTATTTTAACCCTTTCTACCCTTTTTTCGGAACAAAAAGTACCCTATGTCCTTTCTCGGGATCTATTCTATCTATGTATCAAATTTCATCAAAATCTGTTGGTTGGTTTAGGCGGTAAAGACGGAAAGACGGACATACAGACAGAGTTACTTTCGCATTTATAATATTACTATGGATTTTATCAATGAATAATCAGCTTTGAAGTACTCCATTCCCACCGCTTGGTCAAAATTTCAAAGTCCCATAACTCCTTGATCAGTCATAATATTACAAAAATATTTGATACACTTATCAAAAACATATATGTATAACATACTCAAAAATTATTCAACTCGGAAATATCGACTTTTTACCTGTCCGCTTGGCGTGGCTTCCGCTTCTCCTAATGTTAAATGCTTTGCTTGCTTCATTTATCATTTTTGTTTTAGATATTCACCAAAAGCTCCTCCAAAGATTAAAGTCCCATGTGAACATTACTCAAAATCATATAGATGCACATCGCTAAGAAAAGTTGACATTGTAAAATTTCATGCAGCATTTTACAAATCACCATCTAAAGTTGACCAAGACAACTCTATTTTGCAACATTCTAAGGCGTCTGCTGTAAGTCGCCATCGGCCTAAGACAGGCACAAGAAAAATGAAAGGAATGCAAATAGTATATTATTGTCGAAGAAGAAATAACTTGATTCCCGTGTGCAGAAAAACTTTTCTTGAAATTTTAGGAATTAAAAAAGGATGAGTGAATGGTGTGATTGCTCGTAATTTTAAAAGAGGTGGAGCTTCAGCTAGTGAGTCTCGAGGAGGCAATCACAAAGAACATAAATATGCCGGTCCGAAAAAGTCCATACAAAAATTCATTAAGCGTTATAAACCACTCGAGATCCACTACTGTCGAGGAAGTATCAAATGCAGACAGTATCTTTCATCTGATTTGAACATTAATAAACTATACAAAATGTATAAGGAGCAAGCAGAGGCACAATTTCAGAGTGTTAAAGCATCTTACTTTCGAAGAATTTTTAATACTACATTTAATATTGGTTTCGGAAGCCCACGGACTGACTTTTGTTCTACATGCCTGCAATTACAAAAACAGATCAAATATGAGAAAGACAATAATAAAAAGAAGGATTTCGAGGGCTGAAAGGCTATTTGTTTGAAGCGACAATTTAGACGATATTGAGTTATATACATATTCGGATTCAGCGTTTTTTTCTGCTTCGGATGAGCCGAGTTTCGTACAATTTTGAGCACTTTTTTGGCGCTTAAAACAATGCAATTATAGTTCATAATTCTCAAACACGATGTATAACACGACATCGCATTTGAAATATTTTTTTAGAACTACATTTAAGCTGTACACGAAAATAGTTAATCGGAGCTTAAGCCGTTATTCTCGACCTACAATTTTAGTTGAGTGGCAGATAACGCGTTTTTAGTTATAGCAAACTTTAGATGAAAAGTCCTTCATACATTTTGCTTTTCACCACTAGCATTATGCCATGTCGCTTAAACCAATTTGCCGTCACCTAAATTCAATAAGACACGTCGGTTGAACCCTTTACGCTGCGCCTGTTTTGCACTCTGTTTGGAGCTACAAACAATATTTCTGTTCTTATAACTGTGTTTCTTAGTCGCTTGAACAGTTTGTTAGTATCAACATTTTTAAAATACGTCACTTAAGATAAACCTTATATCAAGTAGTTAGATCAAAATCATTTTTTCCTGTATCATAATATAAATAGTTTGTCATTTAAACCATCCAATTTTAATAAGACAGTAACAATCTATGTAATTTAAAACAAATAAATATTGGCATAATTTTCGTAAACCGTGGCAGTATTATTAGTGTCCCGCCCCGCGCGGGCGCATCAGTCACTCGTGAGTGCGGCAGGAGACAGGACGCGCGCTGCTGTGGTTTGGAATAAGAACGAATACATTAAGCTTGTAAGTATTTATACTTTAATATAAATAAATAAATACATTATGTAACTAGTAGATTAATAATGTTTGTGTATCTTTATCGAAAGTATTGACACATTATTATCATAGTAAGAACCTACCTAGGTACCTACTTTGTTGATGAATAACGGTTACTGTTTTATGGTGTAGGGAAGCAAACGAGCAGACGCGTCACCTGATGGTAAGTGATCAGCGCCGCCCATGGACACCCGCAACACCAGGGGGTATTGCAAGTGCGTTGCCGGCCTTTAAGGATGGAATAATGGGGTGGGACAAAGGGAGGGGGAGTTGGGCTTCCGGCTCTCTCACTCATTGAAAGAAACGCAGCTATATTAGCTACTCCACCCACCCCGATCTTCTGTGAGAGGGTGGTAGTTCCCCGGTCGAGCCAGCCCATATATGAGTTGTAGTCATTTAACAACAACTAAGCTCTACCACCTATGAAGACTTACTATTTAAATATACGAGGTTACTGAATAATTGTATGGTGAATTCTTAAATTGATCAGTATAAAATTTACTGGGTTAGAATAATAGGCCAGCGTATACCTACTATACCAACTGATTTTGTTACCAGTGACGTGCGGCTGATCGTAGGTTCCTATGAATGTTGCTTTATCAGTTATTACTTATTTACGCTCATTAACGCCTATTAGTAGTAGTTATGTAATTCATGTAACCTTAAAATTTTAGCCCACAATGGAGCCAAAAAGACTGGAATATTTGAGAAGCAAGATTAAACGCATTAGTGATGAAAATGAAAACGTAACAAAACAGTTACAGCCCACAAGTATGGAAAGAAGATCTTCAGTAACACTCCTCAATAGCTTGTCTTATAATGAACAAAACAAAGATTTGTCTATTTTAAATCCATTTGATGGCAAATGTAACAGTGATCCGGATAGAGTAACAAATTATGAACAGGTTGGTTCAGGTTTTTATATTTAAGTATTAATGCTGTTTACAAACTATAATCAATGGTATTGTCTTTTTAGGAAAAGCAGAACAGCAAATATACCAATAAGACTTGAGATTTGATGCTATGTAACTATTTTTTTTCAGAATGACAAAGAATTTAAAAAACTTGAAGAAAAAGATTACATAAAACCAAAGCATAGATATACAAAAATATTCGAATTAGAAGAAAAACACGAACAAAACAACAAAAATCCTAATAATGCTGAACAAGTAATCGCAGAGCACATAACACAAGACACGGTAATTGAACTGAGCGATAAAAATAGAACATACAGTAATGAAAGTCTTCAACCAACGTTTACAGAAATTATACCGGAAAATGAAATGGATATTTTAAGGAAATCTTTAGAGGAGGACAATAATGCTGAAGAAATTACAATGGAAATACCAAATCAGGCAGAAGACGCCCCGAAAAAAGTAAAAAAAAGCAAGCGTGCCGTGATTCAAAAAAGCTATTTTGATTTTATGAGCGAAGATGAAGACTTTGTCTGTGACTCGAGTTCTTGGAAAGGGACGGACGAGTCCTCAAGTGATGAAGATCAACCAAAGAAGAAAAAAATAGTAAACGCAGAAGATGGGAAAGTAGGAGAGACAGGTTTAAAGAAAAAAAAGGAAAATAAGGCAAAGAAACGAAAAGCTTCTAGATCAAAAGGTGAATGTTATTTTAAGAAAGATGGTTCTATTAGAAAAGAAAGACAGTTAAAACCAAACCCATGCATAGGGAAAAACTGTCCCTGGAAGTGTAGTGAAATAGACGAAGAAAAAAGGTCAGGAATATTTGATTATTTTTGGGGATTATCCAATCAGAGAAAATAATTGCTATGTCCTCTAAACAAGAGATAAAACGAAAGAGATCCAAAATTCCAGCTACAGGACCAATACATTTCAATATTTTATAAATGACGGCGAGGGCCGTCGTCAGGTTTGTTCTAAATTCTTGATCAGCACACTAGACGTAACCCAAAGATTTATTTACTATACCTTGACAAACGTATCCCAGGGAATATCAAAAGAAGATGGAAGAGGAAGGTGTGTTCCAGCCAACAAAACTCCAGACAATGTAAGAGAATCGGCAAAAAACTTCATTAAAAACTTACCTGCACTTCCATCGCATTATTGCCGCAAGGATAGTACAAGGCTGTACCTCCCAACCGAATTTAAAAACATAAAAATCTGTATCGTATCTATAAAGAAGATCAAACTAGTAAAGGAGTCGATGTCTTGAGTGAAAAATCTTTCGTCAAATATTTAATTCTGATTTTAATGTAGGGTTTCATGTACCTAAGAAGGATAAATGCATAAAATGTTTGCGTTTCGAAGGCCAGGATCCATCTGAATGTCCAGAACTGAAGGCTCATTTAGAAGAAAAACAAGCATCAAAACAACGCCTGGAATGTCATCGAGAATTAGGCAAAAGCAACTCTACTATTTTGTGTTCATCTTTTGATCTCCAGAAGGTTCTCAGCACTCCCTATGGGAACAGCATGCTACTTTTTTACTCTCGAAAATATACGGTTTATAATTTGTGCTTTTATGAAAGTATAACAAGAAATGGTTTCTGCTTCGTCTGGGGAGAAACAGAAGGAAAAAGAGGGGCCAATGAAATTGGTACAATTTTGCAAAAATACGTAGCAGACGTTGATTCGCGAATCACAATAAAAACTTTAATTTTGTATTCCGACTCTTGCCCCGGACAAAATAAGAATAAAATTGTTAACTTAAGCAACGTTGAACATTCTTAATGAGTGGTTTGATGTCTCATGGGTTGAAAGGATTTTATAAACCATGGTTGATACAAGATAATAATAACAGATTTATAGTAATGCAGTTATGCAGTTAAGGGATTATTTAGCTGAGATGGTGTTGAGGCATGTATTGAAATGGGTGAATAATTAATAAATTATGTCAGGAATAAATAAAAATGTTTTGTTAATTAGAAAATCTTTTATTACGTATATTCAACTTAATTAAGCCTCAGAATTCTTATTATCTATTATAAACTTTAAAAATAGTTTCTGTAGTAGATAAATGTACCTTCTTAGTAAGTCGGGTTTAAATAAGAAACCTATTGTGTAGAGAGTGTAGAATTAACGCTTTTTTATGTATAGACGTGTTTCTAGTGCGCTCCATACTTTATGGATATTGGCAGGGTATGTCGGCACGAAGTATGAAGCTCACATGGTTGTACATGATAAGCGTCTATTTTACATTCTCTACACAATAGGTTACAATCTTGCTTACTTCCTAAGTATCTACATTTATCCACTTCATTACTCTTAAGAAAATATAAAAATCAAACATCATGAATAAAAAATACGTAGGAACTTTTTTAAATAGGTAGGTGTGTTTTACAACAAAACCTCCATTAGCCATTGAAGGTTTTGTTTCAAATTAGTTATTAAAATCCTAATTACGATGTATATTTTATTTAAAAAAATTGCTTGCTAATTATTTTTATAAATGCGCCAGCTGTTCCAGCTGATGTTCCAATTCGGAAAGACAGGATTAACCATTACGCGTGTGACCTAATTTAGTGTCGTTGGCACTTAGTGATACGTGTAGTGCCACGTTCTGTTTTCCGGAGAACTAGCATTGTGGAGTACACTCCAAACAACGGTTTTTGGGAAACATCCTGCACCGAACATAGCATCAGCGAGTCCATTGGCTCGCTACAAGCAGCACAGCACAGCACATAAGTATTGACGAACCTGAGGAGTTGACTCAAGAGTCGAGTCGAGCACAGCGGAAACATGACGGAGAAAGGTGAGAGAATTAAATCTATTGCATCACGGGGCGTTAACAGCCAGTTGGACGACATGCTCCGCAGGCAGTCAGCATATTTCAGAGCCCTTTCTAGAACTATAGAGAACATCAACAAATCAACATCCAAAATTTAAAACAAAGTGGAAACTTGACGAAGCCATGGAAACACTACAATCATGTTGGTCAGCAGTCGATAAACTTCATATCGACATCGACAGTGAACTCAATAGGGAAGACAGGGAATATCAAAGAGCATTCAACGAGCACGAAATTATATATACAAAGATGAAATACGAGCTTAATGAAAAGATGTGGTCGACAGCAAACAAACACCTTACACCGCATTTGGAGATCCCTGTATTTTACGGACATTATCACCAATGGTTTTCATTGAAAAAAATATTTAGTGATTCCATTCACGATAACACTGCTCTAACCAAAGCCAAAAAAATACAATATCTAAAATGCAAGTTAAAAGGAGAGCCAGAGAGGCTAATTCAACACCTACAGTTAGGCAACGATAATTATGATGTAGCCTGGGAGATACTACACCGGCGCTACAATAACATGAATATAATTTTTTTATTCCCACCTAGATAGCATATTAACTTTACCAACGTTACAGCATAGATATCTACCGCAACTCAAGAAGCTTCATGACACCACAATGGAGAGAGTCAATGGTATTAAAAAGCTAGGAGTTACAACTTGGGAACCTATAATAGCACACTTACTGGCTCAGAAACTGGACTCTAAAACGCTTTCCGACTTTTCAAAAACAAGAAAGAAATACCTAACTTGGATGAACTCATGAACTTTCTAGAAAATAGATTCACGCCGTTCGAAAAACTACGTCGAAGCAAGCAAGAAACAAACATAAAATCTAGTTCGCACTATAGCCCTATTGCGACATCATTCAGTGGAAAATTTCATAATTCTAAATTAAATTACAATAACCATGGCAATGCATCCAAAGTGCTTACAATGGCAACCAATGCTCAATCTATAAGTACATTATACTGCACGTATTGCAAAATGTCACGACATGCGTTGTTTAATTGCACTAAATTCACAAATTTACCAAACAACACAAAATTAAAAACCGTCGCTGATTTAAAATTGTGCAAGAATTGTCTTCACAAACATGATTATAGCAGCTGCATTTCAGAAAAAGGATGTCAGACATGTGGACAAAATCACAACACTATCCTACACGAGGCCAGCACTAACAAGAATTAACATAGGCAATTCTTCAATAAAACTACTGCTCCTCGAACAAACACAAGTTCCACGCATAATGAGCCACCACAACAAAGCGTAAACACCGATTAATACACCGAATAAAAGATTATTGACGCAGTTGATACTGTATTAGGGCCAGGCTTGGATGGTATCAGCAATAACTATGATGGCGATACCGCTATAAACGTAAGTACCTATGACTATTACCTTCATTAGAATTTGATGTGAATATGTACTTGCATAAAATTCATTATTACCTAAATAAAATTGTTTTACAGGACACAATAATTGATTTCACAATGGGAATAAACGAACAACCTGAATATAATGTGTATATCATACATGAAGATCATCCATTTGAAAGCACAACAAAGGAAAATAAGGTGAGTGAGAATAAATTATCTTTCTATTTGTTGTTAACCTTCAAATCATAGTCATCATATCCGGCATAGGATGTCCACTACTGTTTTGGACAGGTTCGGATAGACAACCTCTACTAATATTCATTGTGACATGTTTTCGTCACAGATCCAAAATTATCGGTTTTTTAGGGTCAAAATATGCATCGACCGAAGTATTCGAGTCGGATGGGATTGTTTGACGGTCGGAGCCATGATTTGACAAGTGACATTGATAGAAAAAAAAAATATTGATTTGGACTATCGGAACTGTCACTGTTAGATCCGCTTCGTCTGTCATTGCCTCCATTCGGCGGTCGGCATGTCGTCTTGCATTTTGATATTCAATCGTAGACCAGAGCAGGTCAAAGTTATTCGAAAAATAGCGGCGTTATCTAGCCCAATCCTTCCATCTTACCAAGTGGAATTTGGAGATGGAGATCGTCAAATGGTATGTAACCTTCGTATCGCAGTATTTTTGTGAAAAGTTAAATTTCTAGTGGGAGTGTATTTTCAAGTTCGTTAAACGTGTGTAGTTTCGTATTTCAGTGAAAATCGTTGACACACGCGGGAATCCTTACCCTTATTATAAGATGAAGGCCCCCCATATTTTCTCGAGGAAACGGTGAGTTTTTGACTCGTTTAAAAATACTACCACGCGGCCATATTTTTTGCCCACATGCGTGTTTAAAACTTCAACAGACACCTAATTGTGGACTGTTTTGGTTTATCCCAGTATAGAAAAAAGGGCGTTTCCTTTTTCGTTTCCTGTTGGTTTCCTTTTATAGTTAGTTTTCCGTTCGAGATCATATTTATTTCTCGTTACGTTAATTTCACAATTTGAAATTACGCCAGCATCTTGTTTAAAATGCGTTACCATCTTGTAGATTTCACGTTTATGTCACGTTATTTTCACTTTTACAACATGTAAATTTAACATTTAAATTTCCAATCTGGAATATGTGTATTTCATGTTTGGTTAAAATTTAGTCTTTTTCACGTTTGGGAATCCTTATGATTACCTACTAGAAAGCATAGATATTTTCCTAGTAGAAACTATTTCCCTGACCCCTTGCTCTCATCGATCATCGTGAGGCAGCGGCCAGAAACCTTCAGGACCCACCGTACTCCGTGTCTACCGGACAATGTCAGATAAGCCTAATCAATTATCTTTCATCATTAAGACTGGTTGGAAGTGCAACTGCAGTATAATGAGTATACGAGCCACAGTAGCGCTTAGTTGGAAAATACCACGGTGGTCACCCATCCAAATACTAACTGTGCGGAATGTTAATTAATTTCGGTGATTCCTGACAAACACCTAATCAAACTAGCACTAATCTAGCAATAATCAAACTAACATTATTGCATAGTGGCAAGCGCTACAACGTCCTCAGCGGTTGTTGGTACTGTCTACAACTTGAGAACTTTTCAACAACACCTATGGTCATCAGACCACCGTGCTATGTGCGCTGCCCACTAGAATTACAATAGAAATCATAATAAAGTATATGAAATAGTTTTATCTACAACTTTATATAATCATTTACTACTAGTTACAGGAAAATACTGAGATGGAGAATGAAGTAGTATGCCTACCAAGTACTTCAAATGCCATATTGTGCCTACCGAGTACCTCAAATGCTACATTGAAAGAAAATTATGTAATACTTCATTACTTATTACTCCTTATCAATCTTGTTATTATGTTAAACAGTTTAATTTATTAGAATACCTATTTAAAATACTCATACATAAAACTATTTCTAATTTGTTTTAAAAAAAATATTTATATTGGTATAAAATTATTTTAATTCACTGCTCCTGCTTAATTTGTTTTTATTTTACAGGTAAATGATAAGTGGAGCAGCTGGACACCCAACAATTTGAAGACTCCAGTATCGGAAGTACTTAAGCCGGGATCACATAATGAAAGCTGGCTGAAACGGAGAAGACCAAAAAGCGATTGCTCTGGAGATGTATTAATAAAAGAGAAAATTGAGTTAGTAAGGTTATTAAAAGAAAATGCAATAAAAGAGGGAGATATCAGGATTGCTATATTAGAAGAACAATTAAAGCAAGAAAAGCTTAAGACACAAAAAAATATCTCTGATTGATTCCATGCTTCAATATGAAAGTAGTGCTATGTTATATTTTTGTTTTATTATTGTGCTACAGTATAATAAAATTATATTACAGATTACACATTAAGCCCGATTACAGAGGCGCCAGCGTAATTATATTAGCTAAATAGCACAGTTCTGTATCTATTTCACTTTAGGCATTCGATAGAGAGAACGCTTTTTACGTTGCTATGAAGTTTACGCTGTCAGCCAGTATTCAGGTGAGATGGCGGTCAAGTGTAAACCTATAAAAAAAAGTGAAAAGGATAGCACTGTTAGAGACAGTGTTAACCGCAAACAACGTCGAGAAGCTATCAGCGGCCAATTATAAAAAGAAGTGCAGGTACTGTAAGAATGTGAGACACCTTGTGGAAGATTGCAGGATATTAAATAGAAAGGATCAAAGTAAGGCAGACGCCACTATCATCAATGCTACGAAGCCTAGAGTTTCTAAAGCTGTACAGACACAGACTCCCTGGCTCCCAGCATGCCAAGGTTTGTATGTTACGGATGTGGAACACTTGGGTTTGTCCGCACCAACTGATCGACATGCTCATTAAAATAAAGTCGGCCCCACCTAAGGACCATATCGCTGTCAGTGCCATAGATTGTACTATTGACAACAGAGATAGGCCTGTGGCGAGCAGTGGCACCATACTAAACTGATCCCGAATTTACGGCCTAATTCAGTCGTGGTAGTTGACAATGCATCGTACCACAACAAACAACTTGATGCTGCTGCAGAAGCAGGCCATTCCGAGACATCGTAAGCTTTCTACAAAAATGGAGTTAATTGAAGTTATAAAAAGAGCTCAAATGGAAACTCACGATTCAGAATTTAGTCCGTTTCGCCAACGTTATGTTGATTATGAACCAGGGACATCGGCCGCCAGATCATATGGATGACAAACATCGTTCAGTGGACAATATCGCCAAGGTCATCGCTATGGATACTCAACACGCTCGAATTATTATAGACCAGAAGCCTCGACCACTGAAGACCGCCGTGGGTATTCTACGGCTGTTCCAGACAGGCAAGACAATACTGTTTATACTGATGCGTTATCACCAACTGACACAAATGCAACAGATGTGTCTCAGGGTTCTGAATTACTAGAATTATTTACTACACAGGACAACTTGAACTAGGTAATTCATTGTCAAACATGTAAGAAATAAATAATAAATGTTAAGACTAATTAACAATATCTTTCATTTTCGTACTCACCTCAAAGTTACCACCAGTTTTTCTTCAGGTTTTATACAAGCTCGCATAGGAGTATCAATGCCCTTGATTAAATTTCGTATTTTTTCCAAAAGGTTATCAAACGATTGCACTGACATCCTCGTGTAGTTAAAAAACCGGTCTGGGAATGCGCGAATATCTTTGAAATAGGTTTGGAATAAGCCTTTTGAGTCTTTCTAGAAAAAGAGGATGAATCCAGTGTCTTTTCTTTGTTTTGCGTTTTTTACGAGATAGGTAAGCAATAATAACAAGTTCTTCCACGTCCACATTGCTCGACGGAAGGATCTATACTAGTCGTTGATTGGCTGTTATAATTGGCTGCGCAAATATTATGGCTGCCGCAGACTGGCTGCCTAGTGCGCGCCCGGCCTTAAGATGGACCAACCTATACTCTCCTGATCTTCCAAGAAAAGTCGCCCAGTATTCAACTCATTCCTCAACAGCCTTGGGAGAATTTAAAGATGGAATTTATAAATTAACCTACACTGTCCGAAGCTCCACATCCATATCATTAGTTAAACTACAGTTTTGACAGGGTTTGGCATGACGGCCTTTTAAGCAAGCTTTCTGGTTATGGCTTGTCTCCTGAGTTTATTGCATGGATATCGGACTTCTTGAAGATCGTCATTGATGACTGCTTGTCCGATCAAATGGCTATCAATGCCGGAGTCCCTCAAGGGTCGGTATTCTCTGCAACACTCTTCTTGCTACATATCAACGATCTGTTGAAGCCCGGTATTTTTACCCAAAAATACCGCGCTTCAACAGATCGTTGATATGTAGCAAGTCTCAAGTCTCAAGTCTGCGTACCCACGCAGATAATAGCGCCGTTGTAGAGAGTTACATATCTAGTGCGAGAGTCAGTGGGCAGCAAACTCAGGTGGTGAGAGAGAGTCTGATCGAGCGTTTGAGCTTGACCCTTGAGGCGGTGTCTCAATGGGGCGATGCCAATCTGGTCAATTTCAACGGGAATAAGACGCAGGCGTAAAAAAACTAGGTAAAACTAGGTGTCCCCTCAAGGGTACGAAGATACTTCAAGTCTGAACAGTTGATCCCTTTATATCAAGCAAAAAATTCGCTCTTGTATGGAGTACTGTTCGCATCTTTGGGATGGTTCGGCTAAGTATCAGCTAGAGACTTTGGAATCGATCGAGAGACGTGCCAAAAGGCTCAAAGGCTCTTGTGCGAAAAAGACTTCAAAGTCTTAAACATCGCCGAAAAATTGCTAGCCTATCGGTTTTTATCGGTTACACTTCGGAGAGTATGCGACTGATTTACATGATCTAATACCACCTTGCCCTTTTTTCTACCGGAATGCTCGTAGCTCGAAAAAGTGACATCGTTTCATGGTTGATGTTCCAAAGACATGAACGAAGAGATTTGACTCTACTTTTGTGATAAGAACGTCTAGGCTGTGGAATACGTTGCCTGAGTGGTTTTTCCCTATTAGTTACAATCTTTGTGTCTTCAAATCGAGAGTGAATCGGTTTTTTCTAGGTAAACACGCTCCATCGTAGACCGCATCGTCGCTTAACATCAGGCGAGATGGCGGCCAAGTGTAAACCTATAAAAGTAAAAAAAAAAAACTATAAACAAAATAGTATCAGGGGTAATTAAGGGAATTTAACAACAAGGCTCTGTGAGCCAAACCAATCACAGGAATACTATAAACGAACCCCTATGGACCCATTATTCTATGGTTGCAACATGGCTACCACAAATTAACGGAAGTGGTGTGGATACTATCTCAGGAAGATTCGTTACACCCAGACACCGCAAACACCCCCATAGATATCAATTGAACAAACAGAAGAAATACTATCCACAAGCATTATACACTCGAGGGTCTCTATCTGGAATACTAGAAGACAATAGCTTCTATAACTCACCTTCCTCACACGGAGGAGACACATCATTGATGTGACATCAACAACTTGGACTTGGTGGAGCTCTTGGCTTGACCATCTGATTGTTATTCTTGTATCAATATTCTCTATTATTCATTTTCTTAGGTTTACATTTTTACAATATTTGTATATAAAAACTTAAACCTAGTTTGCCGCCAGCACCGGGGCAGGGCCCAAGCTACCGGTGGTTAGGGCTGCAGACTGAGGAACCTCCTGACGATGCGCGCTGTGTCAAGAATTACTGCCTTCTGCATCTGGCCCTTAACCCAACCGTCTAGCAAAAGTCTCTTGAGATGTTGGTAGAGACTTTTTGCTATAAGGTCGTTTGCCGACACGACTATTGGGACTATGATCGTCGAATCAACATCCCACATGGCGGTAACCTCATGAGCCAAGTCAAGAACCTTGCTAAGCTTGTCCTTTTCGGCTTTCACGAGGTTCTCGTCATATGGTACGATGATATCGACGATCACAGCCCATAGGACAAGGCCGTATCGAAGAGCAAGTTACTGGTGGATGATCCTGGCTACTAAGTTATGCCTGTGCAAATACTCGCCGTTAGCAAGATGCGAACAACCGGAAATAACATGACGAAGTGATTCACCTGGGCGGCGGCATGCCCGACAAATGTCGACCGTACCGTCCTTCATTATGTATTTCCGGTAATTGTTCGTCTTGATAACCTCGTCAGCAATTGCACAGGCAAAAGCCTCGGTTTCTCCGAAGAGGTACCCGAAACGCAGCCAGTTCACCGACGTGAGCAGATTCACATCAGGTCCCGTCAGGGCCCGATAGAACCGCCCGTGCAGCTTCTTGCTCTTCCATACTTCCATGCGATTATCAGTGCTGAGCACCGATGGTTTGCGCCAGTTTTCGTTTGCCATTAAAGTAGGTGTGAAGCTCCTGTCAACTACCACAACATCGCGATGCATCCCGGACTCGCTGTTGCGGAAATAATCCCTGAGACTGCATACCTCGCGGTTGTGAAGGTTCTTGGAATTTAAAAGCCTCGACATCCCCATTTCCGCGGGATATACAGTCTCATAACAGACGAGCGCGGGTGTAACATGCGGTGTGTTGTGAGTAGTTGACGGACCTTTCTGTCCAGGGCGTCGAGCTGAGTCTATCTCAGTATGCCAAAGGAGTATATCAGCAGAGGCATTACCCAACCGTTGAAGGCTCGTGCCTTTTTGCCGCCTGACAGAAGACTTTTAAGTACTTTTATCAGCCGGCAAAAGAAGCGCTTCTTCACCGATTTCTTAATGTCATCTGCTGATATACCCAATCACTGTGACATACCGAGATATTTGTAGGTCTTGCCTTCGGAGAGGGATCTGAGAGTTATGGTCTCGGAAAGTTGTAAATTCTCTGTTATTCTCTATTATTATTACACCCGCCATCATCAAGGTTGTATCTTCATGTGTTATGACAGGAGAAGACGAACTGGAAAAAACACTCTATCTAACATAAGGACATCATCATCAGCCACGTCATCACAATTTGTCGGCGCGACGCCTTATGCGTCACGTCACGTTTAAGTGTGTGCCCTGTTATCGGTTGCGGGCCCCCCACTGTGCAACCCCAAATGGGAGATCTGCCGGCTGATCGGGTTCAGCCATCCAGGAAACGGCCTGAAGGGTGAGGAAGCTTGACAGAACAGAGATGCGGCAAAATGTTTGCGGTACGGCGCCGCACCGCACCGAGTGACTTCTCCCTTACTGGAAGTTGGAGAGTGTAGAAAGGCAAAGACAAAGTCTAAAGTATGCTTACCGCCGCATAAACACTAATAGAATGTACGATGGAAAAGAAAACACTGCATCAATGCAATGCTGTGTGTCGTGGTGGTAACCCTGCGATTTTAGAAGACCAAATGAGGGAAGATCTAGATCCCCTCATTTTGCAATGAGACGACCCGCAATTTCTTCAGTCTTCTCGTGACCACGGCGGTTGTAACGCTGCCGAAACGTCGAGGTATTTAAACAATGAATTAAATTGTAGAGACTCCTCAGATATCTGGGGCGCACTTAAACGGGTTTCACTAATAATATTATTATATAATTGTATAGTAATCACCATGTTTTCTACATGTTAAAAACTAATTTTGTGATAGCCATAAACTAGGTGGGATTATGACTTAATCTGTGACTTACTTTTTTTCCATTTCTTCGTTGATTTAACTACCCCTCCACCAGTACAGTTGAGTAATTCGATTAATTCCTGCCACAACCGATCCTGTTTGATTCTGCCTTGAGGTCCTGATTGGGGCCTTGATAAATCGCCACGACTGAAATATTTTAAAGAAACAATAAACTAAAGGTGCACCTATGAGAGGTCCACTTATAAAAGGGTCGAAATATATGTGGTCTGTTTCTCAAGGGCCTAGTTTGTGTCGCGCAACACGTCATTGTTTATATTTCAAATTCCTGAGTAACAAAGGAGTTCATTATCACAAAATGATTTAGATTATTAGATAGGACTTAATAAAATACTTAACGTGTAACTTACCTTTCCATAAAGCCCAATAAAACCAAAAACTGTTTCAGGCTAGCTCTATTTCTAGAATCCATTATAGACTAATTTTTTTTAATATTAACACAGTAGGTATTTCAGATTTGCACAATTTCAAAAAGATAGTGTTAAATAATGGCCACTAATTAGCTTATAAATTTGATAGATATCAAAATTAATATTTTACTTCAATTCACTGATTTAATTTAAATAGTTTGTTTTGAACTTTTGACGCGCGCGCTTTTAGTAGCTGTGACGACAGCAATGACGTTTTCGAGAACGCTCACCATAGAGTAACGGTACGTTCACACGGCGTCGAGTGTTTCTCTACCGAATCGGTTTTTTTGCAGGATTCGGTTCAGTTGTATCAGTATTTCAATGAATGAGTTCACACATGCATTCGGTTTCAAGACACGGCAAAAAAACCGAATCTTGCTGAAGTTGACATCCGATTTTGCGACTACAAACCGATTCGGTCGTACTGCAAAATGTCAGATCCAATCCAGTGGTATAGTGCATTCAATACATGCGTTCATACGATACACGCAGGGGTAGATTCGGTTTTTTGCCGGATCTTGAATCCGCGTCGTGTCGCACAAGCGGGGGAGGAGGGGTGGGCGGGAGGTACACACCGCACGTGCGCTCGCCAGTCGCCAGTCATTTTCGCCGACTGCCGCTCGCTATTCTCTCGCTATGACGACGAATATACACGTTGAACATTTAATTTATCTTGTCCAAAATCGGCCAGTTATATGGGACAAAACTCTCGAAATATACAAAGATAAAACTTAAGAACCGCTGGCTGGCGAGAAATATGTTTAATTTTAAATGAAGATTTTGAAGAAATGGAGGCAGGCAGTATTATGGTAAGTAAGTTGTAATTTTTTTAAAGTATACAGGTTAAGTATTTGTACATTACCAGTGTGTTACAAAATTTACGTTAGATTGATTCGTCTTGTCAAGGCACAGCTCCTGCTGTAGAAATAAAATAATTTGTAAATTCAGTTCGTATAACATTTGCACATCGTCCACCTCGTGTACTATATTCAATGGGTGCATCTCTGAACACGTTAACCACTGATGATACATTGCTTGTTGTTTCTATGTTCGACTGTACCTTCCATATCTATTATAAAATTATGAAGTACAGTGCAAGCCTTTACAATCGACATTGCTGTGCTGGTACGAGGGTCAAACTGAAAGTTCTTAGAACTGGCCACTTATAAACAATATAATAAAAAAATAATTCTATAATTTGAAAATAGAACTCTTTGCCAATATTACTGAGTATATACTTCATTCATTTGTCATTTGTTTTACGATTTGGCGGCAAATTGAAAATTGTCTGTGTCACGTCAACATGAATTTAACACGAGGAAATTTTCGTGCAATGATTTTTTATGACTTTCGATGTCATTTAAGTCAACAAGAAAGTTATGATAGACTACGATTGGCCTTTCACGATGAAGCCCCATCTCGTCCGACTGTTTACAACTGGTTTAATGAGTTTAAACGTGGTCGCACTAATCTCACTGATGATTTACGTGAGGGACGGCCGTCTACGGCGACGACTGAAGATAACATCTGTGTTGTGCGGCGTATGATAGAGACTGACAAAAGAGTGACCTATCAGCAGATTCGGACAAGCTTAGGCATCGGTATGAGTCAAGTGCACAAAATCCTACACGAACATTTAGCGGTCAGGAAGCTTTGCGCCCGGTGGATACCTCATAATTTGACTGAGGCTCAAAAACTCCATCGTGTGGATTGGTGCCGTAAAATGATTGAAAGATTTAACGGAGGTGACTCAAATGCTGTGTTCGACATACTAACAGGTGACGAAAGCTGGATTTACTGTTATGATCCTGAAACCAAAAGACAATCTGCTCAGTGGGTGTTTCCTTTCGAGGAGTTGCCAACTAAAGTGAAGAGAGATCGAAGTGCGGGGAAAAAAATGGTGGCCTTGTTCTTTGGAAGGATAGGTCATTTCGCAACAATTGTGTTAGAGGATCAAAAAAACAGTTTCTGCAGAATGGTACACTACCAATTGTTTGCCCATTGTCTTGGAAAAAAGTTCGAGAGAAACGACCTCGCAGTAGGATTCTTCTTCACCACGACAACGCCTCATCGCACACCGCCAAGCGAACGATCGACTATTTGGCGACATCAAACGTTGAATTACTGGGTCACCCGCCGTATAGCCCCGACCTAGCGCCTTGTGATTTTATTTATTTTCAAAATTAAAGAAAAACTTAAAGGAAAGCGGTTTATGAATGCCGAAGAAGCGGTGGCTGCGTATCGCGATGCCATTGAAGAGACCCCTAAGGACGAGTGGGCAAAGTGCTTTTCCCAGTGGTTCCATCGCATGCAGCGGTGTATTGACGTGAATGGACAATATTTTGAAAAGATATAATAAAACTAATAACTGGCTAATGTAATCAGTTTTTGATTTTCTAAGAACTTTCAGTTTGACCCTCGTATCAACCAACATCCAGTGGATGATGAAATATTCGCCACTTATTAGCTAATATTCCATAGGCGCACTCAACATAGCGTCTAGCTCTGGTTAATCTGTAGTTATATATTCTTTTGTTTCTATCCAAATGGTTTCCGCCGTAAGGTCTCATCAAATGTTGATGCAAGCCAAAACCTTCATCACCTATTACTACAAACGGAATGGATAAATCGGAATCGTTTGTCAGTGGACATGCTGCCGGCAATTGCAAATCACCATCTATTTGTTTTTTCCAAAAAGTACACTCCTTGAATATTGTCGAATCGCATTATTTTCCATACGAGCCCACACTGATGTGTCTAAATTTATAATATGAATCAACCACTGCTAATACGATGGAAAAGAAATCTTAGTAATTCATAAACATGGAACCACTGTGGTTTGGCTTTTTTATTCTAATATGCTTACCGTCCACTGCACCAATGCAATGGGGAAAGTTCGCTCTAGTATTAAATCCATTGGCGATATATTCCCAGTCAGATATTGTGTTGGGTAATGTTATACACTCCCCATGCAAATTGTTCCAAATAGCATTCGTTACTTCCTTAACAATGTTACTGATCGTAGACACTCCGACTTGGTAGGTGTAATGTAAATCCTTGTATGAACACCCAGAAGCCATATATTTGCAAGTAAATTTAATTATATTTTTCAGCTAAATCGATCGTAAAGAAGTGGACTAATATTAGAGACAGCTGGATGAGGAGTATTAATGAGAAAAAGAAATCAAAAAAATCAGGATCGTCTGCGACATGTCTGAGAGCCTACGTCTATCATCGTCAATTGTTGTTCTTAAAAAAAATTGTGACGCCAGCTGACAGCCATGATAGTGCAACTATTGCTACACCAAACCCAGCAGACGATAGTACAACCGCTATAACAGTTACATCAGATGTTACCCATGACAGTGCTCAGGACAATTTATTTGGTGAAGATGCCGCAAATAATCAAGATGCTACAAATGAAAGTCAACAAGAAACTAATGATGAAAATGTAGGAGGGGGTTCGAAAAGAAAAAAAAGAAGACCATCGGGGCAGAATTTAAACGTGTTTGATAAGAAAATGAGTGAGTTTATAGATTATCAAATGGAATGCAAGAAGAAAGAAGAAATGAAAGAAGACCGTAATTTGTTTTTCTTCAAAAGTCTTTTTCCATCACTGGCAACGCTAAACGAAAATCAAACATTAGAATTTCAATCAGGCATCTTGAATTTATTACAAAATATAAAGAACCGAAATGAATGGTCTCCTGCACACTCATCGACATACAACTATCAACCAAAAAATGTGGCACAATCACAAAGCTATTTTACATCGCAGTACCAAGCATCACCAGAGTCTCAAAGTATTCAATCGAATCAGACTTTCATAATATGTAGTTGGGAAACTGTGTACCTACCAAGCGATTTTCTATGATTTCTTAACCAAATTTTTAATAAATAATTTAATTATTAATAAAAAACAGTATTTCAATCTTACCTTATACATATCGCTAATTTTTTTTCTGGTCGAATGCTTTTTCTCATATTTGTATCACGCTTTTTCAAATCTTTTTCCACTTTTTTCAAAAGATTATCAAATGTAGGTATAGTCATTCTAAAGTAATTAAATTTTTTTTGTGGATCATTTCTTAACTGCTACATTAGAGTTGTAAAGGCACCAACTGTTGATCGTCTTTGTACTATTGGGTTTAACCACAATCTTTTTCTACGACGCTGACGGCGATAATACCCGTATATTATAAGCAAGACTGTTCACGTCCATCGCTTCCACATCAACGTGAGGAATTGTGCGCGCTCTTGCTAATAAAAGCCGAATGGTGTGTTCACACGAGATCCCGATACGAGGCTGTCGGATACGGCCATGCAAGATGTGCTGTGTGAATACAACATTCGGTTTTTCCAGATCCGATGAAAATAAGATTCGGCAAAACGTGGCTTCGTGTAAACGTACCGTTACTTTACAACCTCAGTGCAGTTATTATCAAGAAATAAGTGACAAATCGTGGTGCATTTTTGAAATAGGATAACGGTTCTATGTGATTTGCATCATTTTTGCCACAGTGACCTTTGTTGTACCACAACAAACCGAGCAGAGTGAGTAAGCACTACATTCACTACAATAACTGACACGACTACAGAAACTTTCACCTGCACTTAGCTACTATTAATTTTGACGCATCTGCTACAAGCTCAATTAGCCTGGTGGGTATCGGTGCTGGTAGAATCAGGAGGCACAGGCATCAAATCCCATATTAATATTTCGTTTTGCATTGGATTTGTATGTAGGTAACGTAACTAGCATGAATTTAATTCATCGTTGAGTAGGGCAACGCGAACTGCCGCGCAGTTTCGTCTAAAATGGGAAAACTTAAAGAAGGCTGCTCGTAAATGCTGTGCAAGCATAAGGAGCAACAATACTAAGGTGAGTTAGTGATATAATGACAGAGACACATACGTAGTGACGTTCTTTCACAACACTTGAGTGAATAGTTCAAGACAGCAATTTTGTTTCTTACAGATTGGAGGTGGCAGAGACTACTTTCCACCAGACGAAACCTTAGATAAAGTTGCTTGTCTGCTTAGGAGCACAAGCCAAAGTTTTTCTGTGGAGTTTGGTGGTGATGCGACTATTCAGTGTGAACAAAATTTAGATATGGGTGAATTAGTCGTCACTAGTGGTGGATTTGGTGACGGTGTTTCTGGTTAAGGTGCTGGTGAGGTAGAGGTGTTAAAGGAACTTCAAATATTGGAAACGCCTCCGTAACAACAACGGTTTTTCTTCAATAAAGCATGTTGTTCATTAAGGCGATTTGGTTTTGTTAAAGGAGGGCAATCTGCCTCCGTTATATTGGCGGCGGGGCCGCATTTTGAAGCTGCTTACAGGCGCGGACGGAACCACGCGCATTGCTGAGGTTTTAGTCGACGGATCTCGACTAAAACGGGCCCTCGCCACTTTGTCTCGTTTGCCGGTGCATTGAACTAGTGAAGTGACGGATTCACTTCAGAGCGGGGGGTTGTTTAGAATAGAATGACGCAACAACATATTTTACCGAACTTGTAGAAAAGGGTAATGGCAATTTTAAAGCCGAGGCGTGGGTAATGTTTGAAAAATACCCGCCTTTCGTTTTAACCATCAGTACTTTGTTTGGGACGGCTTAATACGGGTGTGTCCAGTTAATTGGCATTTTTTCGACTGCGCCGGTCGCACGTGTTTTTTATCATTCACCTAAAAGTCCGGGACTGTGAATACGCTATCCTTTGGTCAGGGACCTTATTGCGCGTACGCGATATTAATTGTGCCTAAATTCAGACGCTGGGCGTCGACTTGATCGCGTGTGTTTTTTTTGGTGGTAAACCGTTTCTCATCGCGGTCGCGAGAACTACCTAACATTGTTGTGAAAGGGACTTCTTCAGTGGATCGGGAGGAAACCGACCACAGAACGAGGGCGGTCGGACGGAGGCCGAAGCATCTTTGATACCAGCTGGCAAGTATCGTACCGTATATTTAAGTATATTATAACCACTAGACACGGGAACGGGGCTAGGTTCGAGGGAAGTTTAGGTCTCATACACCCTAACCAGAGGAACCTGGTTAGACAAGGTACCGTGTCCTAGGCAATATATGTTTTTTTGTGTTAAATACCGCGGTGAACCGCGTCCTGTGTAGGTTGCTGGTTTGCGGGAGCTTTGTCTAGCGGATTCCCGCGGCGGGAGAACCGCCCGAGTAGCATAGCCTTTACGCAGAATTTGAATCTGTCAAAAGGCCAGTATTAAGGATGAAGTCAGCAAGTGGTCTGAATTTTGCAGGCAGATCAGGGACTATTTCGCGCCGAAAAAACCAGCGTACCTGATCTACCAGGAGATCATGACCGAGAAGCAATCTGTGGACCAGATAACGATACGTTTCATCGCTAAGAAGAGGATGCTGTTCGATCAACTCCCCAAACCAGAACACACAGAGACGTAGCAAATAGATATGATCTATGGCTTGTTGCGTATAGATTTCCGAAGTGCCATACCGCGAGACTCCGTCGACTCTTTTGACAAACTGTTAGAGTTGGCTAGAGGGGGTAGAGATAATCAACGAAGAAAGGAAACTGTGTCAGCTTCTACAAACTTCTTCGCAGCGTCCCAATAAGCCTCGATAAAGTTTTTGCCGGAATCCGGGACATACTATGGACGTCTGCCGTAAGAGAAAGAGAGAAGAAGAGAACAGTCTCAATTCCACTCCAGCCCTCAAACCAAAATTTAACGAAGCAGTGACTCAAGCGCCATCTCCATCACAGCTACGATTTTTCTGCTACGGATGCGGTGCACCGATAGTAGTTCGTAGCAACTGTCCAACCTGCTCCGGAAAGTTGAAGGCGCCAAAAACAGAAGCGATCAGTTTCTGCGCCGTGAACACCCAAGTCGACACCAGAGCTAGACCAGTCGTCTACATTTCTATTGATGGCATACACGGAAAGGCTCACACATCGACTCATGTGCGAAGACAAGTGTAGCGTCATATGGACTGTACTGCCAGTTGAAAGAGAAAGGCTATAGCTTCGAAAACAAACAAGTATGCATCACTCTGGCTGACGGCGTACTGAAATGGCAGAATGTTTTAACAGTCAAAGCTATGGTCACACTCAGCAAGTACACCATACCAACTACCTTTGTAGTGCTCCCCGAGTCCACAAGACAACAAGACGTTACTCGGTATCGGATTCATTCAAGACGCCAAGATGGTACTGGATTTACCTCAATTCACGCGGTATTCGTTACTCGATCCTGATATCACACATGAACTTTACCAAGAGGATTTTGCATTCTTCCCGGACGAGTATATAACACCACAAAATGCTCTAAAAGCAATGGCTCTACCGAGTCCGGTAACCCCAGAGACGTCTCCAGCTGCTGCAGTTTGTATGGAGGTTCCGGTTCGAGTACCAGGAGAGGCAGACACTTCAGACCTCAGCGCTGTTCCTGGAGTTTCTACAACGCCATCTCAAGAACCCGCACTGCCTGAGGAAAGTGCTAGCATACCCTATGTTTTAAAGAGAATAGATTTGCCGCCTACTCCCGAAAAACCGAACCCCAGAATATTTGATGGATACTCACCGCGGTTTGACTATATGCTGCGAGATGCCGCCCATCAAGCCATCTCAGCATAAGAGAATGTTCAAATCATCTGGCGGATTAACGCACGGCCGTGGTATTACTGAGAGTACGCTGGCATCGTGGACCCTTGGAATAATACGTCTACAAGATGTTTGTGAGCAAATAACAGAATACTGCAACCTTTCAATGGATACTTCAGAACAACATATTGATTACCGAGATTCACGCATACAACGTGACAATGAAGATCTTGAAAAAAGTCGATAATTGGTTCGCAACTCATGACTTTATCCTAGATCGCTCGGAATTAATTTGCATTGCTAACGGTATAG
The DNA here is from genome assembly GCA_017562165.1 of Ectropis grisescens. Classification (NCBI taxonomy): domain Eukaryota; kingdom Metazoa; phylum Arthropoda; class Insecta; order Lepidoptera; family Geometridae; genus Ectropis; species Ectropis grisescens. The sequence goes on along the minus strand of CM029786.1, from coordinate 6,812,869 downwards.
TTGCTTCAGATAATATTAATTGTCAACGTGCCTTTGAGATAGGAGAAGATTTGATTACTAATATCACAGGATCTGATTTTCAACTGCTATCATTTCAGCGTAAAAATAAGGTTCTTCCTTTCAGCGCTATGACAAGTACTATTGAAGTTAATAAATCTCGTGTCGTCATTAATCCATTACTCTTATTTCAACGAATGTGCATTTCAAGAGAAACAGTCGGTGATGTCAAAACATACTTAGGGTATGAATTAGCACCTTTCCCGTTGTCATTATTCGCGGAGGATGGCATGAGAAAAGGTATTAAGTTATCTTTGTTTAATGCCTTTACACCAATGGAACGATCCTCTAACATCAGCGCCAGGAGTCATTTTGTCATTTACGGTGGTTTGCTTTTACATAAAGTAGTTTGGGATCGAAATTCATCGTTCAATGATATAACTACTAAATATGTCAAATATGTACAAGAACACTTCGGGCTCTCAGCAAGCATTGTGTTTGACGGTTACTCAGACGACCCTGATGTCGCAGGAACAAAGTCTTGGGAGCGTTTGCGCCGCACGAAAAAACACCAGTCGATAGAAGTTAAATTTGACAAGAACACCATACCAACGTTATCACAAGAGAAATTTCTTGGTAATGAGAAGAACAAATCTAACTTTATTATACTTCTTAAAACTGTATTCTCTGAAATAGGTTTCACTGTTGACTCTTGCCACACCCCGGACACTCCACTAAAACTCCATACAACCGCCGCTGTGGAGTTGCCTACTCTTCACACAACTACGCAGATGTCGTTCGTACACACGCGTGAATGTGTGCGTTAGCGCTAGGGCTACTGAATTGTTTTATTAACCCTTAAATGCATGATGATGTATTTATACATTAGTGTATTCGTCCTTACATAATTTCTAAACGGTAACTCAAACACAGTATTTTTTGCTTTTATTAGGTGTTAAAAATATTTATCTTAGTTTCTGAACGCAAGCTGTCACAATATGGCAGTTAACTTTTTCAATTGTCATAATTTGACAGCTTGGCGCGCCATTTTCGAATACGCACTTTGGCGGTCAAATAAAAATTTTATTTTAATGCATACTAAATAGTATTATTACGCGATAAAAGTGATTGACGAGAGAATAGAGGTAAGCAGAACACGTTGCATTATTTTTTTTTTTAATACAGTAACAGTTTTTGTAAATATTAGCTGTATAATTGTGATGTAGAAATACATCAGTATGCAAAATCGGTTAAAAAAAGTTTTACTGTAGGTATAATATATTTTTTAATTTTTGATTTATTTGTATACAGATACATACTATATTCATATGAATTTTATGATTATTTATCCAGAATGTCCCGTAAATTGGCAGACAAAGACGTAGAACAACTTCTGGCAGCTTTAGAAGATGGAAATATTTCTGAGGATGGCTTGGAAGATGAAAGTGAAGATGAAGAAACCTTTTTCGCTAATGCAAGAGAAATAATTCAAGAGTTGGAAGACGAGGATGCAGAGGACCATGAAGATCCTACCTATAGTGATCCATCACTAGTTCAAGATTTGCCTGGCCCATCAAGTCAAACTATTATTTCATTACCCACGCAAGAAGGTATTCAACAATATGTAGAGTTTGATAAAAGGAAACTCATTTGGAAAAAAGACAGTTTGTTGTTTGACGAATCGAAAATAATTCACCAACCAAACACAACAGACTCTGCTATAACTGAACTTGATACACCATATTAATGTTTTTTGCATTACTTCACACAAGAGTTTCTTCAAAAAATTGTTGATGAAACTAACTTATATGCAGTACAGAAAAACCCTTCAGTATCTTTCACTACTACTGTTGGGGAATTTAAAAAATTCATAGGTATTTTTTTATTTATGTCAGTGGAGCAATTCCCTAGTGTACGCTCATACTGGCATTCCAAGTTTGGGTACGATCCTGTAAAGAGCGCGATGCCTGTAAATCGGTTTGAGATGATTCGGAGCTACTTACATTTCAACGATAATAATAAACATCTTCCGCGAGACCATTCCGATCACGATCGCCACCATAAGATTCGGCCTGTGATAGAACAGCTAAATACGACATTTTCATCAGTTACAATAGACCAACGACTTTCAATAGATGAGCAGATGTGTTCCACTAAAATTGCACATTTCCTGAAGCAATATTTACCAAACAAGCCTCACAAATGGGGCTATAAGCTTTTTGTTCTCTGTAATCTTATGGGATATGCTTACAGATTTGAGGTCTATTCTGGACAAGAAGAAAAAAAAAGACAAACCAGCCGACGTTGTTATACGTTTGGCGAGAGCTATACCAAGGATGAACAATCATATTGTATTCTTCGATAATTTTTACACATCCCTGCCTTTGGTAAATTATTTGAATAAACAGGGTATACAATGTGTCGGAACTATTCAGCAAAACAGGCTACCGAATTGTCGACTCCCTGATAAAAAGGAACTTATGAAAACTTCTGTTCCGAGAGGCACATATGAGGAACGCGTTTCCCATTCAGATGGAGTAGACTTTTCGGCCACTGCGTGGAAAGATAATAAAGTCGTCACTCTTTTATCGACTTACGTCGGCGCCGAGCCTGTTGGAAAAGTATCAAGATACGACAAGAAAGCTAAACAAAAAAATTGACATCCCTTGTCCCAAAATTGTGCAAGAGTACAACATGCATATGGGAGGAGTCGACCTAATGGACAGCTTTTTAGGACGCTATCGAATTCGAATAAAGAGCCGAAAATGGTATTTACGCTTGTTTTATCATCTACTGGACCTCACTACAATAAACTCATGGGTACTTATGAAAAAAAATTTAATTGCTAAAGGTGTCACAAAAAAGCAGCTGCCTAATCTTGGGGAGTTTCGTAATTGTTTAGCTGACACACTGTGTAATATAGGTATGTCTGGAGGTAGTAAAAGAGGGCGCCCAAGTACTTCGTCTCTAGAACGCGAGCTTCAATTAAAAAGGCAAAAAGGTCCGCAACATCCACTCCCGTCAAAAGATGTGCGCGTAGATGGATTCGAACATTGGCCCGTATTTGCCAATCGATTACGGTGCAAGATGCCCAATTGTAAGGGCACCACACAATGGTCGTGTGCCAAATGTAATATACCGCTGTGTCTAAATCAGAGAAACAACTGTTTCAAAGATTTTAATTCACTGCAGTAAGCCTAATTCGACGACAATCGTCCAATAGCACAGTACTTAGGCTACATTATTATTATTAACTGTAATGCATACTGATGTAGATCTACATCAGTAAGTTTTTTTTATAAAAATATACTTTTTGGAAAATAAATATTTTTTTCTTTATTTTTCCCTTTACCTATGCTTAATTATCTACCTGTGTCAATTTATGGTATTAAAAAAGGAAAAATCGTGCATTTAAGGGTTAAATAGTTGTGCCCCTTGAGTTCACCTGGTGACGTAGTCTGTAAACTTGCTATAATGTTGAGTTACATAAATAGAATGGAGCCAAATTACACTATTCTAATTAAAAAGGGTGTTTGCACAGATTTCTAAATTGTTTCAGAAATCTGTGGGTGTTTGTATTGCCGCGTAAAATGAAACGAAACCGATGATAGATTAGATCAGGTACCTAGATATCTATTTCTGTTAGTAGGTACACATTCGCATTTTATTTTACACTTACCCATGAAGGAAACTTTATTCTGTCACTATAATTATTCCTCCAGGCATTATCAATCCGTGCTTGGGTACATAAGTTACTGGCTGTGTGAGTTACGAACTTTGAGTTAAAAACGACTTCGTTATTATAAATAAATAAATATTGGTAGACAATTCACACACAACACAATCTGACCCCAAACTAAGCAAAGCTTGTAATATTACAAAGCAACGTTATTGAAAAGTTTCTAGTCTTACGTTATTTTATCATTAGGAAATAAAATAAAGCTTTTAATCTTGTCCCGTTTAGTTGACGGACAGCCGTAAACAGCACAACAACCCACCATGATGATATTTCGTTAGGAATTAGATGTTCGATACCAGCCCTTCGTTGGGTGCTCCTAGCGTATCCGAAACGGCCTGAGGGGTGAGGAAGCTTGAATTTGGCGGGGGTGGGGAGTGTCCGTTCTATCTGTATTATCTATTCTATGCTCTTGCTGCATCTCCATTATTCAATACCGTTACTATTGTAGCTGAAGATATTGATATTGCTCATAGCACTTGGTTGAGAACAAAAAATGTATTTTTTTTAAAACCATCAAAAGGACGAACAGCAGAACAATTATATAGTGCGTCAGGTTTTATATACGGAGATGTCATTGCGGATAACTTGCTGTTTCTTCATGCTTTTTCGGGATGTGACACAACTTCAGCTCCTTACAATATCGGTAAAATGATATTTGTAGAACGGCTTTGTTTCTCAACAAGAGAGTTGACCCTGCTTTGCTCACTGTAATTGGTGAACGTTCTTTTATCTCTTTATACGGTGGTAATAAAGATGATAATTCTCTTGACAGCCTAAGATACAAACAATTCGCCAAGGCAGTGACAAAAAGTACATTTAACTTATCTTCACTTCCTCCAACACAAGACACAACTCGCTTTCATACTTTCCGAGTCTACCATCAGGTCCAGTCGTGGCTTGGTAATAATAATGATCCTGAAGACTGGGGCTGGAAAAAATGTGGAAAATTATTGATGCCAGTGCAGAGCTCTAAGCCTCCAGCACCCCCTGAGCTTCTAAAATTGATCTTTTGCAAATGCAAAGGAAACTGTTGAGCGATGTGTGGATGTCGAAAAGCAGGGCTAAATTGTTCCGCAGTGTGCTTCTTTTTGTTGTTCTGGAGAGACTTGCAGCAACGTAATGGAACTCTCAGAATTAATAAATGAAAATGACTTTGATGATGAACCGCCGACATTGACACCCCTTCCTACTCCAGTTCTCCCACTGATATTTGATTCAGAAAACCGATCAGATGCTGAGCCGCAGCCTGGTCCATCGAAAAGACCGAGGACGGAGTAGTTCAAATTTATAAAATCACCGTGGATTAGGCCTATTGGGGATACCACGTAAAAAAAAACGCGCCTCCAGACTCTACCTCGTGACTGGTGAGGAAAAGAGTCAATAATTAATTATTAATAACATTGCAAAATTACAAATTAAAAGAATTAAAATAACAAAATAAAAAAATAACTGATGACACATTATTAGTACCCACGTATAAAATATGTATGGTTAAGAGTACTGAAAAATAGTACTCACTTCGGAGCGCTGTAAAACCTTAGCTATGACTTAATGAAAAAATGTTGCATTTAAAAGTTGTTCCTTAAAAAACGATCTTTTTCTTTTTCGTAAAATGATAAAAAAAAAGTTATATCGAAAAATATAATTTTTTTTCTCGAATTTCTGAACATTTTCGCTTATAACTTTTTTATTTATAGTTTTACGACAAAAAGTTACTGGACCAAAGTTATAGAGAATTTAATTTGCAACAAAAAACGTTAGCAAATTTTTTTTATCAGATAAATAGTTTAAGAGATATATCGTAAAAACCGTTTCAACCCCTATTTTCAAGATGGCGGCCGTGGGACAAGGGTGGCGACCCCACAAACTTGATTTTAGCTTTACACTTACCCCCCCTACACATCAAAAAAATAAAATTGCGTCATCTAAGAAACGCAAGGTAAGGCCTAAAAATGTAACATTTCAATGGACTAACAAGTTACATGAAAACTTGAGCAATTCTTACAAAACTTTTTTGGACTGCTACTTGGACAGTGCATATCTGATGAGAACTGAACTGCAGAACGTACAACATGACAACCCTCGACACTATAAACCAATCGAAGAAATTTATTTGGGCGTTAATGTTGCCCATCTTTATCTTGTTCCAATTTGAGCCCTAATGAGATACAACTTTTCAAATTACGTTGTCTTGAATTCTATATAGAAGGAGCCAAGCAAATAAAGACACGTTTCGATTTCGGAAGTCCGATTACAAGAAGCCTGGAATTCCTCATGTGCAAACAAAACTAATTGCATTTAATAACTATTTTGTTGATAAAATTACTCCATTACCTAGTTCTGGTATAAATGTGACATATAGATATTGATAGAACTCAGAACTCAATGTTCATGGCGCCATCTACACCACATGATAGTCTCAAAATTATAAATTCCTTAAAAAACACTAATAGTGTTGGATATGATGAGATATGCACAAAAATGAAAAAACTGTTAAAGAGACTATCTGTAGCCTTCTTAGTCATATAATTTATGTATAAATTTAAGTATAAGTACAGGCACATTTCCCGAGCCCCTTAAAAAAGTATAATCATACCTGTATTTAAAAAAGAAAATAGGGAGCACATGGAATATTACCTACCTTATACCTATAATAAAAATATTTTAACCAGCAATTCATTCAGTATTTTGAAAAATACAACATACTTTGTAATGATCAAAAAGATTTTAGAAGGAATAAGACTATATAAATATAGCTATATATGATTTTCTTAACCATGTAATGAAAAATGTTGATAATAACAATGCTATCTGTACCATTTATTGTGATATGACCCAGGCATTTGACTATGTCAATCATGATATTCTTCTGAGTAAATTTGAAGCCTATGGGGTTAGGGGTAACGTGCTTGACTTAGTAAAATCTTACCTAACAGACAGAAGGCAAGTAACAAAAATTACAAAGATTAATACTAAAACTAAACAGGAGGAAATATTCACCTCTAAAGAAAGAACTGACAAATTTGGTGTGCCGCAGGGAAGTGTGTGGGGACCGTTTCAATTTATTGTCTACATAAATGATTTTCCTAAAGTAATTGACCGTCCAATGTCACTATTTGCAGATCAATCACAATCACAATAGCATGCCAAGATAAAGCTAATTATGAGGAAGATATCAATGCCGCACTAAATTCATCTGTCCATTGCTTAAACATTAATAACTTAAAATTAATTTAAACAAAACCAATTTCATGCAATTTATTTAAAGAAAAAATTACTTGAGTAACATAAACATAAATTATCAAGATAAAGAAATTGCAGAAGTAACTACAACAAAATTTTTGGGCCTAACAATAGACATGAAATTGAATTGGAAGACACATGTTGAGATTCTCTGCAAGAAGCTGGGTAGCTCGGCATATGCTCTGCATAGGCTTACTCCAGTGGTAAAGAAACAGGCTCTTCTTACATCTTACCATGGATTGGTGGCATCAGTCTTGAGATATGAGATCATTTTTTGGGGGAACTCAACTGATACAGCCTCAGTTTTCAAAGCACAAAAACGATGCATTCGTGCTATGTTCGGGATGCAAGTTACAGATAACTGCCGACAAGTATTCATAGACAACCAAATATTAACCCTGCCGTGCCTGTACATATTTGAAGTTATAATGTTTTGTAAGGAGTAACCCTCATTATTTTCCTCTGTTGAGTGACAAAAAACGTAAACGGCGTGATAAGTGTAGACTGCTCATAGACAAACGCAAAAAAAAGATTATGAGTGACAGCATTTTTTGGAGGCTAATATTCGAAACGGTTGGATTGATTATCGCGTAATTCACAACATGTTTTTAACCCTTACCTTTAGGCTTTTACCCATAAGAGGCAGCTCAAAAAAATCGCGTAGTCTTCACTTCACTCCTGCTAAGACATTGGAAACCAATGTATATGTTACAGTCATAGTGATTAAATAGTTATTATACATAATGCAGTCATTTTATATAAAAGCTAAATTCACTAGACAATGTAATTAATTAATCACTTTATCTGGACATTATTCATAATAGCGTGTCAAAGTTAGCTAAAGTAATAATACGGTCGAGCCGACTTGTTACCCCTCCCTCCCGCGTGGCGTGATCGCCGCCATTTAGTGTTCGTTTTCGTTTTGTAATGAGAGGTCGCGTTGTGTGTGCGCGAATTTTCGCGAGTATTACTTTTTTTATTATTATCTTTATTTATGCGCTTTTTCGCGTTGTGAAAATGTCGCGCTAATTAATACATAATTAATATTACGACTAGACTTAAGAAATTAGGTAATGCACTCACACATTTCAGTCACTTTTACGTTCCATAAAGCACAAACAAAAACACAAACAATATCAAAGAAGGGAGTATTACTTTTGTTTCCGTGTTTGATGATGGCAGATGAAATTAAAAAACGTTTCTATGAAACTATCATTGTTCTTATCACAAGTAAAGGAAAAAAATAATCAGTTGTTTACAAATGATTCATATTTGTCTTTAATTTTAAAAGTTAAAGAATCTAAGAATAAGGAGACTAAGAAAACACCTGAAGATTACCAGCGCTTAGCAAGATACGATGTCGTCAAAATTGGAGCTTCAGAAAAAATAATAATTCCGGTGAAAAACGAAGGTGATCCCATTATGTACTATGCTCACTTAGTATTGGACACGGCGGTCCAATCGGCGGTCACAGAGTCAGGGTGATGAAAGAGTTAAAATCAAGATATAAAAATGAAACTGCTGAACTAGTCACAGTGTATTTGAGTCTGTGTGAATCTTGTCAGAAAAAGAAAAATTTGCCAAGAAAAGGTCTTGTCGTAAAACCGATTGTAGGGACACATATGCACTGTCATATGCATAGGTATGGCAATGTATACCGTATAGGTATATACCGCGACTGAGCGTCACGGACAGTCGTTCGGGAACAATTAAAGAGTACAGACGTTCGTGTATAGTTATCTGATACCGCTAGTTAGTCGGTTACATATATATATATAGTTATAGTTATAGTGTGTATGTTACGTGTATTGTGAACTCGAAATATAGTGAGGTGTATAGAACATTTATGCAGTTTAATTTGACGAACCAACGACGGCTCATATCAAAGTTATAGTTGGGTATCCCGCCCATAGACAGAGATATTATATATCCTCCTGGGCGACCATATACCCACTGGAGTTACCTGCAAGAGTAGTCCACACTGGTAACTCCACAATGGTAACTCCACACTGGTGACCCTGTGAATTGAGAACACAACATAGAAAGTCTTCTTTGTGAAGTTTTATAAAAATTTTGAGTGAAAATGCATCCCAGCGCCGCAAGCATTCCGATGGTACCTTCACCGGAAGTGATGTCTATTTCCCTAGCATCACGGATTCCTGATTTTTGGACGGACCAACCACGAGTCTGGTTCATTCGAGTTGAGGCTATATTGGCCCCTCAAAAATTAGGGGATGATAGCAAGTTTGACCTGGTAGTTTCAAAGTTGCCGAAAGAGGTCATAACACAGCTTACAGATTTTTTAACAAAACCACCGGACGCAGGCAAATTCCAAGCGCTGAAGGCCAAATTACTTGCCTTGTACGAAGATTCAAAGACTAGGCAGATAGAGAAATTGATGGGGGAGATGGAGTTAGGGGATCAAAAACCCTCCCAACTTCTCCACCGCATGCGAGACCTGGCTCGCGATAAAATACCAGATGACACACTGAGAGTTTTGTGGCAAGGCCACTTACCATCAACAATCAGAGCCGTCCTGGTAGTATCGGAAACAAAAGACCTGGACAACCTAGCCATGATAGCTGACAACATAGCGGAGGCCACTAAATTTAATAGCGTTTCAGCCATCACCCCGTCGCAACCGGAGCAAAGTACTAAAGATTGCGACGTAGCAAGTATTTCCGCAGAGCTCGCCAAGATTAACGCTTGATTAACAAATATAGAGCGTTCTAGGCCTAATTCCAGACAAAGAAATTTCCGACGTTCTTCGCGCTCGAAATCAAGAGGCCGATACAAAGATTCTCCAGATTGGCTGTGCAGCTACCACTACAGATATCGCAATCGAGCTCACAAGTGCGTGCCACCCTGTGCGTGGAAACCACGCGAAAACCAGAATAAAATGGTTAACGCGACTCCGAAAAACTAGGAAGGCAGGTACAGTCACCGGCTGAGGTCTGTACCATTACACCATGTAGCCGCTTATCAGTCTTGGATTTTAATTCCGGACAACGGTTCCACGTGGACACAGGTGCCAACGTTTCCGTTTTACCGGTATGTAAGAACATTTTTAAAAGTGCGCCGCGCTTAGACTACAAGCTTTATGCTGCCAACGGTACAGAAATTTCGACCTACGGTACAAAGACATTAGTGTTAAATTTAAAGTTACGTCGACCGTACCGTTGGGAATTTATAGTTGCCGATGTTAAACAACCGATATTAGGTGCTGATTTTTTTAACGCATCATAATATTTTAGTGGACATGCGTAATCGTAAACTTATAGATCAGGTGACCGATATAAATGTACTCGCATCTATTTCGAACATTTATCAACCGTCTTTAAGTTGTATTGTTGAAGGTCATCCTTATTATGATTTATTGTGTTGTTACCCAGATATTACCAAACCAGCGTCATTCAGAGAAACTCCAACGCATAATGTAATGCATTATATAGAGACGACAGGACCGCCTGTCCACGCGCGCGCCCGACCTTTACCTCCGGATAGATATAAAAAAATTAAAGAAGAATTTAGAGTCATGCAGGAGTTAGGTATCTGTAGAGCTTCCAAAAGCGCCTGGGCCAGTCCTTTACATATTGTTACTAAGAAGAATGGTGATTTGCGGCCCTGTGGAGACTATCGACAGTCGAATGCGATCACGAAGCCCGACAGATACCCCATTCCAAGATTACATGAATTTACGTATATTTTGGCCAATAAAACTGTATTTTCGAAATTAGATATTAATCGCGCGTACCACTGCGTGAGTGTTGCGCCTGAAGATGTTGAGAAAACTGCAATCATTACACCTTTCGGATTATTTGAGTTTACCCGCATGACATTCGGTTTGCGTAACGCAGCGCAAACGTTCCAACGTTTCATAAACAATACCGTCTTACAAGGGTTGGATTTCCTATATATTTATCTTGATGATATCGTGGTTGCTAGCCAAAATAGCACCCTACATAGAGAGCATTTAAGGTTGATATTCGAACGTTTTAATAAATACAACATTACTATCAACTTATCTAAGTGCTGTTTCGGACAGTCGCGTATAGAATTCTTAGGCCACGACGTAAGTGTAGAAGGTATTAAACCGCTTAATGACAAAGTTGAAGCGATAGTTAATTTTCCGAAACCTGACACCATTCAAGATTTAAGACGATTTTTAGGCATGTTAAATTTTTATAGACCACATTTGCCCAATTTAGCTTCATATCAGTGCGAACTTAATAAATATTTAGTGAATTCAAAGAAAAAATGATAAAACACGGATAGTTTGGACTACGTCAGCGGAAAATGCTTTTTTGCAGTGTAAGCTTGGACTTCAGAATTCCGTTACGTTATATCATCCACTACCTGATGTTCCACTCGCTTTGATGACAGATGCATCTAATACATGCATGGGGGCAGTTTTACAGCAAAGAGTTAAGGGTTCTTGGAAACCTTTGGAATATTTTTCTAAAAAAATTTACGCTTACGGAACAGAAATATTCCACTTATGACCGCGAATTATTAGCCATTTACAGAACCATTCAGTATTTTAGAAAATCGTTTGAAGGTCGAAATCTGACGGTGTATACGGATCATAAGCCTTTATTTCATGCTTTTTCAAAAATCGGTAAGGACGACAAAGAATCACCCAGAAGGACCCGACATCTCTTATTTATAAGCGAATTTACTTCGGACATACGGCATATTAGTGGTAAAGATAATATAGTTGCCGATACTTTGTCACGCGTAGAAACGATTGTGTGCCCGACGGTACTTGACTACGATGCGCTTGCCGACGCGCAGACGACAGACGAGTACTTGTTACAGACGACTCAGCGTTCTAATAATGACGCGAATATGATATTTAAGAAATGCATGTTACCTAACTGTAATAAAGAAATATATTGCGAAATTTCAACTGACATAATTAGACCTTATTTAACGGATGATTTTAGGTTAACTGCTTTTAAGAGCGTACATAATTTAAGTCATCCTGGAGTACGGACTTCTCGAAAAATGGTTTCTAAACGTTTTTTCTGGCCTGGTATGAACGCCGATGTAGGACGATGGGCTAAAACGTGTCTACAGTGTCAGAAGTCGAAGGTCAATCGTCATGTAGTGTCAGAGTTGGGAAAATTCCCTAGTGCTTCGCGTTTCGAGCACATCCACGTGGATATTGTTGGTCCCTTACCAACGTCTCCACAAGGATATAAATATATTTAATTGGATAACGGGACACTCACGTATATACGGTCGGTCAATCCGACTCGAGTTTCGGCCGCGTCCCGTTTGGCACTGGTCAGTGCCAAACGGGCAGCCACCGCGCGTGTGCACTCGCCTTGAAAAAGGCCGCCGGACGCGGCCGAAACTCGAGTCGGATTGACCGACCGTATATACGTGAGTGTCCCGTTATCCAATTAAATATGTGTAACAACCACGTTAATTTTAATACTAAAAAGGATATAAATACTTAGTAACGATTGTCGATAGAGTCAGCCATTGGCCTGAAGCATTTTGTGTACAGGAAGTAACCACCGAAGTAGTATCTCGATGTATTTACGAAGGTTGGATAGTAAGGTACGGATGCCCAGTGCGCATCACGAGCGATCAAGGTCGATAATTCGAATCTAGCTTATTTAAGAATTTAATGAAATTTTTAGGCATTTCTAAACACCGCACCACTCCATACCACCCGCAGAGTAACGGTGTCGTAGAGCGGTGGCATAGATCTCTAAAGACAGCCCTTAGAGCAAGGTTACACGATAACACCACATGGGTTGAAGAATTGCCCACCGTTATGTTAGGACTACGTGCAGCGATACGTACAGACAGTCAAGTAAGTGCCGCAGAATTAGCCTTCGGTAAAACTATACGTTTGCCCGGCGAATTCTATGATAAGTCGAAATCCGAAGATGCAAGCGACCCGTATAGCCTAGTGAACAAAATTCGCGAATCTATTAATAGTTTTCGCCCAACGAGAGATAAAGTAAGCTCTAGAAAAATTTTCGTCTATCCAGAACTATTTAAGTGTCAATCAGTTTTTGTCAGGGACGACACAGTTCACAAGTCGCTAAAACAACCGTACGACGGCCCTTACCAGATTTTAGAGAAAGGTCCTAAGTATTTTAAAATCAAATTGCTAGATCGCGAAGCGCGTATTTCAATAGATAGATTGAAACCCGCTTTCGTCAGTAGCGAATATGAGTCGCTTGGTGATACAAACAGCGACATTAATGATAAAGAAGATCGTATTTCATTTGCAGGTGCAGGTGCAGCAACATAAGCAGCTAGTAACACGAAGTGGTCGCATAAGCAAACCGACCGTACGTTTTGATTTGTAAGCTTTTAGGAATTAGGGATCCACGTTTAAAAATAATAAACTTTTTAACTTGCAATTATATATTTTTTATACAGATTGGTTTATCCAGAGTTATACTAGCGTACTATAAACTTTTTACATGGTTTAGGGTAATGTTACTTAATTAGGGTATATAATAACTTACTATAGAAAATAATGAAATGATGGAATGCGTTGCGTTGCTAACTAATTATAATATTAAACTTAAGTACTTATACTTAATATAGTGTTTAGCATTAACAATGTTTACATAGCCGTATTATAGTAGATATTATTATTATGTGTAAGCACACAGAATATAAATTAGAAATTGTAATGAGATAGAGTTATACACTCGTAGTATAGTATATACAAATGTTGTTATTAATATGATACGTTAGGAGATAATTGTTGCGGAACTTGACCAACATTTTTATCCGGAGGGATCACTACCCTTACGGCATTAAGCTCCCTCCTAGCCCACTGCTTAACACCTCTATTACATCTTTTGTAAAGAATAAACAAGGACAATACTAACAGTAACGACGTCAAACTTATTATGGCTGTTCCGTATATCTCAAATTTCTGTTCAATGTTACTTTGTTCAGCTCTGTTCGCGCCATTTTGAGATATGATGATATTTTCTTCCTTTTTCTCCTCTTTCGCGTAAGGATTTCCCATTTTAAAAAGATTGTAGTTTGTAAAAAATGTGAGAACCGACTTGTATTTCTTCTTGTAGGTTAAAGTGTGAGGCTAACCTTAGACTTGGTCTCTTAAATATTGCATTCAATACGTGTCTCGGACCGAGCGTTCATGCTTACAAGCTAATAGATAACGCAAGTCCGGAACGTATCGGATAGCATTATCGCACGCAGTCAGCAAAAATGTATTCTTAGAGACCCGTGCGATGTTTATACAGTAATTTTAATGTTTTCGGTTCAGTATAAGTTTTATTATTTTGTATAAATTTCAGTCAGTGTTAATAATTTTTTTTCTGCATTTTTTGTGTAACTAAAGTTATTTTTTTTTATGGGAGGAGGAATGGTGTAGGGACACATATGCACTGTCATATGCATAGGTATGGCAATGTATACCGTATAGGTATATACCGCGACTGAGCGTCACGGACAGTCGTTCGGGAACAATTAAAGAGTACAGACGTTCGTGTATAGTTATCTGATACCGCTAGTTAGTCGGTTACATATATATATATAGTTATAGTTATAGTGTGTATGTTACGTGTATTGTGAACTCGAAATATAGTGAGGTGTATAGAACATTTATGCAGTTTAATTTGACGAACCAACGACGGCTCATATCAAAGTTATAGTTGGGTATCCCGCCCATAGACAGAGATATTATATATCCTCCTGGGCGACCATATACCCACTGGAGTTACCTGCAAGAGTAGTCCACACTGGTAACTCCACACTGGTAACTCCACACCGATTATCAGCAACGAGCTTAATTCAAGGTGCCAGGTGGCTCTCATAGATATGCAATCGCAGAGTGATGGTGATTATAAAATTATCGTGGTATATCAAGATCACCTGACAAAATTCGTGCAGCTGCGATCCTTAAAAAGTAAGCGAGCCTAAGAGGTGGCGTATCATTTATTGGACATTTTCACTACATTCGGAGCGCCTAGTATTTTGCAAAGCGATAATGGTAAGGAATTCACTAACAATGTGGTTAAAGAAGTCTGTGCGATGTGGCCGGAATTAAAAATCGTTCATGGTAAACCCCGACACTCTCAATCACAAGGGTCTGTTGAAAGGGCTAACCAAGACATAGAGAAGATGCTTTGTATCTGGCTAGAATCTAACGACGAAATGGTCTGAAGGATTACGGTTTATTCAGTAGCCCTTGTAGCCCTTACGAAGCAATGTTTGGCTGCAAAGCTAAAGTCGGATTAAATAGTCTTCCTAAAGACGCATTGGTTGACATGTTAACAGAAGAAGACCTAGAAAATATATTGAATGAAGACGAAATCCAGTGGAATGAAGAGAAAAGGAAACCGAACCCAATATTACCGAAGCTGTAATGAATGAAGATGATGGAATAGAAAGCGATGCTACAACTTTAAACGCTGATTCGCAAAATGAAAATTTAGATAACCTGGCAGAAAAACTTGATACTGAGACCGAAAACTAAGCAAATACTACAGATCCATCTAATATAACGCGAAGTGCTCAAGAAATAGTAATTGCTCTCGATAAAAAGAAACAAGATATAGGAAACATCAGAAAATTAGTTGGGCAATCTCTGAAAAAACAAACAGAAAAAATGTTAGCTCAATCTTCGCTTAAATATCCTGCTGATAATAAAAGAGATAATGCAGTGGTAAGAATTCCTGATGTTGACCGCGCCAAAGCTGATGACAGTAACATTATGGCTGTTATAATTTCTCAGAAGACAGAAGGAATATATAAGCTAGGCACTAAGCATGGGATTCTAAATCAACTTTACGCAAGGAATCAGTTCACTGCCTGCAAAGAAAAGTATAGTATATTAACAAGAAGTTACCATCAGGGAATGTGCAAAAAAGAGTCACATCTTGGCGGCCAAGGATATCAGCATTGTAACTGTACTGGACAATACGTTTCAAATAGGTGTAAATGTAAAAAATCAAACCTCCTGTGTAACTCAAAATGTCACAAGAGTCTTACTTGTCAGAATAAATAGTAATTATGATCTCGTTGATTAATGTCAGTTCGTTTTAAAAACTTTATTATTTTTGTCTTTATTGTGTTTGGATCTCTGTGTTTTTAATTTTTTGTTTTATAGCCAGTGATCTTTAAATTTACGTTATGATTTAAAGTTAAATAACTTCATAACAATGTTAATTTAAATGATTATCTTATGTTACATATTTAAATTTTTAAATAATTAATAATTACTTTATAACAATGTTAATTGAGGCATGCTTAAGGCAAATTCAAATACAAATTTATTCTAAAACAAATATCTACTTGTTTTATTACATTATCCAAGTCTTCGAAGATATTATATAAAATAGCTAGTTAATGTGATTAATTTTGTGTCAATTATCACTTTATCTAAATTGAGTAGATATTATATGTAATGGCTAGACAGTATATATAATATCCAGATTTATTACTTTGGCTGTAACATATATATTACTAGCATCGCTCCGCGGCTTTCCCCCGTACTTCCCTTTTTCTTATTAGGTTCTGATGTAGCTTCAAAAAAAAAAACTTTTAGATATTTAGCGATTAGGTACTTTTAGCATAATTTTTTTACGGATTTTTAACGGAAATTCACAACTTTTAAAAAATCTTGTTGGCAACACTGATTCGAAGTTCTTTTTTCAAATTTGAATGAGAGTGACAATAAAGTAAGAGTTTTTAGTTGTGTGTGCTCAAGTTTGCTGTTGTTTTCTTGTTTGAGAAATAGAGAACCATGAAAGATAAGAATCTTATTTTATTACATGCACTTGTCGATATTATGTAGCATTTAGTGGTGAAGTCCAAGTAACTTCTGGCCAGCACCCGCCGCGGTGGTCAAAATTTTGACTCAATACCTAAGTGCCATCGAGTTAACCTATCACTCAACAGAGTAGGTACCGGTTTTATGGTGCTATAGGTAATATGAACATCCGATTTAGTAGAACAAGTCAACATTGTCGCAGTAGCCTAACAGATGTCTTATTCTTTCTTGACTTGTGTAATAACCATATTTTCCTGATACAATTTGGATTTCATGCAACCAGCATTACACCTAAATACAGCATTTTGTTTGAAAATATTGTTCTTATATAATGAAGAAGTGGAAAACTTTTATAAGAATAGAAAGAAAGAGCAGGAGTAGAAAAACCAGGAAGGCTCATAGGTTCTAAAATCAAAAAGACTACAAAGAAATCAGAGGTAGAAAAAAAAGTAATAGAAATAGCTGGACAGTCAGCGGCTAAGATGATAGTTAATAATCATGAGTCAAAAGTTGAAGAGCCGCGAACTGAATCTGTTACATTGATGGTAACAACAGCTCAAGTACACGATGAACCGAAAATCAATTGTGGACAACATACCAATCCCCGAAAATAAAGTAGAGTTGACAGATGACTGCATTGCTGAAATAACCCAAGAAGATCAGAAGAATAGAGATACAAGTCTAGAAAAACAGACAAAAAAAGTACGTTCTGGGAATGTCAAGAACAAAACTGCCCGTAATTCCAAAGAAAACCAAGAGACTGAAAGTACAAAGGACAAAGAAGAAAAACTAACTTATAAAATACGACAAAATAAACGAGACATTCTATCTGAAACCAGCGTATATCCAACGAAAAAAATCTAAGCTTTATGACATTATAGAGCAAAGGGACGACAATCATGTGCCAATGCATGATATTGAGGTAGAAGTGATTGATGAATGTATAATGAATGCTGGCGAAGAGTTACCGATAGAACATTTTTGTGGGACAATTACTGGAGAGTACATTGTTCATCAAGACAAAGGACAACTCCTGAAACTTCAAACCCAAGAAGAACAATATGACGTAAACAAATATTGCGTGTTTCAAGATGAAGAAAGTCTTATTCCAAGGCGCATCACTAAAATCTGCCAATCGTCATACTAAATATGGCTGAGCTGCCTAAATAAAAGGTTTGATGGAGGCTGGAGATGGCCAGCACATCCGGATATGACTAAAATTACCGATCTAAAGATGATAAAAAAGACGATAGCGGATGAAGATGATGCGGGAACGTACTTTATACTCCTTTTAATTAATAAAGATTTAAAAAAAATTATTCAAGATGACTTTTTATGCCTAGAATGGGGGAGAGTAATTGCGGACATAAAATGAAGATGCTTTTATTGTTTATTTTTGTATAAGTGTTATCAAGACTGTTGATTCTGACTGTTGAATATGTATGTGTCTTTTCTGATTGATCTCAATTTGTATGTTCCTATATAAATATGTAAGCGATACAACTAACATTTTTATAATGCTCAAAAATTATAGATTTTTCTCTGTGACAGTAAACCTTTGTTCGATATAGCAAAATGTAAAAGCATTTATCGTGGTCAAATCTTACCAAAAAAGAAAAAAGCGATAAAAGGGGGTTTTAAGGTTAGAAAAAATGTTGGTCCAATGATACCCCAGAATCAATATAACTTTGGACCATGGACATTTTTGTCTCTATCTCAGGACTGACATATAATTTGTAGACTTTTTAATGTAGTTAGTATTTACAACATCAAAAGGTCACAAAAATAACATTTTTTGTATAGTAGTTCTATACATTTTATTTACCAACTACCATAAATAGTCTCATGAGTGGTCCAAACTTACCCGGAATGACTGTATAGTAGGCAACGGACTAGAGAAATTGCGTTAATTACGTTGTACCTATAAATTTTTTTTTGTAGTGTGTGACATGTTGGTTTAGTGAAAAGCTTCAAAAAAAGCTATGATTTGTTATACAAAATGTCTTTTTAGTTATTTTAGAATAATAAACATATTATAGTAATTGCCTATTTACTGTTAACACCGTGTTTTATCAGCCATGGCTGTTGCATCACAACACTAGTAGTCGATGGTACCGTTTAACTTTTAAAAGCCCACCGTACCACCAGGGGTATGGCCAGGGGTACCGTGGGTCTGAAACGGAAATAAACAAGAAACTATCTCAAATGTAAGTTAAACTTTATTTTTTATGTTAGTGAATATGTCGCAGCCGGATCGTATAATCCGCTGTATTACATTACGGCTAGCCGTTTTGAAAACCAGGGCCGTTTTGTAAAGCGGCGGTTTGACGATTAGCCAGATTGAAAACGGCTGATTTAAAAACAGCCGGAATGTGTTCGACGCCATATGTCATTCAAAACGGCTAGCCGTAATGTAATAAAGCGAAAGATTAGCCGCCGCTTTGACAATTTTTAGTTCCGATTCTTAACACTCATGGCGCTGTCTGACATAACAACAACATGGCGTTGAAAATAGTACGTGTGTTGCTAAATTGCTAAGGTGACTGTGGATTCTGGTGTTCGGCGGAATCCTACACAATATTATTGGGATGGTTTACCACCGCCAACCTTGCTAAAACTAAATCGGACCGGGTAGGTTAGGAAGGACCCAGATCCGACTCGGAGCACCCCGACTCCGCCTAGTCTTGTCGCTACTACCCCTAGAGTGTATTTAAAAAAATGCGGGAGCCAGAAGCTCAAGGGAGGTCCTGAGTGGAGCGAGCCATGCGAGGCCGAGCGCAACGAAGGGGGGAGGTGGCGAGCGAAGCGAGCCTCCGACCTCCGTAGTGGAGCGTAGGCCGAGTATGGAGACGCGACACTCAGGGCTTACCGCAGAGCTTCTGTACAAGAGTACAACATGTTCTTGTTATTTTCATCGTATTAACAGCATTGTTGGGAATCTTTTTTCCAAAAATTCTAAATCGACTTGCCATTATACCGAATGCGTTTTCGACTATTCGGCGAGCCCTTGAGAGTCGGTACTTAATTTTTTTTTTGCTGTAATGTTAGATTAGTCCCTGGATACGGTTTCATAATATTGTTTTGGAGCGGGAATGCAGCATCCGCAACAAAAACACTTGGTGCTGGAATATTCAGACTGCCGTCATCAATTGCACGTTTCAATGAGGAATTACTGTAAATTCCACCATCAGAATATCTACCTTTAGCACCAATATCAATATAAGCGAGCAAGTAATCATCACCTACGCAAGCTAGTAATACTATGCTGTACGTATGTTTTTTTATAATTATAGAAGTCAGACCCACTATTCGCTGGAGTTCGCATGATTACATGTTTACCATCGATTGCACCGACGCATCCAGGAAAATTCCATTTTAACTCAAATCCAGTTTTTATTTCATTCCATTTTTGTTCTGTGTTTGGTGTCTGAAATATAAAACATTTTGTTTTTACAGATTAATGAAAATTAAAGTGTGGTTTCTGATAATGACTCGCAAACACTAAATTCTGAATCACTGGACGATAGTAACGCTGAAGAAAATTCCAATGATGCCGTTATTGACAAAAAATGAAAGTAATCGCATTGAAAGGAAACAAAACGAAAGTGAAACACCTCAATTTGTTGTCCCAACGAAGAAAATAATAAAAAAAAGAGGAAAGTTGATCCGAAAAGATGATGAAATACATGATGCTATTGGTAGAATTGATAAAATTGCTAAGAGTGTTACTAGTAGAACAAATTCATTAATAGAAAATAAAGAAGACGAATTTGACATTTTTGGAAAATATTTAGCTACGACTCTACGTTCTTTGCCAAGCGAACTTGCAATTATTGCAAAAATAGACATTCAAAAGGCTTTATCAAACATTCAATTAAGAGCGTTGAAACAACAGAACCAATCTCGAATGTTATCGTATGGTGCTTCAACTAATTTCTATGATTCTCAAAATCCGGGATATTTCAGTTCAACATCTGAATCTGCTTTATCCTACAGTCCCTGGCCAAATTATTAGACGCATTGTATTGTTTTTTAATAATTTCATGTTTCACAAGGGTTATTATGCAGAAAATGTGTATTTAACCTATACTATTATTTTTTTTTATTTAAAAGATTTGTTGTAGACTATCCATTTGTATTTATTTTTAGCATATGGCAACACTGTGTTGACAAAGTGATACATGAACGTAAGCAAGTACAAACCTGTTCCATTCGCGATCGGATCGCGTCAGGTACGGACGTGTTTCGCGGTTTCTTTTCTGGGTTTATGGACTGTGATTGTTTGTTTAACAGTTTTTTACCATACAGTTATTAGTTTATTCTGTATTTAGTGTTTTAAAATAAATTTTGAACTATTTTTAATATGGGTAGAAAGGGCGACCTTTCACCACGTAAAAAAGCTGAAGTGAAGGCTCTTATAAATGCGAAAACATTTTCGAACCGGGAAATATCACGCAGATTGAAAGTTTCTGAAGCTAGTGTACGTCGCATAAAAAAGGTAATTGAGTCGGGGGAGGAATTAAGCCCGAGAAGAAAGAAAAGATGCGGTAGAAAACCAATTTTTACTCCACGGTCAGAGAGATGTTTGAAGAAAATCTGTCTAGAAAACAGATTTGCAACCACAAAGGTGATAAAATCCCAACTCCAGGGTGCTAGCGTAAATGCTTCTGAACGGACCATTCGAAGAAAATTGAAAGAATTAGATTTTAAGGCCTGTCGCCCAGCCAGGAAGCCCAAGTTAACAGCTGCAATGAAAGCAAAGCGACTGAAGTGGGCCAAACAATGGCAAGACAAAGATGTTTACTTCTGGAGATCGGTAAGATATAGTAATTTAATGAAAAAAATGTAGAGTATTATCATTTTCAATAAAATAAAGCACAAACATAGAAATTTATACATATTTTTCTATTTTTGACAGGTCTGCTTCAGTGACGAAAGCACATTTGAAATTTTACAAAATAAAGCTCAGTATGTGCGTCGTCGTCCTGGAGAAAAGTTTCATCCTGACTGCGTCGTTGCAACAGTCAAACATCCCACCAAAGTGATGATTTGGTCAGTCATCAGTGGCCAGGGCACTGGACGTCTTTACGTCGTGAAAGGAATAATGAGGCAAGACCAGTACAAAGTTTTAGAAAATCGGTTGGTTCCGCAGCTCGGAGAATGGTTTCCAAATGGGGAACCATTCATTTTCATGCAAGATGGAGCTCCCTGTCACACCGCTCGGTCAGTTAAAGCTTTTTTGGCAGAAAAAGGTATCCCTCTGTTGGATTGGCCGGGTAATAGCCCTGATATGAATCCGATAGAAAACGTGTGGGAGCTGATGAAAGAGAAGTGGCTAAGGATGTCATCACTAACAAAACCCAGCTCTTAGAAAAGATTATTAATGTGTGGAATCATCATCCACAAATGCAGGAGACCGTGCAGTCTTGCATTGATAGCATGCCGCGCAGAATAAAAGCATTGATAGCGGCTAAAGGTGGCTCAACAAAATATTGACTTTTACTTAATTAATTTCCACATTTCCTTAAAATTTCATTAAAGTATGATTTCCTAAATTAATGTTGTTTTATTTATGTTAAATTAATTAGTCATTGATTAAGTAATATTAAAATATGAAACAGATCATTTTAAAACAATAAAAGGATACAACATCACTCGGTAATTAGTATTTTGCATGTAATTATGCAGTGCGTCTAATAATTTGGCCAGGGACTGTATAATGACGACATGAATAAAGATTTTCATTTCATGTAAAACATTAGACCTACTTGTTTTGGTCGTTTCTTTATTCTTCTCGACGTTCATTGGTAAATCATGCCACGTTTTTTCTATTTCATTTTATGATTAGGCACTTACTTATGTGTAATTGAAATTACTACCAAAAGTAGGTTAAAATTGGGGCATCTGGATCAAAAGAGATCCAGCTACCCCAATTTTCACTTTCAGCTGGATCTCGTTTGATCCAGATGTCCCAATTTTAACCTACTACCAAAAGTATAAATGTTTTACAGCTGTGTTAAAATTGAAATACAAATACTTAGTTAATAGTGATAATGCGTATTATTTTACTACTTACTTTTATATAATCTGCCAGTGCTTCATATATAACGTCACATACTTGTGGTATAAACGTGCTCATAATAGAAGGAGACACGCGAAATAAGTAATATAAGCTTCTGTAAGAATCTCCAGTAGCTAAATAACGTAACGTGACCTCGAGTTTGAATCTTGGTGATAATGCCTCACGAAATGAAGTATATTTCTTCCGAAGTCGTGTTTCTATTTTATTTAATAAATCTTCAAATAAGTCATTAGATAATCTGAAAAAATTATCATGATTTTCTACATCACACTCCAAAACCAATCGTAACTCCTTACACAATGTTTCTGGCGCGCCATCCCTCTTTCTATTTTTTACTAAAGTTCGCACCCAAAATCTTTTTTTCTTTTTCTTCAGTGAGGCTACTAGTTTCTTCTTCAATAAATCACAGACAGTCAAAATTGCTCCACATAACATTAATTGTTGATCCATGGCAAGAACGTCAAATTCAGTGGCACTCTTGTTAATAACTGGCGACGTACATGGATGTTCTACTACACCCCGCACACGGATTATCGACTAATGAAAACGGTTCCCCTAATGCGGGCCCTGTGACATGCGTTCCAGAAATCTCGCGCACCCGGGATGCGGGCCCTATCGACTAATGAAAACGGTTCCCCTAATGCGGGCCCTGTTTCATGCGTTCCAGCAATCTCTCGCATCCGGGATGCGGGCCCTATCGACTAATGTAATTGCGCCATAAATTTTAAACTGATGTCTCAGACTCCAAAAAAAATGAAGTTCTCTCTAATCGGGCACCAAAATAGCATTAGCTCAGATGACGAAACTCTAATTTGGACTAATTTTGTTTTATCATTGTGAACCAATATTAATAAAATCACTGTGCTGCTAGGCATGTATCAATTGTTTTATTTCACATAATAGTTCATTGATCACGAGACGTGGGCAACAGACCAGCCGTGTACGTACAAGAGGTGGGCGAAGTACTGGACGCGTACGCACGAAGGGCATGTCACATGCGTAATTTTTACCTGAGTTACTTTGTTTCTTTGATTTATTTTTTTAACAAAATTAATTTTAAGTTATCTTACATTTTTTATCCAAGAAATGCACATATATTTTTAAAATGTTGTAAGAATGGATTTACTTCTAATTCAAAGGCTCTTTTTGAATTGCGAAAATAAACAAATTTATGGTGTTTTGTTTTTCACCTTTCTGATATGCCACTGAAACGCACACCACCTCCTACTCCCGACGTTGAGCTGTGTAAAGCGGCACCAATGCCTGGTGGACGTTCAGGTTTAAATAAGATATCTGACGATAGTGTACACTACGACTCTGAACCTGATTTGCGAGATGTACACCTCAATAATAGCAAAAAAAGAAAGTTTGAGGGCCAGGACATGGACTCGGTCTTGGCCGCTAACATAAAAGAGTCCCTTGAAATATTGACAAAAAAAACAAGACCAGCAATTTAATGAATTAAAGAGCATTGTTTGCTTAGTTAAATATCAAAATTCTGAGCTACCAAAAACGGTTGATCTACTATCTCAAAAAAATGATGAATTTATAAAAAAAAAACAATATCTTGTAAGAATGCTACAGGAAAAGTCGAGCTATATAGTGCAGCTGGAGGATAGAGTAGAAAGAGCAGAAAAATGGTCAAGATCATTGGGTATTGAAATAAGAAATATTCCTAAGCCAGATAAGAGAGTTGAGTCCAGAGAAGAGTTAAGCAAAGTCGTCATGAACCTGGGCAAAGCTGTAAATGTGGAAATTAAAACGTCAGACATAAAGGACGTATACAGAACTTATTCTACGGATTCTGTGCAGAGGCCCGTAGTTGCAGAATTCACAACTAATATTTTGAAAGATAAGTTATTGGGGGCTATTAAGGATTTTAACAAGAATAAATCTAACGGAAAAATTTAATACGAAACATCTTTGTATTAAAGAACAGGTAAAACCAATTTTCGTTTCTGAAACCTTAACCTTAATAATTGCATGCTTAAATTTAAACCTAAATGTTATGATCTTAATACCGGTGATATAAGTGTATTGCGATAATAATTAAATTTTCTTTAAGTTGTATTTATCACTTGGTTGAAATAGTCACTGGATGCGAGGAGGGCGCTGCACGTCGACACACAGGCCGCGAGCCTAGTTCGATGGTAATTAACTTATTATACTCGTACTTACCAAATTCTAGCAACTTTTATTTACCACTGTGTATATTTAATGAATAAATGATTTATTTATTTATTTTAGGTTTTCTAAAAGTATGTTGCCATCCAATAAAATACCTGTAGAGGGTATGGATCCTCTTATATTCGGTGAGAGACTAGAAGTACCTATGCACACCAAAAAACCACGTCTCTGGCCAAAACCACATGTTTCCGTGTAAGTATTAAGACATTATGTTTCAAAATCTCACATAGAGTTCATGAAAATGTCTATTTAATATATTTATGTTAAGGTCATCACGTGCTAGTACCAGTACCGCTGAGGTCCCATCATCGGTACCTTTACCGTCATCGTAAGTAGTTTAACATATGTAGTATAGTAATATTTTTTCCTAAGTAACAAATTTATTCGTGTACATTTTATGTTTGTTACAGATTTGTGGAATTTCGCGATTGTGAATTAGCTAACTTGGACGATGAAAGGTCACGGTGTGTATATTTTTTACCTAAAAATTAAAAAGAAAACAGCTAAACTATAATAGCTATTTTTTCCATAATAGGTCACCAAGTACAAGAGGCACTTCTGAGTTAGCGGTGCCTTTACCGGCACAGTAAGCATTTATATATATATGACGACGCAGGATGGCCCAGTATTGTTTTAGACACCATGACGTCGGCTGTGCCAATGTCCTTATTATTGAAGTATTCCATTTCAGGGATAATTAAAAAACACCCAACTTTACTTCAATCAAAATTCACATATAATCAACATAGATTACAAGAATTTACAATAGATTAGGTGTTTACTGTCCGAGGGCAGAGAAGCAACTATGTGCTCCGCTACAGCGCGCGCCTTTTTATAGCACTGTGGAGGATCGTAGAGGGGCGAGTGTTGTGAGTCACTTGTTTACGCCCCGTTCGGAGCGTTGTTCGAGAGATGACGTAGCATGTTGCATTTGCGCCGATACGACCATTCTGACCGGCAGTGCGCGCTCTGCACTAGCCGTGTTGTTGATGTCTTAAGCTGTCGAGTATATCTGTAACAAGTTAATGTTTTTCTTTGACTTTGGTATCTTAGTACCTAGATGATTACTGTGGTACTGTGTTGTTGCGTACACTGTGGTACTGTGTTGTTGCGTACACTGTGGTACTGTGTTGTTGCGTACAATGTGGTACTGTGTTGTTGCGTACACTGTGGTACTGTGTTGTTGCGTACACTGATGTGTTGTTGCGTACACTGTATACTGTGTTGTTGCGTACAATGTGATACTGTGTTGTTGCGTACACTGTGATACTGTGTTGTTGCGTACACTGTGGTACTGTGTTGTTGCGTACACTGTGGTACTGTGTTGTTGCGTACACTGTGGTACTTTGTCGTTGCGTACACTGTGGTACTTTGTCGTTGCGTACACTGTGGTACTTGTTGTGCGTACACTGTGGTACTTGTTGTGCGTACACTGTGGTACTTGTTGTGCGTACACTGTGGTACTTGTTGTGCGTACACTGTGGTACTGTGTTGTGTACACTGTGGTACTGTGTTGGTACTGTACTGTTGTGTGTACACTATGGTACTGTGTTGTGTGTACACTATGGTACTGTGTTGTGTGTACACTGTAGTACTGTGTTGTATGTACACTGTGGTACTGTGTTGTGTGAGTGATTATTAATTTAGATAATGATAATCAAACATGACCTGAGTGATGCGTTGGTTCATGGGTTTCTTGTTTGGTCGCATTGTCTTGTGAAGTGGATGGTGTAGTCTCATTCACCAATACTGGAGTGTCGTCTTCTCACGCCGATACGGGCAACTGATATTGTTTTTAGGTGTTCTGGTGAAGATATTTCTTTAAGCTGCTTCAAGGCATATATTCCTTTCCAGTTTTTATGGAAAGTAGTATTTGTGTTTTTTCCATGTTAAGGCAGGATCCAGTTTAAAACCCAATACTTTGATATAGTTCGATACTTTGCAAATAGTTCCATCGTGTAGTGTTATAGGGTTGGTTATTATTTTGGAGGATATTGCATTGAAGAACATAACATTTGTTTTCTCGGTGTTAAATTTCAGCCCATTAACGTCAAACCATTTTCTGCACTTTACTCTTTCCACCTTCTAAGTCAATTCTGGGCAAATTATTTATAAATATTAAAAACATAGTGTTACCTAAAGAAGATCCTTGAGGTACACCAATTTCTACTCTCTGATGACAAGATCTTAGGGTATCATTTTCTATTTTAATTTCTACTGTCTGCCTACTTTTTTTCCAAGAATGATTTTATTAATTTTAGCGCTTTACCTTTTATTCCATAAACTATAAGTTTCTGTGTCAATAAATCATGATTAACCGAATCAAAAGTCTTTGATAAGTCTAAAACACCGCTGCCATTTTTTTTTGTCTAATCCCTTCACTATTATTTCTACAAGTTTATGTGCTGTAGATGTTGTCGACTTTCCTCTCCAATACGTGTATTGCGCGTCATCTATAATTTTATGTTTGTTCAGATGTTCCATTATATCAGACTTTGTACCATCTGACATGATTGTACGTGCCACAATCGCAAGGAATCATGTACACTCCCGGAACACCCAAAGGGTCTTTGTCTTTTGGAGAGCGTACCATTTGCCTTAACTGTTTGATAACACTATTGTCAAAGGGCTAGCGGATAGATTGCTGCTGAGTGGAACGTACCGACGATGGGTGGCTATTGCCACTTAAAATACTACATTTTGTGTGTTTCATTTTTATTATGATTTACATAATTATTATACTTAGATATTATGTTAATTAGTGGCATTTTGTATATGGATCTTGGGTCGGTAATAATTATTTATTATTATTATTCAGTCATTTATTCATTTCTTTTTATTTCTAAGTTTTTTACAATAAGTATAAAACAATAAACATTATAAAAAACTTAAAAACTAGGGTGCCGCCAGCAGCGGGGCAGGGCCCAAGCTACCAGTGGTTAGGGCTGCAGACTGAGGAACCTCCTGACGATGCGCGCTGTGTCGAGGATGACCGCCTTCTGCATCTGACCCTTAATCCAACCGTCTAGCGAAAGTATCTTGAGATGTTGGTCAAGACTTTTCGCTACAAGGCCGTTTGAAGACACAACTATTGGGACTATGATCGTCGAATCAACATCCCATATGGCGGTAACCTCATGAGCTAAGTCAAGGTACTTGCTAAGCTTGTCCTTCTCAGCTTTCACGAGGTTCTCGTCATGTGGTACGGTGATATCGACGATTACAGCCCGTCGCTGAGACCGGTCTACCAGTACGATGTCAGGCTTATTGGCGACAATAGTCCTGTTCGTGATGATAGAGTGGTCCCAGTAGAGCAACGCACGACCATTCTCGAGAACTGGCAGAGGTGCGTACTTATAGTACGGCACCTCGGACTCGACAAGGCCGTATCGAAGAGCAAGTTGTTGGTGGATGATCCTGGCTACTAGGTTATGTCTGTGCAAGTACTCGCCGTTAGCAAGATGCGAACAACCGGAAATAACATGACGAAGTGATTCGCCTGGACGGCGGCATGCCCGACAAATGTCGACCGTACCGTCCTTTACTATGTATTTCCGGTAATTGTTCGTCTTGATAACTTCGTCAGCAATTGCACAGGCAAAACCCTCGGTTTCTCCGAAGAGGTCCCCAAAGCGTAGCCAGTTCACCGACGCGAGCAAATTCACATCGGGGCTCGTCAGGGCCCGATAGAACCGACGTGCAGCTCCTTGCTCTTCCATACTTCCTTGCGATCATCAGTGCTTAGCACCGATGGTTTGCGCCAGTTCTCGTTTGCCATTGAAAGAGGCGTGAAGCTCCTGTCAATTGCCACAACATCACGATGCATCCCGGACTCACTGTTGCGGAAATAATCCCTAAGTGTGCGTCCACACTGAATGCGCGGTGACTGAGGCCTAGGCGGGTGCGACATGCGGGGGCGTGAGGTGGCCACAGTGACGCGCGACCTTTCGAAGCGGCTAGACGTTTTATCAGGTGTTGCAAACCTTGGACGACGATTTGGTATTTTACTAGATACTAATCCTATCCTACGATGTGAGGTGCTCAACATGAGAGATGGTGTGCACGAAATAAATAAAAACAGAGAGCAATGTGGTGAATTTTATAATTTGTATGAAAAATTGAGATTATATCCTACAAAATTTTTTGAGTACACTAGAATGCCCATATCGACATTTGACTACATTTTAAGTAAAATATCAGATAAAATAACCAAAGAAGATACAAACTTTCGCAAAAGTATTAGTCCTAAGGAGAAATTGTTCATAACTCTAAGGTAAGAATAAAACAAGATTTAAATAATTATATTTTTTTATTTATCTAGAAATTAATTCTGTCAGTTGTGTTAAAAGCTGTTGGTAATCATAAAGTTAATAATTATTGTAGTTTCCGGTAGAATACCCTCCTCTATAATTGTCCTCGAACCCCTGATGAGAAGAAAACTGCATCCTTTCTGTCTCATCTATTATGACTTGGGTCATTTTATTTCGAATTCGTAACTTCTGTAATTCACTAAATTGCTTCATTTGAGGCAGGAGACTCATGAAAAAATGATAATCGTTACATTTCTCCAGCTGCTCATAAGTAGAGCTCATTTTCTGTTCTATTAGAGAATTTTTTTTACGTTCGCATTCTATAAGCTCATCTCTATCATCTGAGGCAGTTTTGCGCTTTGGCGCATTTGAGCGACTGTTGGTTGATGAACCTGGACTAGTCACATTAGTGAATGTCTCCTCAGTATTATGAGAGGACTCGTTAATGGCTTCCGAATCGCTGTCATGCAGATTTCCCGTCATGGGTTCGGGTGTTATGTCATCGTTTATAAATTGCATAAGTTGAAAGTAAGGCCAGGTACCCTCTATATCGTCACCACCGTCACCAGATCGCGGAGTAGAGAATTTCTTTTTTTCTTTTCGAAACTGATCACGAAGATTTTTCCACTTCTTGCGCAGTTGTTTTTCTGTAACAATAATAATATGTTTAATTACGTTTATTTTTCAGGTTTCTGTCAACTGGAACTCCGTTTAGAGCACTGGCTTACAGTTTTCGTATGGGGAAAAGTACCCTTGCATCAATAGTTCACGAAACATGCCGTGTTTTATGGACTGAGTTAGTTCCTATTCACATGCCGACACCTACTGAACAACGTCTGAAAGCTGTTGCAGAAGATTTTGAAGCTACCTGGAATTTCCCCCACTGCATCGGAGCAATTGATGGGAAACATTGCGAGATAAAAAAACCACCTAAAAGTGGTTCAGCACATTGGAGCTATAAAAAAAGAAATACAATTGTTATGCAAGCTGTAGCTGACGCAAAAAGGAGATTTATAGCAGTTGAAGTTGGCGGTCGAGGCAAGCAAAGTGATGGTGGTACTTTCGTTGCATCAAAACTATACAAACTTATAGAACAAAATAAATACAAAGTTCCTATGCCAAAGAGACTTGCAAATTCTGATGTCGTTGCACCCTTCGTCCTAGTGGGTGATGAAGCATATCCGTTGAAACATTATTTAATGCGTCCTTATCCCGAGCGAGTACTTAATAACGAAAGAAAAATTTTAATATAAGATTGTCTACCGCTAGACAAACAATCGAGTGCGCATTTGGCATTTTAACATGTAAATGGAGAATATTACTAAAACCTATCGAAACTAACAGGAAAAATGCCTTGTCTATAATAAAAGCTGCGTGTATATTGCACAATGTTGTAATGGATTTAAACGTCGATGTCGATCTGGATATTGATCATGTGCTGTCTAACCCGCCAATAAATGAAAATCAAAATTATCAGAGAAACCTCGGAGTAAATAATAATCCATCACGAAGAGCAAAAAATGTTAGGATAAAATTCACAAATTATTTCTGGGAACAGTTTTTAAGAATGTAATAAATATATATCTAATATTAAACTTACCTTCACTTTCAGGAAATTGTTCTTTTATTTCTTTCCACAACTTTCTTGTAATACTGCGGTTATTGTGGTGTACATGTTTACTTTGCCATATAGGTGGTTTAGATTGAATTGCACTTATAAACAGTTCAGTATTCAACGCCATTTTACAAAAACGTGTAAGTAAATGAAACCAAATAATAAGCAGACGCGCAAACGCCGAGCGACAAGACCGGACTGGTTTGATATCCCCGCCACCCGCGCTTTAAATGGCATGTTGGCTGGGTCCGTAGTGTGGCCAGAAAGCGCGGACACGAACGTTTGAAAACAACGCGCGCTGTCTCGCTCGAGCCCATCGCGCTAGGCTTCCGCCTAAGTCACTGCACTATGGACACAAAGGCGCGTTTCTTGTGTTTGATAATTCGCACCCGTCGTCGCAACCGCGCTAGGCTCGCAGTCTGGACGCACACTAAGACTGCATACCTCGCGGTTGTGAAGGTTCTTGGCATTTAAAAAAGCCTCGACCTCCACACTTTCGCGGGATATACAGCCTCATAACAGATGAGCGCGGTTTTTTTTTTTTTTTTTTTTATTTAAATTAGCCACTCCACAGACTCCGGGGTCCGTGATCTTTGTCATTACAATTATCGTTTTTTACACATATCTTGGATAAGGAGAAGAAGAGGAAAATAGGAGGGGAGTTGGGTACATTTAAAATCTAATTCTAGTGCTCGTCTGTAGAGCCGATCACTACCGGTTGGGATTCCGCTAGTAATCGACTCGACATCGAGTGTTTGCCTTGTCATTTGCCTAAGCTGCCTCCTCCCGGCCCAGAGCCTCCACAACGGCCGCATTTCTGTCCCTGATGGCCATCTGTAGGTTAAAATCGCGGATGGTCTTCGGTGATGCAGCCCACGCTCGCCGCACGAACCGACCGATGGCGTCGTCGGTGTCGTCAGCGTAATATGTGAAGGTCCCCGTGTGCCGTGAGATTGCCGATGAGCGCGGGTGTAGCATTCGGTGTGTTTTGAGCAGTTGACGGACCTTTCTGTCCAGGGCGTCGAGCTCAGTCTGAGTCCATCTCAGTATGCCAGAGGAGTATATCAGCAGAGGCATTACCCAACCGTTGAAGGCTCGCGCTTTGTTACCGCCTGACAGAAGACTTTTGAGTACTTTTGTCAGCCGGCACAAGAAGCGCTCCTTCACCGATTTCTTAATGTCATCTGCTGATATACCCAAGGACTGTGACATACTGAGATATTTTGTTTAGTTTTTGTATGTACTGGGATTTCATCTTTGGTTCTTATTTTATGTTTTATTTTGTTGTAGTAGTTAGAGACCAAATTAATAAAATGTTGGAACAAAATATTATAAGACCTTCCGACTCTGCATGGAGCTCTTATAGATACCCCTATGTATCTATATGTTTTTGTATGTACTGGGATTTTATCGGTGGTTCTTATTTTATGTTTTATTTTGTTGGTGAATTTTAAAGATTCTCCCTCAAGATAAAACACATCAGCATAGGCCGCGCATAAGCGTGCTAAGTTAACGCGTTCTTCCACATTTAAATGTTTAGTGCGGAGGAGGGAAACAACTTTACTAACGCGATTCGGTAAAATTCCAGTACGCTCACTTTCGATGTTAAATACCTCAGCTTCTACCGGTCTATCCATAGCAAAAATAATGTCGTTAGATGTGGAGTTAGTTACTTCTACCCAACAGCGGTTATTTTGAACTGTGGTTAAGCAATCGTAAATGAAGCAATTACAAATAGTCTGTGTTTCAACTACTACGTCTCCGTCTAGTGAATTTACTGGTAGCCTAATTAATTTGGATGAGTTGGCTGGAATAACTTACTCATAAAGATTAGCGTTACGAGAGTCATACATCCGAATAGGTATCTCAGCATTACGAGTAACCAGAACTTTACTACTAAGGTCTATTTTAGAAACCCACACGTCAAGTAAATCAAAGCCAGTTAGTCCATCAAAGTAATTGTGGAACTTGTACACGAATAACGTAATGTCATCTTGCTCACAAAATTTCGAGAAACAAGGTAATGTTATCGAGTAATCGTTCTTACTTGTGGCGTGTAAATTTGTCACATCAAAAGGGACGTAGTTCAGAGGGACATCACTAAAATATTTTTGACAGCGTCTGAGCTTATAAAATACTGATTAGCGCCCGTATCAATTAAACATTTTAATGGTGGGTTAGAAATTTGAATGTAACCCAGCTGTCTTTGGATGTGAAAGTTCAATTATATTTTGGCTTTTCGCACTTCGACTCCTGTTGAAAATTTGTATCATTAACAGGAGAGGATTGTTCTTCTTCCTCTAAAATTACCGATTCAGCATAGGGCTGAGGTTCTGGGTAATACCCATAGTCGGTATAGTCATAGTAGGGGTAATAGTACTGTTCTTCATAATCGGTACAATATGTGTCGTGGTCAGGGTAGTTAAAGTCGCACTCGTTATGGTTAATTTCGCGAGTTTTAAAGTAATTAGTCGGGGGCGGATTCCCAAATTTTCTCCAATCGTGTCCCTGCATAGTGGGTGGTAAAGCTCTAGGAACAAAATGACTGACCCCGCTCATCGGACGAGTTTGATTGCCGAATCTATATTGCTGTAGAGGCCTATTATTCATGGAAAAGTTATTTTGTTGGTTATTGTAATTCGGAGGTGGAGCACGTATCATCTGCTGTGTCCTGGTCAGGCCACGAGGCTATTGCACTTGGTTTGGGTAGCTAGGTCTCCAACCTTGAGGAGATTGAGCCAACATTGGCATTTGCCGCGACGGACCGGGCATGTTAAAATTCGGCTGTCTACCAGGCATACCGAATGTCATGGCAGTGCATCCTCACTCGCTCAAGGTCGCGCGGTTTTAGCCTACAGCTAGATCGTTCCTCGCACGGAACAAGTGCCAGGCGGTTGTCGAACGCACGTCTGAGCCCTCGCGCAGCACGTTTCCCGCGCAAAATTACGTCGCCATATATTGTGCTGTTTATGGCTACACGAGTCAAAAAACAAAGAATTATCATTTTTTCCTAGTTGTACAAAATATACCATTATTTTTTTTATTTTTCTGCTAACCGTACAAAAAGTACGGGACATTATAAAATAGCTTGTAATCGAAGCTGGTTGTATGTATTAGTGTAGGTAAGTACATTAAAATATGTTACATATTTATCAAACAACATTTAGACGATCAAGTAGAATAAAAATAGTCAAAGTATACTTTTATTGTTTTAATTTCAATGTGTCACACCCTATGTTACGGCCTCTTCTAGCTGTCTTGCGCGTTACGAAGTAAATAACTAAAATATATAATCTGAGCTACAATGCTACCTACTAACTACTACACAATGAATGACTACCTACATAACGAAAGGTTAATTTAATTTTTTATTAGATAATATGTCGACAAACCTTTCGATGCGCATCATTCCGCGCCAGACAGCGACAGAGTTACGCGTTAGAAGAGAGCGCAAATATTTAGTTTAAAAATTGCGATAGGCATTGAGCGCTAATGCGAGCTGAATTGCACTTTGTTGCGTCCCAGCAAGAGTCGCTATTCATATAACAATTTTCGCTAAGTGAGGGTTCTGTGGTAATATCTATTCTGTGGTTATGGGGCTTTGGAACAAATTGTGACGTGCAAATTGTGACGGTTGATGGTAATTCCTTTTTAGGACCACTACCATCATTGCACTGTTGCTAATACAGCGTATTTAACTCCTCTTGGACAAATTCCAACGCCTTCTCCATAGATTCAGGTCGCATACAGCATATCCTGCATCTTAGGGGATCTTTTTAAACCTCTTAACACATTTCGTGCCCACCACTCGGATCCGAGTGGGGCGGGCTATAGTAGCGGCCCCTCACACTCAGATCCGAGCGAACGTCCTGTTCATTTTGAACTAGTCAGTAAGCCGCCGACATTTGAAGCGACACTACGTTACTTTGCGCGGCCACTTTGACAATATATTCAACTTACGAAAACGAGTGTTGGTTTCGTTCTTATGGTGTAGTAGTGGTTTGTACACACGACTGCACGAAAGGAATTTTCGCGCCAAAATGGACAGTAAGGCAGGGTCGTCCAAAAGTAAAATAAAACCGATTATTTTAACATCTCGTGCTGAAAAAAAGCGTCGGCAAACCGAAGTCTCGATTTCTCTACCGAAACCATTTACCAGAGCAGAAGCCATGGTTCGCACTCTGGTTTTGACCAGGTCTCCGATTCGGTGCGATAGCTTTTCTCTTAGATCTTTTTGCTGCCTCAGTTGTTGTAGTGATGATGGCGTCCTTGTCAACGTCGAAGTGTCTAATCACCCATGTTGTTTTCCCACATCCTGGAACTCCGTTGACCCACTGTATTCTCGGTACGTCCCAATTTTCCCAACCTGCTTTGACGTTTCCGTTCCCTTCGATGGTCTTTGCCATCTCTAGGATCTTATCGTCCAGCATAATCTTGGTGCATCGGGCAGTATCTACAATTGGGTCGTTTGGTGGTGTCGCATAGACAGGCACTCCCGCGCGCTCTGTCTCTCTCTCTCTCGTTCAGTGTCACGAAGCCTTTTTCTGCACTGTAAGCTGCCATATACTGTCCTGTCATGGTTCCCTTGATGACCAGGGAAGTGACATTATTGTAAATGGCTGCTTCGGCCTCCTCGAGTTTCGCCTTTAGGACTTCCTAGCACTTCCTAGCCTATAGGACTGCATGATGTTTTCGCAGGTCTTGAGGTTGACTTGTCGTGGCGCGCTCAGTGTGGCTATGAATTCGATGAAGGCGTTACGTGCATGGCTCCGCGGCTCCGAAGCCGTGATATAGCGGGGCGGTTCAACCTGTCCCATGTCGGCTCTCGTTCGAGCTGTTTGTTGCTGTGAAGCTGCTTTGGGGGTCTTTGACGTCGAGGGGAGTGATGAATGGGATGTGATTCGGAGTACGCTCCTTGCTGCTGCGTTGAAGGCAGTCACGAACGCCGTGTTGGTGCCTCGGCTGCCAGTTAGATTGGCTGAGGCTTTTTCCGCAGCTGCCTTCTGCTGTGCTCTTTCGGAGCCGGTTTGGATGGTCGAACTAGGAACAGGATGTCTCCAGCTATCGGTTGCATTTGTTTGGTCGTGCGAAGGGGCTCTGAGGAAGCTCAGATTTTCTCCGACGACAATCTCATGATGTTTAGAGGCCTCAATGCAACCCAGCCGGTCTGCGACTCTTGCTCTTGAATATTCGATTGCCATCGCATCTACGCTTATCACCCGGGATGTTTCACCTGCATTTCTGCTCAGATGTGCGAGCAGCGCACTTGCCTGTGTGAAAAGCGTCCGACCTTCCGAGTACTCTATTAGTGCAATCGTTTTGTTTTTCGATCGCACCAACCGAAATCGGTGGCCGTCTACCTCGTACACCGGCGTCACACCGGCATGGCGTCGTAGGTTTTCCTCTTCATCGTGACTTTTGCGGTACTCCCATTGAGCAGGCAAGACAATCCAGGTGACAAACGGGCTCGTTTCCGTTCCCAAGCGAAGCAAAAGCTTATTCCGAATCTTTCTTTGTTGCTGTCCATGAAGAGAGCCACTCCGCGGATACGGATCCCTGCTTCTCCTCGGTCTTTCGAAATCGAAAATATTTTAAATTCAAAATAATTTACTAGGTCCCGATTTCATCGCGAGTTTCCTAAAACGTCACAAAAACCAAATTTCCCAAAGAAATAGCCCAAACATTAAGAAAAAAAGGGCAGAAGTTTCACCAAATACTATTAAAGAATATTTCAAGGAGTTAGAAGAGTCACTAGCAGATATTATATATATCCCAGTAATATAATTAACTACGATGAAACAAATTTAACGGATGACCTCGGACGTAAAAAAATCATTACTAAACGAGGAACAAAGTACCCTGAGAGAATAATAAACAGCTCTAAGTCTTCGGTTTCACTAATGATAGCCGCTACAGCTGACGGCACTTTACTGCCACCGCATGTGGTATACAAGGCCTAAAACTTGTAAACCACATGGACTGAAAACGGACCGCCAGGAATAAGGTATAATCGCTCGCAATCTGGGTGGTTTGATGGTAATATTTTTGATGATTGGATTAAATCATTAATTATACCCCATTTCAAAGACAAAGTTGGGAAAAAGTGCTTAATAGGTGATAATCTTTCGTCACATTTATCAATGGTGACAATAAAATTGTGTCACGAGCAAAATATATCATTCATTTTTTTACCGGCAAATAGTACACACCTCATACAACCGCTTCATGTAGCATTCTTTAGGCCTATGAAGATAGCATGGCGAGACTTGGTATTGAAGTGGAAAAAAACCGACGGAAAACCCCAATCAACGATTGCAAAGGGATGTTTCCCTAGACTTTTGAATATATTAATGGAAAAGCTTGGATAACAACAGTAGGGCTAATATAACAGCAGGATTCCGGAAAACTGGAATATATCCAATCAATGAAAATAACACTGACATAGAAGAGTCCGTTCTAGATCTGCTAAAAGAGATGAGATACGGTACCATGAATATAACAGAACCAGAAAGAAAAAGGTAATTTGATATAGTACCAGGACGAAGCGTCGGTAGTGAATGTGAAGACAACAAAGAAACAGCACAAGAGGAAAGCCAACTGAAAATAGTAAAAATACAACTAACATCTAAAAACACACAAAACAATAAGCCGAATACTACAACTAATACCTACGACTGCAAAGCAAACAACAGATATAAGGGAAAGGGTATCGGGAAAAAAAGTATAACACAAGTTCAAAATATCCCAGAAAAAGAAAATAAAGAAAAAAACGGACAAGTAGAAGAAGTAGCATGGTAGATGGAACGATAGATTTTAAAAGTACGGGAAAGCTTAGTCTGTAACAATATGTCAGACTTAAGAACGATGCTGCCACGTGAACCTGGAGAACAACTACAAGATTATTATAGACGTGCATATCCAATAGGGAATATAAAGGAATTCTATTCCTACGCAAAATTGCCAGCCGCCGAATGACTTGAAAGACAGATTAATCTGTTGGGCGAGCTCTTGAATTGGGAAATTTGAAAATCTAGCATATCCAACATATGTTATGAGAACTTGTTTAGTTCTCATAACAAGTTCTCTTTGTAATCAGTTTGCAAATATCAATTGCAAACTGATTACAAAGCAATAGCTCAGATATTGTACGCACTGTAGTGTCAATGTCAGAAGGAAAACGGTAACAAACTGAATAGAAATAAATTAGACGAACTAAAGATTGGCCCATTTAGAATAATTGAAAAATTAGCTAATTATTTAAATAATAAACATAATTTTACTTACTATAACTTTGTTATCAAGTTACTATCATTTATAGAAATTAACTTATGTTAAATTTAACCTTAAGATTGTTATAATATTTACAGCGAAAGTGTGCTTTATTTTCATTTTTGTAGGATTAAGTTTTTGTTACACTTGTTTTACTTTAAAGATAATAGGTTTATTTAAGATTTATTAGATGTATAATTTCATTTATTTTTATTGGAACAAAAAATATTTTTTTGAGGAGGAAGATGTACAGATATTTTTTTATTTAACGCCATCTATGTTATTAATAATGCCTTAATCATGCTCACATGGATAGATGGCGCTGTAAGTAATAATATCGGTATAGATCATATTATTAGAGAGGCAACATTGTAAAAAAAACAAAGAACGCATAAAATCGTGACTAGCGAAATTGGGAATAAAATTAATTTGAAAACTAAGTAATATACTTCAATCGTCGTTTCTTTATTTTTACAGGTAAGCTTTTTGGTAATTGATAGACAATTGTAAACATTGTGTTACACAAGTGATTAAATAATGAAAATATAACTTTGTTTTTACAGAGCAACACGAGGTATTATTTTAACATAATTCCCATAAGTTAACATTATATGTATATGAACCTAACTAAAAATGATTCAGTTTTTTTTAATTATAACTTGTTTTTTGTCCAGTTAATGAATAATGCATCTGATTGATTTGGAAGAAAATAATAAATGATAAAAAGTTTAATATTATCTAATTATTTCTTTACAGCTCAGGTAACATTTTCTACTTAATAAATTAACCTACTTTCACACTCACGCTATAGCTAGTTAGGTGTCTTAGATGTCTAGCAATTTTTTTGAAATTGCCAACCCTAGCATTTTTTTCCATTCACCCCCTACCTGGTATCTATTGAACCCATGTGCGCGTAAATAGAAACGACACATATTTTTGCATTTTGTGCTGTAATTAAGGAATAAATGCCAATGTAGATGACTGAAAATTGGTAAAACAGCTATGAGACATGATATAAGCACAACATAGTCTTATCTAATGAAAAAATAAACAAAAGTGCAGTCGAAGTTCAAAATCGTGTCTATTCACCCCGTTTTACGGTAACGAACGAACAAAACGCAAACTTCACATCACGAGCGATATGACATCGACGGTTTTTATTCGGTTTGTCTCTGTCTTACCATTCAATTTTGTACTGGCGTAAAAGTGATGAAGCGAATATTACGTGACTTCGGCTAGTGATTGGTTATTTGGTTAATAATAGTACGTGCGTAATATCTATATCTTAACGCGATAGCAATAAGGTCTAGTTTCTATTTAGATAGTTACAACAAAGATTCCTTAGGTTAGCAACTTTCCGGCGGCTACTCGATATCAGGCAGAAATTCATTCGTTAAACTAGACCTACGTTCAATAGATTTAAGGTTGAATTAATGTTGTTGGATTAATAATTGTATCGAATTAATTTTGATTTGTATGTTTTTGGACAGTTTTATTTTGAATTGCAGGTGACACGTGCGCTACTTAACGATAATTCTTTGCCTTTTTTTAGTTTTATAGTTTGTATTTAGGTACTTATTGTAAATAAAAAGTTATATAAAACTTTTAGCGAGTATTAAATTAACTTTTAGTGTGTGTATAAAGCTTTTAAATTAATATCGGTCTACGCAGTGTACATATGTGTTAGTGTAAATAAATAAAAGATAATTAGGTAGGTATAAACAATGTCGCGTAATACCAGTGAGATATGAACTCATTTTGATAAAAAAGACAATGCTGTTGGTGTAGCTGTGTGTAAATATTGCAATAACAAATTTTCATTTAAATCAACCACCGGTAATTTGAACTCTCATTTAAAAAAGAGCACATGTTACGATGCCCGGTTACACGGATTTCGCTGACCAACAAGACGTATTAAACATTACTCAATTGGAGGCGGTGGCGTGATTCCCACCGTGTTGCAAACAGTTCCGCGAAGCATCGGACCACCCGGAAGACGGACACCGATCGGCGATCGGCGTCCCTTAGCCGTCACTTCGTAGTCTTACATCGACGCGTTGACACCTAATATAATTAGTAGTAATTTAAATGTAATTATAAATTTTAATAAATAGTTTAATTTGCAAAAAGGTTTTTTTGCAACTCCTGGACTCGCTCAACTTAACTGGCGCAGTCGGTAGGATTTTCGAAAAAAAGATTCACCGAGAATCTATCGAAGTATTTTCGAGAAACTTGAACCTTCGCGAGTGTAGTTCGGGAGTGATCAAGAAATCGATCGTGCAGACACCAAGATGCAAATGTAAGTACTTCAGTTTCTATCTGGAGTTGCTTTCCCGTTTCCTATAAGTGTATCCTTAAACTTTCCAAGATTTTCCAACCAAGGCAGTCTCGGACCAGTAGGTTAGTTGGTAATAATCGCCAAAATTTGCACGACGCAAATAGAACGTTAAGCGATATCTTAGAAATAAACTACTCTAGTGATAGTGATTCTAGCGATAGTGAACGGCGTAATTTATACAAGATGGTAGACGCCGCCGTAGAGCAAGTCTATAAAGGACTTCGTGTTTTACCCGATTTCGACGGCAACCCCAACGTCCTGACCCGGTTTATCCGGCTCTGTGACCAGCTTGTAGAGCAGTACGTTAGACCAGAACCGGAGTTTAGACTTAGTAACCTATCTCTGTTAAACGGCATTTTAAACAAAGTTGTAGGACCAGCGGCCCGCCTTTTGAACTCAAACGGGATACCCGACACTTGGTTAGGTATTCGCTCCGCACTTATCGGAAACTTTTCCGACCAGCGTAACGAAACGTCTCTGTACAATGATCTAGCGTTACTAAGCCAAGGCTCGTCTAGTCCGCAAGAATTTTATGATAAATGTCAGAATCTGCTCACAACTATTATGACCTATGTATCTTTACACGAGACAGTCGAAAGTACGATTGAAGCCAAAAGAACTTTATATAAAGACCTAACTTTACAATCGTACCTTCGGGGTTTACGTGATCCATTGGGCGCTCGCATTCGCTGCATGCGGCCTGACACAATAGAACAGGCCTTGAAATTCACCCACGAGGAGGTGAACACGCTCTACATGCAGCAGCGCAACGAGCAGTTCACCGAGAAAAAGATGCAGTGTAAGTAAGTGCGTCTAGCATACCCCTACAGCCTTTGCGACGACTTGATATGCCGCCCCCTCTACACGCACCCGGGCCATATCGCCCCACTTTTGCCCAGCCTCAAAGAATGCTACCAGCTTGGAGGCCACAGGGACCTCAATTTAAGGGACCAACTAGAACGCAACAAATGTTCGCAGCTCAACCACCTAACTACAGACCTCAAAGTAATTTATTTAAATTACCTCAACGTAACACACCTATGAGTGGCGTAAGTCACTATGTTACGAAACCATTTCCAGCACCTGCACGCCAATTGCACGACTGGAGTAAACACGGCAATCCACCACCCTCTAACTACTTTAAGACGAGGGAAATGAATTTTAACGAGTTTTACGACCAACAACTCTACAATGACCCCCAGACGAGTTACGACTATTACGACTTTGATGACCAAGACTATTACGATCATACTGACTATCCCTATGTGTACGCCCAAGAACATCCTGAATATAATATGGAGAGTTATGCAGTAGAGGTAAATGAACCCGAGCCTAACTCTGCAGCTCAGGAACAGGATTTTTCGAAGACCAAAAAATTAGACAAATCAAAATAGAACTTAACCTCCAAACTCAACGACACCTACCTTATCTACAAATTTTTAATCCTCCTCTTAAATTGCTAATTGATACTGGGGCCAATCAATCGTTTTTAAGCCCCGAAGCCGCAGCTCAATTTTACTTTGACATTCCACTTAACTATGACCCCTTTGAGGTAACGAATGTTCACGCTACCACACGCAGTGAACATTCCATTACAATATTTGTGTTTCGAGGAACTTAATGAACAAGATAACATAACGATGTTCATTTATAAGTTCCATGATTATTTTGACGGACTGATAGGACTAGACCTACTTGAAAGATGGGAGTCTAAAATAGACCTAAAGTCTAAGACTTTAATAACTAGAAAATCATCTAACCCTCTGACTATGTACGACTCTCGCAACTGTAACTTATATGAAGAAACCATACCAGCCGGCACTTCTAGATTAGTTAGAGTACCAATAAATTTTCATAACGGAGAAGCCTTCATCCCCGAACAAACCATTTCTAACTGTATTATAGGAGAATGTGTCACTACAATTACTAATAATCGAGGCATCATAGAGGTTACTAATCCAACTTGTCATGATGTAATATTTTCTGTAGGCTCAATTACAGTCAATTACAGCAGAGCTTTTTAACGTTCAATGTGATCGGTCTACTTATCATAAACCAGCCCGTGTTAAGGAAGTATTGTCTCGATTGCGCACAAACCACTTAAACGCCGAAGAAAAGATTAACCTAGAAACACTTTGTTCTCGGTATGCAGACGTCTTCTATCTAGATGGTGAACCCTTAACCTTCACAAATAAAATTAAACACAATATTAGGACAACTGATGAAGTACCGGTACACACAAAATCTTATAGGTACCCGTATATTCATAGGCAAGAAGTTCAAGACCAAATCGCTAAAATGTTAGAACAGGGTATCATTCGCCCTTCTGAGTCCGCGTGGAATTCCCCTATATGGGTTGTTCCAAAGAAGGCAGATGCATCTGGTAAAACGAAATGGCGGTTGGTAGTTGACTTCAGAAAATTAAATGACAAAACTATAGACGACAAATACCCAATCCCCAACATTACCGACGTACTAGACAAACTAGGTAACTGCAACTACTTTACAACACTAGACTTAGCTAGTGGGTTTTACCAAGTAGAGATGAACTCTGACGACATTGCAAAAACAGCTTTTAATGTAGAAAATGGGCATTTTGAGTATTTGAGAATGCCCATGGGTTTAAAAAATGCACCATCCACATTTCAACGTGTGATGGACAATGTTCTGAGAGACCTCCAGAACGTAGTGTGCCTAGTTTATCTCGACGATATAATAGTATTTAGTACATCATTACAAGAACACATGGTCAATTTAGAGAAAGTATTTAAAAGACTCAAAATTCCAACTTTAAAATCCAGATGGACAAGTCGGAATTCCTTAAATTTGAAACCGCTTACCTTGGTCATATAATTAGTAAAGATGGAATTAAGCCCAATCCGGACAAAATCGCGGCTATCCAGAAATTCCCTATACCTAAAACAGCCACGGAAATTAAAAGATTTCTTGGTTTAATAGGTTACTATAGAAAATTTATTCCAGATTTTGCCCGAATAGCAAAACCTATGACGCACTGTCTTAAAAAGGGAATAAAATAACATATAACGACCCTAACTACATTAATTGCTTCGAAAATGTAAAACCTTATTAACAAACGACCCGATCTTACAGTACCCTGACTTTGAAAAAGAATTTATACTGACCACTGACGCATCCAACTTTGCACTAGGAGCCATATTATCACAAGGACCTATAGGAAGTGACCGACCAATAGCATATGCATCTCGAACCCTAAATGCTAGTGAAATCAATTATAGCACCATAGAAAAGAACTTTTAGCAATAGTATGGGGAACTAAATACTTTAGACCCTATTTATTCGGGAGAAAGTTTAAAGTCCTCACCGATCATAAACCACTCCAGTGGGTTATGAACCTCAAAGAGCCCAGCTCAAGGCTGACACGGTGGAGACTTAGATTGAGTGAGTTTGACTTCACCCCATCTATAAGCAAGGAAGCTCAACACTAACGCTGACGCTTTATCTAGGATCGAAATAAATAACGAAGACGTTAGTTCTCTGGCAGTCAATCCACCTGAGACAGAAAGGCCACCCTCAGTAGCTAGCTCTACTACCCTTACAGCCAATTCTGATGTATGTAGCTCAACAACTCTCTCAGTTCAAAGAAGTCAAGGCAGTATAACCGATACAGCACATACTAGTGAAGAGAGTCCAATACTAGATATTCCTATCTCAGAGGACCCACTAAATAAATTCCGTAGACAAATATGCTTTGTAGTAGTAGGTGACATAAAAACGACCGACTGTGACGAAACCTTTCGAAGACTATACAAGAACAGTTATACAACTATCCGAGTCAAATTTAGAAAACGACGTCATAAATGCTGTTAAAGACTATGTGAACCCCAAAATCAGGACAGGAATAATAATAAATCCTCGCTCAAGCATGTTCGAAATTGTCCCTATTTTACAGAACAAATTCAGAAGCTCAGCTATGAAACTAGTGTTAACTGAAATTGAATTAGAAAATGTAAAGGAATACTTACAGCAACAGGATATAATAAAAAAATGTCACGAGGGCAAAACTAACCATCGTGGTATAACTGAGTGTTTTCTATCCTTATCTCGTAGATATTTCTGGCCAAGAATGAAAGAAACCGTAACAAAATATATTAACGAATGTAGTATTTGCGGTCAAGCCAAATATGACCGTAACCCGATAAGGCAGAGATTTTCTGTAGTTCCTCCGCCTACTAAGCCATTTGAGATACTTCATATCGATTTATTTACGGCTCAAAATGAGAAATTTATGACACTAGTAGATGC
Source organism: Ectropis grisescens (assembly GCA_017562165.1). NCBI lineage: Eukaryota > Metazoa > Arthropoda > Insecta > Lepidoptera > Geometridae > Ectropis > Ectropis grisescens. The sequence goes on along the minus strand of CM029786.1, from coordinate 6,768,027 downwards.
ATTCTCAAAATATGCTCAGGCCTATCATCTTAGAGATGGCACGGCATTGAGTGTAGTTCAAGCACTCCTTGTGTTTTGTACCCATCACGGCGTTCCTTCAACTGTAATAACCGATCAAGGACCCGAATTCTCTAATGCTCTATTCTCAGAGTTTACACGACTTCACAAAATCCAACACCATAAAACACTAGCCCATTGTCCTAATGGCAACGGAATAGTAGAGCGTTTTCACTCTACCATACTCGAACATCTAAGAGTGTTAAAACTAGAGAAGAAGAATGAGCCGGTTATAACATTAATGCCCTATGCAGTATTGGCTTATAATAGCTCCATTCACAGCTTCACAAAATGTCGACCCATAGATCTTATTACAGGCCACTTTGACCCCCATGACCCAATAGACGTAGACATGACTGAACACTTACTACAACAGTACTTACAGGAACATAAAAAACGTATTACACAAGTATATGACATTATAAATGAGACTTCTTTACATGACAGAACCGAACTTACTGAGTATAGGAACAGAGACCGTCAACCCGAAAAAGAATATACCCCGGAGCAACAGGTATTTATTAGGAACCCCTTAGCGGCTCGTCTACTTACTAGCTTCTAGATTTACACATGACACAGTACTAGCAGACCTCCCTATACACATTTATACCAAAAAGAGACGTGGTCCCACAGCAAAAGCTCGCCTTAAGCGAACTCCTAAGAGTCCTGTATTGTTACAGGATTCTGCTAACGACGCTCCTGATACATCTGACGCAAGGACAAGAACTGACTATTGACTCACTTGAAGATGGACCAGGGATACTCCCATTTAACCTTGGAAAGACGAAAATTGTTTCCCATTACCACTCTTTTCTCAACAGTGTAAACCTTGCTGATATAGAATCCCAGATAAAATTAGTTAAAAGTCAGCTATCCGAGTTAAAACCTAATCTTAACAATAAGACCTATTCCTTATATGACCCTCACATAGATTACTTAAATATAAAATTACAACACATTTCTGAACAGTTGCTGACATTTGAACCGATCCGTAAGAAAAGAGGACTTATTGACGGACTTGGTTCAGTAATAAAAAGTATATCCGAAACCCTAGATTATACTGACGCAATTACATACAATAAAGCCATTAAAGTACTCGAGAATAATGAACAAAAATTAGAATCTGAAATAAATAATCGGATAACTCTGAACAAAGAATGGGTATTACACAATTCTAAAATACTGGAAAACATTACTCTAAACCAGGATAAAATCAAAAAATCCTAGACGTTATTATGAGTAGTGATAAGGCTAGAGAAACCGAATTAATAAAATACGCATATTTAGCACAACATTTCTTAATTTTAGGCGATAATATAGATAGGCTATCTGAAGAAATTTATCGTCTAGAGAACACTTTAGCTTTTATTAGAGTTTCAGGAGCCCCTCACTCAATATTAAATATAGCAGATTTGAGGACGATGTTAGATAAGTTAAAACATCTCTATTCTAAGAATGAGATCCTAGACATAGAAATCCGGTACATGTACGATACCATTAAATTAGGTTACTTTTATGTAGATAATGATATTGTTTTAGTATATAGGGTACCGATTGTCTATCCCTTAACTTATAACCTCTATAAGTTATCCCTTGTTCCCAACAAAAAACATCAAATTCTTTTGCCTAATTCTCCTTTCCTAGCAATCTCTGGAGACGACTCTGAGTGCATGGAGACAGAATGTCCGAAGGTAGAAGAATGGTATCTCTGCGAACGATCCTATAACTACAAGCCAACACAAACTCCCGACTGCATACAGCAGCTTATCACCAAGCAGGAACTTCTCCCATCCTGTGTCCAGACTTCGGTATTCCTGACGAAAGCAGCAGTTGAGCGACTCGACGACAAGCACTACACTATGAGTTTTCCTAACCAGACCAAGGTTAAAATATCCTGCGGCCAGGAACAGCACAGAGTCCTTCAAGGAAGCTACCTCGCGGTTATCCCACACGAATGCTATCTCAACACCCCGACTTTCAACATTTTTAACCCCAACGACCGCATCAAAGGCTATCCACTAAAAATTATAGAAATGCCTATGAACGACTATCAAGACGGAGCTACTAATAGAACAGCTACTATTTTGAACTCTGTCGACTTAGAAAAACTGCATTCAATCAACGAGAAGATCTTCACTCAAACCCCTATAAGCATTGAATATATTTCGGATCAAACTCTGTATCATACAACGATCCCGCTATACATCATGTTGAGCGCAGCTATGATTTCAGCCTATTTAGTATTTCGAAGATTTTTAGAAAAGCGCAATATTCAAAGAGAGGCGATGAAAGCAGCCATTCCCGCAGCACCCTCGGAAGAAGCACATCCCCATGAAATAAAGGTGGACCATAGCAACATTTCAGCGACTCTATCAAGATGTGTCTAGAGATAGTCACTGAACTATGGGGGGAGGTGTTACGATGCCCGGTTACACGGATTTCGCTGACCAACAAGACGTATTAAACATTACTCAATTGGAGGCGGTGGCGTGAATCCCACCGTGTTGCAAACAGTTCCGCGAAGCATCGGACCACCCGGAAGACGGACACCGATCGGCGATCGGCGTCCCTTAGCCGTCACTTCGTAGTCTTACATCGACGCGTTGACACCTAATATAATTAGTAGTAATTTAAATGTAATTATAAATTTTAATAAATAGTTTAATTTGCAAAAAGGTTTTTTTTGCAACTCCTGGACTCGCTCAACTTAACTCACATGCTTCTGTTTATTTGGCGAGGCATAATATCTCGGAACTTAACGAAAATGCCGTGCCAAGTACATCTACTGCAGAAGCAAATGTATTAGATGTAGCGACTGCTTCTACCAGCACTGGGGCCGTCGTATCAAGGTAACCAAAACCACCCGTTAGTGCAGCGGCCATGCGCCGCCAAACGACAAAGGACAATACAAGCATATGCTACTAAAAAATTTATTTGTGATTACCAATCGTTTCGCATAGTTGAAGACAAAGGATTTAAAAAATAGTCAAAGAATATACCTGGATATACGCTGCCCAGCAGAAAAACTATATCAACTTCAATGATTCCAGTTTTATATACAGACACATTAAATAAAACGAAAGAAATTGTATCTCAAGACGCTTTGTCCGTTTGCTTGACCACCGATTGCTGGACATCATCGCAAACAGAAAGTTACATTGGTGTAACTGTTCATTATATTGACAGTAATTTTAAACCAAAACAAGTCTTATTGGAATGCAAATGTTTTAACCCTATACTTGGCATTGTATCTGTACGGAAACATAGATTTAAAAAAAATATTGAGACTATTGACAATGTGTTGTGATATATTTTTTTGCACAATATAAAAGCTAATAATGTATATAATTAGTAAAAAAATATTTTCTTGCTGTTGGCAACACTGAAATGACAGTAGCTCGCAAGATGGCGAACCGTGCGCAGGCGTCTACTTCACGGAAGGTAAAAAAATAGATTTATTTAAGAATTCCCAAATGATTTGCTAAAATTATTTACTAATATTATGTGTCACAAACGTTACTTTATGCGTATGTGTTTTTTTTTATTGAAACTGGGTCTTTATAGTTTGTAATTTACCCATTTTCCCGAATGTATCTGTAGGAGCACACTGCCAAGTACGCAGTAAATTTGCAAACATTTGCTTAGTATCTGAGGAGATACACTGCCCGTTACGTATGAAATCATGTTGGTAAAATAAATTTTGTTTAATCAACAAGTTTATTACGACAATTTTATTATTTTATTATAGTATTCTTAAGTTTTGTTAATATTTGATCGAGCGAGCGAAGGGGAGCGAAGATCTCAGAGTCTAAGGGGAACATTTGGCGTTTGTATGTATAAATGTATGTATATATGTTTACTATATATTGATATATAGATTAGTTTTGCTAGTATACTTAGCACTGTTGTTTTATTTGTAATCTCTAATTTGAATTGTATTTTGATCTGCAGGTTCAACCACACAATCGTCAAATAAATAGCAGAGCTCAAAAAATACTTGCTCTTGTTCCCAAGGTGGGGGCTAAATCAGACTTAGAAGACAGTGACTCATCTGCCGATGAGTTACAACACTATCCATATCATTTTCAAACACACTCTGGTAGCAGTTCACCAGCTCCATCATTGCCATCGTCGCTTTTAAATTTGAATCTGTTGAATTCAGATGAAGATGAAGAAATAGATAACGTGTTAGCTTCAACATCCTTACAATCGTTTCTGCCATCACCAGCATTAGAAACTGCAAGCTCTCCCTCAATTCTGTCACCAAACCAATCTGGAGTTCTACATCATGGTAACAAATGCCTCAATCAGTTAAAATCATTTACACACCCACCTTCGCCGTTGGCAGTCTCATCTGTCCAATCACCGCAAGCCATCGCTTCGACTAGCTATGAACAAATGCCATCACCATTATGCGTTCCTTCACCATCTACAGCTACGCGATCTAAAAAAAAGTCACAGCCCTGGCAAAAGACTTGCCAAAAAATAAACCGATAAAACGAAAGAAATTGATGTTAAATTGGACCAGCAAAAAATTTAGTGGCGCAGCAGAAATCGAAGATGTATTATTTGAAACATCAAATGAGGGATTCACTCCTATTGACTATTTCAAACTATTTTCTCTGATAATATCATATCTCTACTTACTGAACAAACAAATCTGTACAGTACTCAAGTGAAGGGTACATCGATAAATTTGACAGAAGATGACATCAAAGATTTCTTGGCAATTTTGATATTCATGGGAGTTGCAAAGTTGCCAGCTTATACAGATTACTGGTCCACTGAATGCCGATATAATAATGTTGCTGACATAATGACGTTGAAAAATTCCAGATGATAAGACGTTACCTTCACTGTAACGACAATTTTAAAGATGACGGTGATCGATATTATAAAGTTCGGCCGCTTCTTCAAGCAATACGTGCCAACTGTTTGAAGATCGAAGAAGAGTCGCGATTCAGTATCGACGAAATGATGGTACCTCACAAAGGAAATAGAGCGGGAAGTCGGAAACAATACATAAAAAACAAGCCCAAAAAATGGGGATTTAAAATCTTTGTACGAGCAGGAGTTTCAGGTATCGTTTACGACTTTTGCTATATGGAGGAGATGACACTTTCCGATTTCACCGATTAAGGTGACGAAGAAAATAGCATGGGCTTAGGGTCGAAAGTCGTTTTGGCTTTAACTCAGTCTATTCACCAACCCGCATGCAAGGTGTTGTGCTTCGACAACTTCTTTACCTCTATTGAGCTTCTGCAATATTTACGTAACCAGTATGGAATATTTGCTTTGGGGACAATTAGGCAAAACAGATTGCGAGGAGCTGAACAGAAACTGCCTACTGATAAAAATTTAAAGAAAAAAGGCAGAGGCTCTTATGCGCAGGTGCAATGCAACAAAAATAAGGTTGTAGTTGTGAAATGGTTTGACAACAAATGTGTGACCGCAGCAAGCACATTTGTGGAAGCTCGACCTGTACAGGTTGTAATGCGATATAAGAAAGAAGAGAGAAAAAATGCCTGTGACGTGTCCAAACATAGTAAAGGAATATAATTTGAACATGGGTGGTGTTGATTTGGCCGACATGTTGGTTGCACTTTATAGAACACCATTTAAAGGTCACCGATGGTATTTGCCACTAATTGCACAAATGATAGATATATCAATGAATAACGCTTGGTTGATGTACCGACGTGATTTTGAAAAGACGCGACGTCGCAATATATATGGCAATAATAGCAACGAGCTGCAAAAGATGAAACCGATTAGCCTCAAAAAGTTTCGACTTGATGTTTACAAAAGCCTTCTGAAATTAGGAAGAACTAGCCACGTAACAAACGTACCCTCTACTGCAGTACCTGTTATCAAAAACCCATCAGCTGAAAGGCCTGTTGACGCAGTTCGGTTTGATCAATGTGGTCATCTTCCACATTTTCATCAAAGGAAGGTGCAAATATTGCACCAAAGGACAGACGAAAGTATTTTGCCAAAAATGTAACTTGAGGCTGTGTTTTTTGCCAGAGCGCAATTGCTTTCTAGCTTTCCATACAAAGTAATAACCTCGTATGATAGAATAATATGATCTCATTTTTGTAATAGTTAACAGTAAAGTGTTACTTAATAGTAATAAGTGTAGTATTATGCTTATAATTATAAAAATATAATTACCAGAACTTCAAGTTCTATAATAGTGAGACTGTTGATTTATTGATTATTTTTCTAAATGTTACAGCAAACTTTGAGACTGTTGATATGCTCAATTTATTTAATTTGTAAAACTTATAAAGTAGTTATTGTGAAACAAGTATAACATTGTGATCTCCTAATTATGTAAAGCTGTTTTATGAATAAAATATATAAAATATTACAAATAACTTATTTATGGCACACATGGCAGTGTATCCACTTAGATACAATTATTTTTGTTTGTAGATTGCTACCAACTTGGCAGTGTGTCTTGCAGGATACATTCTCTAAAATAAAAAGTAAATATTGTAGATTTTATAAAATATTTTTTTTTACCATGTTTATACGTCTAGTAATCCATATTACACAGAAAACATACATATTTTAAGAAAAAAAAATCCTGCCAAGTATAGGGTTAACAAAAATCATACTAGTTCAAATTTAGCCAGGGAATTAAAAAGAGTAACAGACGAATGGAATCTAACACAAAAAAATAATTTTGCCATATCGGACAATGCTCGCAATATTGTAAAGGCGATAGAAACAGAATTAGAGTGGAAGCACTATGGCTGCTATGCACACACTTTAAATTTAATCGTCACGGGTGCTTTACGACCCTTAGATGAATTAATGGACAAGATTATAAACATCGTAGCGCATTTTAAAAGAAGTACGAGTGCTACAGATATGCTCCTCAGTTACCAGTTAAAAAATATGTCAGACAGTGGTGAGCCTAAAAGGCTAGTGCAACAAGTGCCTACGCGCTGGAATTCCACATATTATATGCTGCGCAGATTTAGTTTACTAAAAGAAGCTGTAAAACATTGTATGGCACTCATTGAAAAAGATTGGCTTGAAATCAATGCATTAGAATGGGAGACAATGAGCGAATTATGCACAGTTTTACAACCTTTTGAAGAGATCACTTCTTCAATAAGTGGTGATGAATATTTATCAGGAAGTTTGGTCATAGTGGTAACAAACTGTTTGAAAGAAGTTTGTGATGATTTTTTTGAATAGAGAGGAATACAAACTGTTATATCCAGTAGTTGTGGATGTGATCACATCTCTACAAAGAGGTTTGAGACAACGATTTTCTGGCTTCGAACACAGCAAAACCTTTGGCATTTGTACTGTTATATCGAGAAATGCATAGCTTAACACGCATATGAAAACCGCTGAGTTTCCCATTGCATTGACGTCAATGCAATAGGAAACCGATACTGTTGTTATGCCATTTCTCACGCGCATAGGCAGATCGGTTTGGACCTCCATACAGTGTTAACGTCTTTTTCTATTCAATATATCTTTTAGCATCCTAAATTTTGTTTTTTAAAAAGTAACTCCTGACCCGCTCCGTAACAGTACGCTGTTAGACCCTAGGTTTAATTATTATGTTTTAAAAATGAACAAGCTGTCGCAGAATTAAAAAGGCATAAACACATGCTAATAATTGCCATCATCAATAAAAACCAATTGACAGAAAATATCATAGAAGAGAGACCGGTAACTGCTGGAAAGGTTAGCGCTTGGGACAAATTCGATGAACTACTTCAAAAAAACAAGTTATTATTAGTTAATCATTATTTTTACAACCTAGACGTTCTTATCACAAAAGTAAAGTCAAATCTCTTCGTTCGTGTCTTTGGAACATCAACCATGAAACGATGCTTGTATTTTTTTCTTCAATTGTTATCATTATTTTTATCTCTTTGGTAAGGGCTTGGTTAGATTAGACCACCACCTCATCTGATGGTAAGTGATGATGTGGTCGAGGATAGTAAAACGCTAGGCTTTGAACTTGACTGGCTCTCAAGGATAGCTGCCTAACCACACTATCTGCTTTTGGCTGGCTAGCTACGAGGGGAGTTCAATGTATTCTCGGTATCAGTATGAAAAACAAAGCCAATAAAACCAATTTTTTTTATTTTTCAATGTAATCTCCCATAACTTCAATACACTTATGGCATCTTGAAATTAACTTTTCAATACCCTGTAAAACAATTTTCTTCTTTGTCGGAAAAGTGTTCATTTATTGCCGCCATGAGCTCTTCATCATCTGAAAATCGTTTCCCGTGAAGATCTTTTTTAAAATTTGGAAACAGGTAACAATCGCTCGGGGCTAGGTCGGGGCTATAGGGTGGGTAATTGAGTTCTTCGAAGCCACATTCTCGCACAGCAGCCTTCAAAACACGCGCTATATGCACCGGAGCGTTGTCGTGAAGAAGCAACACACCAGCGGCCAGTTTTCCTCTCCTTTTTTCTTTAATATTTTCCCTTAAATGACGCAAAGTGGTTGCGTAAGATGCTGCGTTTATGGCTTCACCTTTTTTCATGTATTCGATCATCAAAATTCCTTTGGAATCCCAAAAGACAGTGGCCATGACTTTTCCGGCAGATGGAGAGACTATAAATTTCTTAGGGTGGTCGGCACCTTTTTATGCCATTGCATAGACTCCTGCTTACTTTCAGGGTCGTAGTGATGAACCCATGTGTCATCTCCAGTAATTTTCACCACAGAGCTCCAAAAATTCCTAACAGCACTCCACTCGCACTTGTTTCTGAGGTGCCGTAAGCATTCGCGGCACCCACCTTGTTCAAAATGTTAAATTAAAGTTACACAATTCAAATTAATTCAAAGTTATCAAGTTATGTAGTTTTAGTCAACATTAAATTCCTTTTGAAAGGAGTCGGTGCATGACTTATAGCCTCATCAGATGATGATGATGACTCTTCTGTTACACATAAATCTTTATTACTTTTATTATTACTGTAGCAGTTATTAATTATTTTAATACAACAAGATGATTGCCTCGCTGATGATGATGATGGCAATTTATTTTTGAGAAAACATCTTAATCATCCAAAGTAGCAGAAATGTCTTCATGTATAGCATTTGGAGTTTAACCTTTCAAATTCAGGTATTTTTCACTGCACGATGTTCAATTTTATCCATTTTCAAAAATAGCTCAGACTTGACTGACCGTAACACGTGTAAACGAACAATGAGGACAATGAGTCACTGTGAATAAACTATACTGGGCATACTTGTTAAATAATTTAATTACAAAATTAGGGTAGTTATAAAAAAAACAATAACAATAACTATATAAACAATAACACGGTTAACGTGTTAGGGTAAGAACTTTTCAAATGACCCTCGTACTCAAACGGTTGGGTTAAGTACTATAACACTCCCCGAAAAAGAAAATTAAAATGTGAACTAAAGGTTCTATCACAATGGCTAAAACAAATATAATTTAAAAACTCAAATAACCCGACTACATGAAAAATGAACCAATCCACGTATACATACTATAAAAACTGAAAAAAATAAAACAAGCACTTAGATTGCTGGTGCTCTAGAATTCTGTAATATGTAATTGCTATATTATGAATACTATTGCAGACAATAATATACAATGTGTCCGGTCAGAGGTGTCGGAGCCAGCAATGGCATCAAATACGATACATTTTATCGAGAAATTGCCTCTCATAAGTAGTTTTTCCCTACCATAATAAAATGGCACCCATTTTGTTTTTTTTGGAATCAAAGCACTAGTGATTGTACTAATTTCGCCATAGCTACCTATGCAGAGGGCCTAAGAACACAAAATAAGTCTCATTCGACAGCTAGATATAGTAAATAAGGAGAAAAAGAAAGAAAAAATAAATAAATAACAGTAAAAGAACAACAAACAAATTGGTGGAAAAAAATTATATATTTTTTTGCGTTTTTTTCTTAGATTACTAGCTTTTTCAAAAAATCTAAGCTGTTAACTAGCTACTATTTTATTTATAAACAAAAGTATAGGATATTTGCTAAAAATTACATTTACATCTTAATCCTACGTAAAGTAGTTTAGAAGCTATGATAGTTTGAATACGACCCTTAAAAGTCCCGTACCTCTGTCGGCCTGGGTCGAGTCCTCCCCCGCGGCAGTTGACTCTCCGCCACTGAGCGCGCGCGCCGCAGCCGACACTTACCTGCGCATCGACCGTACCGGGAGCTCCGCCGCGCGCGTAGTAGCTGGCCCGGACGGTCGCACACGCATCGTGCACCAGCACATCCTGCGTCTCCGCTCTGCTGAACCCGATTCGTGCTGAATCGGCACCAGCCAGCGGCCCGCACGAAGTACCCCACCACCCCTCGCTCCCCCCCCGCGTCGTCTGGTCGCGGCTCCGCATCCCGCGTCCCGAGTTCCGTCAGCGCCGATCGGTTAGCTGGGCTTCCCTCACGGGTTCCACCTGGCTAGGCCTGTATCGCCACGGAACGTATACACTCGGACGCCGAGCCGCCGATCAACCACAGCGAGGTGCACGAGACAGCACGAGCGGGCTGCGATTGGTCGAGAGACCCGTCAGCAGCCGCTCGCTACTACGGCACTCACCAACTCGCTGGCAAAATGCCGCGATTGAAGAAAACCAAGATGTTCCCGCTGTCGCCGTCGGAAGTTGAAAAACTGCTGACTGCCGACTACGGATGTCACCCCACGTGGCCGACTGACCCCGAAGACCCGGCTTACCGGGAGATTAGTTTCGCGCAATGCGAAACATCCAAGGCTATTAGGGTAGTAACCCCGACTGGGTTACACTCCCTACCCCATCCATTCCATCCAGCCTACCTACTAGCTCCCGACTGGAGGTAGTACCTGGGGCTGGAAACACTAAACCAAGAACAAGAAGAGTCAACAACGACGTCGACGCACGCGACTGACTCCGACTCGGACAGCGGCGAGCCACAACCGTCGCAATCCTATTCTCAGCCCCAACAACAAGATTAAGACCAAGAACATCATCATCAGCAGCCACATCCCCAGCCCCAGCCAATCCCGGACGCAGAGGCGGAGATGTCGGAAGCGGTGATCGAGCCAGGCCGACGACTCCCGTCAGGCCGGCGACTCCCGCGGAGAACTTGAAACCCGCCCGGACTCCCACATTCAACAAATACACCCCGCCGTGTCGGCGGAACGCAACGATGGGCCAGCATGGCCCACTACTACGTCAATACGGACGGCGTCGGACGCAGGACCGGCGAGCGGCGATGAAGACGAAGACACCTCGCCTCCGCCGTCGCCAACACCGTCGGAAACGCCGTCGTATGCAAAGATGGTGTCCTCCCCCGCCCCGAGGAGAGAGACGCCGTCTCCCCCGCCTCAGACCCCGCAGCCCCCCGCGCACATTGCCGGAACGAAGGCCGGCGGCAGTTACCCTCCCATTGTCGTCGATCGTCTCGATGACTGGCAAACCCACCTAGGCGCCCTAAGGAGAATCCTAGGGCACGCTCCGAACGTCAAACCTTACTTAAGAGGACTCCGCTTCCGCCCGAAGAGCGAAGACGAATTTCGCTCGTCGTCCCTCGCTCCGCGGTGCGATTACACTTTCTTGCGCCTACATACTGTGCCTTGTTATCGTTGAACCTTTTAGTGAAGTTTTTGTTTTGTTATTGGACTCTTGAATTTTGTTATTTTAGTTGAAATGGAAGACGGCCAATATTCAAGCCGAGACGTCGCCGACATCCATTTCGTCTATGGATTGTGCAACGGTAACGCTAACAGAGCTGTTACAGAGTATGCGAGAAGATTTCCAAATAGACCAACGCCGAATGCCCGCACATTCATACGAATACATCTACGTCTCGCTGAAAATGGAATTAGAAAACCCGCCGATGAACGATTTCGTTTCATATCACCGCGTGAGGAAGAAGAGATATTACAATTAATCACAGAAGACCCTAAACTGAGTGTCCTAATACTTCGAGCACGAACGTACGTTCGTGATCGAAGTATTAGGGCTTATCACTGAGATTCGACTCCGGGTGGGCTCCCGGAGCCAGAAGCTCTATGGCCCTGCGTGTCACTTCTTCATACTCGACATACGCTCCGCTAAGGAGGTTGCCGGCGTCTACGCTTGGCTCGCTCCTCTCAGGACCTCCCGTGAGATTCTGGCTCCCGCATTTTTTTCATAAAGTAAAGTAGGTAAAATATATGCGTTTTAAATGATAAACAGATGATTGGGATTTTTTATTTTATTTTGGTCGTATGTCCTAAGTATGGCAAGTCTGCCAAGAGTGTGTTAAAATTTATAAGTGTAATAATTTTGTTTTATACTTATTTTCCATAATACCCGTGCGAAGCCGGGGCGGGCTGCTAGTACATATATAAACTGATAAACACATTACCACTCCTTTGCGTCGCGCAGTTCGATAAAAAGCCGAAATACTACAATAAGTTATCTCAAAACGTTACTGGCAAGGATAAAAAAAAGATGCGACTATTACTCTGAGGTGGAACAAACGATTCAACTTAACTTTCAAAACATTCATGGGCAATTTAATATGACACCTAATCGCGGGGAAAAATGCAGCGATGAAATGAATTCTTTTGCTTTGACTTTGTATTATTATTCGGCAAAAACTTGCCTTTTGTTAAGAAATCACCTACAATTACCTCACCCTGCTACACACTGAAAAATATTATCTACGCACAATTGCAATGTAGGATTTATGTCGGAAGTATTTTGTTTTCTGTGCGTAGAGTCTAGGAGACTTGGATAATGTCGTCCTCATATTTGGTTCAATGTTAATTAAAGGCAAGAGTTACGATGAAAAAAATATAAAATGTGGGGTGGGATTAATTTCGACGTATCAGAAAAAACGAAGAACCTTTAGAGACGTTCAGACGTATCAGAACCACACAACATTCTGATGTACACGATGATGCTGAATTGTGCGTAAGCGACGACGATTCTGAAGAGCAAGATAATGATTCAGACTGTGAAGAAACAGAATGGAAAAAAAGGAATTTAGAACAACTACCTGAAATAACAAAAATATTTAAAGAAGATGGATTTGATGAAGACATCCGAATTACTTTTTTTCGATTGTTGCGCCACCTATAGAGTATTTTGAAAGGTTTTTTGACACGGAGGTAATAAACCTTATAATAGAACAAACAAACTTATATGCACGCGAAAAACAGTCCAAAAATTGGACAGATACCAATACGACTAAAATAAAAGCTCTTTTAGGCATACTCATGCTGATGTCGTTACATTCGCTACACGAAGAGACGCAATATTGGTCTAAAAACGCCCTATATCATGTTTAGCCTATAGCGGATGTCATGTCATTGAAAAGATAAAAAAGCTGATGGAGTGTCTTCATTTCAATGATAATACCAAAACGCCTAGACGAGAAGAACCACGGTATGACAAACTATTCAAGTTACGATCTATGATAGACCTTTTGAATGATCGTTTTTCAAAAGAATGCTCGCTATCAAAATCGCAATCAATTGACGAATGGTCAAATTCTAAGGTCGATCATCACTAAAGCAATACATGCCCATGAAACCAGTAAAGAGAGGCTACAAGGTTTGGGTTAGGGCCGATGCTTCGACAGGATAACCGCTCGTTAATCTCTGGTCGTTTTGGGGACCACTGAATTGACGCGTAGAACGACGCGGCTACTTTGGGAACCACTAAAACAATTTCGTGCCGGACTCGATAAAATCGATGAAATATCCTTCGTTTTTGAAATTTTTTAATCTGTCCTTAGATAAACTGGTAATGTAACAATAGAGTTGTTTTTTGTCTACGGACACTGGAAATGAAAAAAAAAAAAACTATTTGTTAGTCATTGTTTGCTGCGAGCAAAATTATCGTCAGTTGTTCAAAGTGCATTGTGTTTGTGTGGTTTTATAGCAAAAATGGTAAGTAAATTGTAATTTTAGAATTAATTGGTTCAATATGAAGGTGTATGCATATATATTTCGCCACCTAAATAGTGAAAATAACGAATATTTCATAGAAACCCGCCTATGACTGGCGCCATACAATTACCTACTCCTTTTACTTGTGATTTGTTTATCTGGTGTAGATATTTTTACGTATTACCTACGTTAAATTAGATAAATATACACCACACAGCATTATTATGCCCAACGAATAACTGAATACAACAACATCTGTGCAGATTTGCCATCCATCCAATGATTTATTGTCCGCCATCATTTTTTTCGTTTGCTTGGCCACAGTATAGTTAATAGATCGCGTGATATGAGTTGGACACTGTAAAAAATAGTCGGATAAATGGCCGGATACATAATATGTAAATTAATATTCGATTTATTATATGTCGACTTTACTGTTATTCAGACACTTTGCAATTTTTTATGAAATTTCGCCCAAGCAAATTACGATCGTTTTTGTTGCCGGGAAATATCAAAGTACGTAAAGGTTCTATAGTGATTCAGTGAATTTGGCGCAAGGAAAATTATTACCTGTATACTGCCTGGTGAAATTAGTGTATTCATTTTTTTTTATTTCACGTAAATGTTATGGTCTAAAACACGTTTGCAATGTATGCCGGATAAAAGTGGCGTAATTGAAATTTTCTTTTGGATAATTATTTATAGATACTTATCTAAATAATTATTTAGAGATACGAAATAAACGACAGGCTAGTGGAAACTGTTCATGCTGTTGGCAGAAAGTTCTATAAGAGCCGACGCCGAAATAGAACTCAAAGCTCTCCGATCAAACTCTAAATCTCATGGCGGTCAGACGAGATATGCGGTTACATATAGTCTTCGGTTGACATGACGGTATACAGACGGTTCAATAGACAGATCTCTACTTGTGTGCGACGCGACATACGCTGCTTCAATACTTCGAGTATTGAAGAGGCATACAAGCAGAACAAAGGCTAGAAAGTGTTCGCAAGGAATCTGCCTCTTGGGCAAAGTCAGCTGACCAAACTGAAGACCATTAGTGGTAACGTCGTCTCGTCGAAGCCTGTGTTTTTGGAGGAGATTGAGAGATTCATGAGCAGTTATACACCTCTACGCAAGCACAACCTGTCGTTAGCATGGCAAATGACCCCAGAGCCAAGCTGACCCGACACTTTACCGAAGATATCCCGGAAGTCAGCCTGTATGAGATTAGGATGGCCCTCAAACAACTTAAAAATAACAAGGCGCCCAGCGACGACGGAATTACGACCGAGCTTCTGAGAGCGGGTGGAAAACCGGTACGTAAAATTCTCCAGAATCTGTTCGACTCCGTCATACTTATCGGTAATACGCCAGAATCGTGGAGCAGAAATGTGGTAGTGCTCTTCTTCAAAGAAGGTGACAACACCTTGTTGAAGAACTACAGACCCATCTCACTTCTGTGCCACGTTTATAAGTTGTTTTCGAGGGTAATCACGAATCGTATCGCACGCAGGTTTGACGACTTCCAGCCACCCGAACAAACCTGTTTCCGAAAAGGCTATAGTACCATAGATAGTCTTGCGGCTGATGATGATGATGAATTATTTAGATGGAGAACACTATTGCCGCTGGGGGTGCCGACGTTCGTGGTGGTGGTGCTGGTGGTGGTGGTCGAGGTGGAGGGCGTGATGCTGGTCGTTCAGGTGGTGGTACTGCTGGTCAAGGTGCTGGTGGTGCTGGTCAAGGTGGTGGTGGTGGGGCTGGTGGACGAGATCGTGGGTCGCGGACGCGGTCGTGGACGCGGCCGAGGCCTTACGCCTCGTGCTTTGAACATTTCGTAATTATGGCCTAACTTTTTAATCAATTAATAAATAACTAAATTAAAGTCGGCAATAATGAAAAACAAATTGCCTAGCAATAATATATTACATACATACAAACATACATTATATTACTAGGAACTATTGTTGTAGTGCATTATTAGTAGTTTTATTTATGGTCGGTTTGTGCATGGTTTTATTTAACGATATACTTAAATATTTGAAAAGTGCGAAGTAGCAAAGGAGGTAATTAATGGGTGGGCAGATTGGAAGTATTTTGATCTTTACCAAACATTGAATTATTAATTGTTTTAAATATATTTTTCTGGTTTGTAAGTTATGTTTGGTCTAGTCGGAAAACGGTGACTGCCGAGTTCAAATCCCACGCGCACCGCTGTCTTTTCGAAGTCATGCGTTTAATGCTACTAATTTAAAAACAGTGAAAGAAAAATATCGTGCGGCCTCCAGTTTCAGCAGTGGGAATATTTAGTGGGCTGCTTTTGCTTGCTTGTTTGTTTTTTCATTATTTACTTAGAAAAAGTTTTTAATCCATCTTATTAATGATTCTAGAGAGTTAACATCACCGGAACCCCTGCAGTGCCCCCGCCACCAAAACCGCAGCCATGGCGTACGGCCTCGGTGGACACATACCGTAAGAATATTTCATTTAAGTTGTACCTATTTGCTACATTGAACACTGCGTAACTATATTAATAATGTTCTTATGTTTTAGATTTGGATGATCAGCTGGGAGTTTTTACCCAAAGCTCTAAAATCCCCAGAGCACCGCCTCCTACTATAATGTAAGTATACATATTGTAACACCGTTTTTTTTGTTAGTTTAGCTTAACTGCGTAATGCGGAACGTTGGTGAGCAGCGCCCTCAGCGATTTCGGAGGGAACTAGATTGTCGTCTCGAAGTGACACTGATTGCCGCCATTTTGGGTCTTTCGCTCTCGGCCGGCGCTTGGCGCACGGGTCCGAGAGGCAATTTCTTCCCAATAAAGTTGTTTTTGCTAATAGGAGCGAAGTTTTAAGGGACCGGTATGTACTGAAATCTCGGGAAAGGTGTTGTGGCACTCTGATTGCGAGTGTAGTGTTAAATTTCGCCTAATCGCCTCTCTTCGGGTAAGTTTGAACGACGGATTACCTGCCGCGTGTTTTCTGTAGGTCAAGGGCGTGACCCGTTAACCTCACGGGGTAGGAATGTTTGGTGTAAATTGGATGCTTATGTAGATGTTTTTTTGTCAGGGAGGCGCCTAGGAAGGGAGCCAATGTTTCGGAGTGAGGGCGGAATGGCAGACATTGCTATTCTGGGCCCCGTGTGCCGTGTCACCTGCCACAGGTCCTCGACACACCGTGGAGGTCATGGTCCACGATGGCGCGATCCGAGTCCAGATAAGGCGTAACGCTATTCTAACGGCAATGAAGGTTTAGTTGTGACGTCTTGGGTTAGTAATTTTCCATATTAAATTAGGTACCTTAAAGTAGATCTAAATAGTTTAGTCTCAGGTCGGATGCTTTCTGTGTAAGTTACATTCTTCATTCCCTACATGGATGTAAACACTCTTTCTTTCATTTATACCATATTTTATAATAACAGGCATGTGTCCTGATGTTAACTTTTACTACCGGGGAATAGTTTGACCCCAACTATACTGTGTTCCGCTATAAACTGTTATCAATTGTTATCAGTTATCTACTTTTAACTTACATTTAGTGATGTAGGTCATTGACATGAAAATGACTCGGCTGAGAACTGTACAACAGTCTTAGGTCTGAGTATATTACTCTTTGTTTTACCTTACCAAGCTAAAGATCTACCCCTTTGCTCTGGTTACTTACTATTAACTGCTTAAGATGAACGGAAAGTCGGAGTATGTTGTACCGGCCATCTAGCAGATACCTAGATAGAAGGAATAACCTTCTCTCTGTACCATACTTACCTAAACTATATAATATACTGTTTAAACGGTGTGCCTCAGTATTGAGTTGTTACTGCGGTGCACTTATACATATTGTTTTCTTCAGTGAAGATTGAGACATTAACTGAAACTTATCTACTTAGTGAGTTTGTAGTAATATTTATCTACAGTCATGTGAAAGGGGGTAACGGACTTTCTTTCATATTGTACCTGTATGATTATTATCTTGGATTTAAACTGAGTGCCCCAGTATTGAGTTGTTACTGCGGTGCTCTTGAACCTTTTGCTTTCTACTGTGAAGATTGTGACATTATTACCCAACCCGTTAACTGTTGTAATTGGTAGATTCCAGACTTACTTATTCATTACTTAATACTTTAATTAATCATTACCTGATACTTGTTACTTTATCTTAGACATTTTGAATGTGAGGATGAGATTATTTTCTTAAAGGAATGAGGCCGACCCTACCGGTCGCTAACCTCATTACCCTATACTTAACTTTATATCATATTACTACTTTTAATTAAGATGAAACTAGTAGCCGAGGGCTATCTAATGTTAGTTCTAATTTCTGCTTAGAGGAGGGAGGCCAACCTTACCGGTTGCTAGCCTCACTACATATTACTTACTTACTGTAATACTATTGCATTTATTTCATATCTCATACCTGGAGCTGTAATTAATATATGGCTATCTATTGTAATTCTTGTATTCTTCTACTTAGAGGAATGTAATGAACAATCAGTATTGTTCCTACTAAACTTAATGTACTACAACTATCTTACCTAACCTAATACATAACTTAATTATTTCACATCCTACCAGGTGGAAGGGTGTATGTATTATCGCTTTATAGTACTTATGTGAACACTAGTACTTATGTAACCGTGAGTCATGGTAAATTCTACGGCTACCTATAGTGAGTAAGGACTTTAATTCTTCAAGGAATGTTATTACTGTGTACTCGAGTAGTCTAAGGTTGCTCGGTGAGCTAATGACCTTTTAATTTATATAGCTCCTGTATTTTGTGGCTGTTTACAAGGTTCTAGGGTGGAATATTACCCACCACTAGCAATAATTTAGTTAATATTCTGTTTTGAAGGTTTGAAATGTAGTAAATGCGGTACCTTGTTATTCATAATTATTGGAGCCTGCTAATTACTTGTTAAAGGGGATATTTCTTTATTTTCTTTCCAACCTCAAAAATCTTGGTTTCAGTATTCTAGTGCTCACCCTAATTTCCCTTTAAGGAATATTTGAGGAACTTACTTCCTGAGTTCACTCAGCGGAAGCACTACTGCTATTTAATATTAATATTGCTTTTAATTCTCCCAATACCCCTTTTAGCCAAGTTATCTGGTGGTATTGTTGGTTATTTGGACTCACCGTAAAATAAAATTTCTTCGGATAAGTTGTAAAATGTCGATTAGTTCTAAGTAGCAGAACCACAACGATCAGAACCCTGACCTTTTAACTATATTATACCCAGGCTTTACGT
This sequence comes from Ectropis grisescens, assembly GCA_017562165.1. NCBI lineage: Eukaryota > Metazoa > Arthropoda > Insecta > Lepidoptera > Geometridae > Ectropis > Ectropis grisescens. The sequence goes on along the minus strand of CM029786.1, from coordinate 6,748,817 downwards.
TCCTATTACAATAAATGTTTGAAAACTGTCCGTTATATTTTTTATTTTTTAACTTATCTTCAAACTTTTTTTTTAAGGTTAGGTTTTCAACTCAAACCAGTTGGAGGCCCAGCCCTCCTACTTTTCACGTTACAATATCAATGAAAATATCATGTATTAAAAAGAAAAGACATATTAGTTAGTTTGGTTTAGATAAAACTAGCTAGAAAAAGTAGCCTATATGTTCTTCCAGACTATTATCTATGTTCTAATTTCAGCCTGTTCTTTTTATCTATCTATGTTCTAAATTTCATCCTGATCCGTAAAAAAATTATGACGTGATTTAGCAACACACATCGAAATATTCGAACATCCATATATTGACATTTAGGGCGAAAGCACACGACGCGTTGCGGCGGCGGCGCGGCGCCGGAGCGATGTCGCTGCGTTGTTATACATTAAAATATCTTTAGTATGTCACACGATGCGGTGCGACGCCGCACCGGATTGACTAGCGCCGAGACGAGGCGGGGGGGTTAAATGCGTTGCGACGTCGGAGCGGCACCGCTCAGTTGTTTATTTGTCACAAAGAAGGGCACTCGTTTCCTCGTTCCGTTTCTTTTATAGTTTTTTTGTTGATTTTGTGTTATTTTTAAAATGAGTACCAACGAAGAAGACATTGATATGGACTACCTTATTACGTTAGTCCAAGAAAGGGAAATCCTCTGGGATAAATCCAATGTGGACTTTAAAAATAAAACTTTAAAAGCAAAAGCATGGGAGCAAATTGCTAAAATTCTATATCCAGAGTACGATAATTTTGCTTGTGATAAAAAGAACCAAATTGGTGAGTAAATATTTATTGCTTTGATGATTAAATCTTATGTAACTGCCACTGTAGTTCTCCTCTGTGCTCATGAAATAGCTTGCGAATTGATCTCTAATAACTTTTGCTGCTGTAATTTCTTCATCTTGAGGTTGTAATTCGTGAAATTCATTATCAATTATTGCCAATTTATCGTTTTGCCGAAAACCATCCCGATCTGCGACATAATTGTGTAGGACACAACATACCTTTACAATATCTGTAGCAAAATTATAGGACACATCTATTGGTCTGTGAAAAATGCGCCATTTATTCGCCATAATCCCAAAAGCGCATTCGACATACCTTCTGGCTCTGCTGAGACGATAATTGTAAATCTTTTGTTGTACATTGAGATTTTTACCTCCATATGGACGCATGATGTGTTTGCTCAGTCCAAAAGCTTCGTAACCCACAAATACATGGTTTGTATTTGTGGTCAAATACGGGGTTTGTATATTAGAACCACACAGTGGCTGGATCAGGCAATAGTAGGTCATTGTTAATAAGTAACTCATATAGTTTTGAATTTTGAAAAAAAGTTGAATCGCATTCTTTACCGTATGCGCCAATGTCGATAAAAATAAATTTGTAGTTGGAGTCCACAATAGCTAACAACACTACAGAAAAAGGCTTTGTAATTAAAAAAAAGCGAGCCACTATTAGCAGGATTTCGCATACGAATATGCTTCCCATCTATGGCACCGATGCAGTGAGGAAAATTCGCTTTTAAATCAAAACTTGATGCAATTTCTTTTAATTTTTCTGTTGTTAGTTCAGGAATGTTGTCTCGAAGAAGATGTTTCCATATAGCACTACAAACTCTCCTAATCATATGCCGAATCGTAGATTTTCCACGTTTGAATTGGTCCTCTAAATCTTGTATCGAATTTCCACTTCCCAGGTACCTGAAACAAAAACGTTTATGTAATGGTTTAATATTTTATTTTCAGGTAATGATACTGTGAAAAAGTGGAGAAGCGTCAAAGATAACTTCTATAAGTATTTAAAAAAAAATAAAGATGCTTCTAAATCTGGCTCAGGAGCTAAAAGACTTAAAAAATATCATTTTTACAGTCAACTTCTATTTTTAACAAAAGTGACACAAAATTAGACAGACAGTAGCTTAGACGTAACTGGAGAAGCCAACACTGATTCTACAAGCGATATTGCACCGGAGTCTTCACGTTATGTTCCTAACACCCGCAAAAGGAAGCATTGAAAGCTCTTAAGGAGCCTGAAAATCGCCACATGTCCTTTTTTAAGGGTATTTTGCCATCAATTCAAGATTTTACAGAGCTTCAAACTCTAAACTTTCAAAGCAAAGTATTGCAAATTATCACCGAAATGAGGTATCGCCCAGTGTCCCAACCATCATCATCATCATCATCATATGCGTTTCAACAATCGTCTCATCAGCCTTTATCACACGGATATCATACAAGTAATTACAGAAGTACATACACTCCAACCGACTTGAACTTGGATTATAATTCATTGACATCTCCAGGTGAAATATCTCAAGACAGCGAGTACGATTTTGCCAATTTGTAATAAAGATTTTCAAATTAGGAAGATTAAGATTTATTTTATTGATCATTATGAAAATTAAAAAGTCATATTAATAATAAAAAAAAAAAATTACTTACCTCAAAGTAATGCCTAGCATTTCTATTGGTTCCACTGGATTCCTCATGTTAGTATACTGTTTCCGTATATGTGGTTCCAAAGATTTTAATAAAAATTCGAAACTGGACACACTCATTCGAAAGAAATTGTAAAACCTCGTTTCATCTAAAAGTAATTCTTTATATTCTTGGAGAAAAAACTGTCCATCACCGTTTCTTAACGCCATAAAGGGAGAGAGACCCAGTATTGTTGTCGTCTTCTACGTTGATTTCGGCCGCCGGCGGCGCCGCTGCGACATAACAACGTTGCGGTGCCGCACCACTCGTATGCCCGCCGATACGGCGAAATGCGGTGCGGCGTCGCAACGCGTCGTGTGCTTTCGCTCTGAGGGCCAAACCACACGGGCGGCGCGGCGCCTGAGCGGCGCCGCTGCGGTTTTCTACATACAAAAATCGCGGCGCCGCTCGCATTTGTTTGTCTGCGCAGCATAGGGAAGCGCGATTAAGTACGATCACGTAACCTGTACCTATCAAAATGAGTACCAGTGAGGAAAATATTGACATGGACTACCTCATTTCTTTAGTTCAAGAACGGGAAGTACTGTGGGATAAGATTCATGTGGATTTTAAAAATAATCAATTAAAAGCGAAGGCATGGGCAGAAGTAACAAAAAATATATTTCCAGAATATGATAGCTACCCTCCCGATCGAAAGAACAAAATTGGTGAGTCCTCATTTTTCTTCATGTCAGTAACATGACTAAATTTTCTTTAATTGCCACTTCAAAGATCCTGTGGTGCTCATAAAATAGTTTCCAAATTCATCTGTAATACCATTAGCTGCTGTCAATTCTTCATTTTGGGGTTGGAGACAGTGAAACTCATCACAAATTATCGCCAATTTATCTTTTTGACGAACACCTTCCCGGTCGGCCACAAAATTGTGTAGGACACAACATGCTTTTACAATGGCAGTAGCAAAATCATATGATACGTTTATCGGTCTGTGAAAAATGCGCCATTTGTTTGCCATGATTCCAAAAGCATTCCTTCTATTCCTTCAACATATCTTCTTGCCCTGCTAAGACGATAATTGAATACCTTTTGTTTTACATCGAGATTTTTACCACCATAAGGACGCATAACATGTTTGCTTAATCCAAAAGCTTCGTCACCCACTAACACATATGGGATTGGTGTATTAAAACCACAGTGGCTGGGGATCAGGCAATGGCAGCTTCTCGCAAATCATTAACTCGTACAGTTTTGAGTTTTGAAAAACAGTTGAATCGCACTCTTTTCCGTATGCGCCAATGTCGACAAAAGTAAATTTATAGTTTTTTTTTTTTTTAACTTTTATAGGTTTACACTTGACCGCCATCTCGCCTGATGTTAAACGACGATGCGGTCTACGATGGAGCGTGTTTACCTAGAAAAAACCGATTCACTCTCGATTTGAAGACACCAAGATTATAACTATCGTAATAAGAATATCATACTAACGTATTCAGCGATTGTGTTTTTTTTTTGGCAGTACGTGACTTATCATCTTGGTATTAGAATGTCGGGTGCGAAGGACAATGAGAAGGATGACGAAGAGGGAGATGGGAAGATCCGAGAACTTGAAGTGGAGAAACCTCACTCGGACCAAAGTCTGTCAAATTTTCTGGACATCCTGAGTGCCATAGCTAATATACAACGTTCTCATTCGGAGGTTAAGGTAACTTTTGAGACTTTAGCATCACAAGGTTACGGTCCGAACGAATGGTCTTTCAATATAGCGGCAGAAAATGGTTGCAGGTACAGTGTGATGACATTAGGACCTGAACGACGCTCTTATATTATAAAGAATCCGCTGTTCTCCGGTCCTTTCGTAGATATTGACACTTTTATTCATTACAATATGGAATTGATTAATAAAATGATTTTGAAAGCTTATACAATCATCAAGGAACCTGATAGTGTAACTTTAAACAGCAGAATAGTGATAGAGCCGCAAAATATAGGATTTCCCCTTGATGAATTATCAAATTGCGATATCCCTATAGATCAGATCCATCAAAATGTTTCCGCCTTTTGCGCGACAGAACGAGCTTATAAAAACGCGAACTTTTCTAGAATCAGCCTTTTCGAAGGTCTGAATATTGGAGTTCTACGAGATGAATTGCTCATGATGCATCGCGACGTGATACCAAATTTGCGCGACTTATTCGAAGGAATGGCCGAGCATACCCTAAACGGACGTCTACCAGAGAAGTTCCCCATACAGATTAATAATTCCGTCCTATTAGGGGCGATCGCTAATCCCGTCAATCTCAATCTAATGTTCCAGTCCATACCCCGAAAAGTTCACTTAAGCACCACTTTTATTGGAGAACTTTTGATGCCAGAAGTAGCTCTCGAAACCATGTCGCCAAGCGCGATACTGTCTCTAGCTGGGCAAAATGCGTCGCGCATCTCATCTGTGAATTTGCTTGCCAACATCAGTTATGATCCTACTATGAACGATGAGATAGCTACATTTACACTATCTCTACTCGCTCCCGGCTCAATCATTTTCAATGTTGATTTCGACGATCTCCAATCAAGTGATGTATATGCGCGTGCCTTAGCGGCACTATCCACAAAGCTATTGTTATCATTTAGTACTGATCCGCGATGGAATTCGATTACCCAACGCACTCTCCACGCTGTCGAACATGCGCTCGTAGCCGCTGGCGTGGAAGCGGGGGTTCTCGAGGCGGCAAACGTACCAGGCGAATACCCTCTTAAAGTTAAAGTCCACAACAGCTAACAACACCATAGAAAAAAAAGATTTGTAATTAAAAAAGAGGGAGCCACTATTAGCAGGATTACACATGCGTATATGCTTTCCGTCAATGGCCCCGATGCAATGAGGAAAAATTGTTCTGACATCAAAATCAGATGCTATTTTTTGGAATCGGGCTGTTGTCAGTTCAGGGATGTTGTCACGAAGAAGATGTTTTGATACATGCAAGCATATTTTTCCCCCGTTTAAATTTAAATTTTAAATCTTGAATCGTATTTCCGCTTCCTAGGTACCAAAAACATTTTAAGATTATTAAATAAAAGATAATATAAAACAGTACTCACTCAGGGGTAGATGCTTTAAAAAATATATATGTTTTTGAATCATCCCTTGAAAGTGACCACATACTGGTGTTAGTTTGTAGTCACTTTTTAGAGGTGATTTTTCCTGTTTGACCGACGACCCATGTTTATTCGGCAATATTTTCCCTTATATTTATGAAAGGCATTTCTGAAGTTTTAGAAAGAAAAGAAAGAAAGAAAGAAAATTATTTATTTAGTACAAGCAAGAATTAAGGCACTAGTTACACTCCGCGAGGCATAAGCTGAGCTTTGCATTTGTGTGAGTGTACATGGATAGTGTAGGTGTGACAACCGGCCTTAGGCGCGGCGCCACTCTGTCTCGCCGCGCTCCTGCCTGATTGGTGATCACTCATACTAATGCAAAGCTCAGCCTATATACCTCGCGGACAAAATTTCAAGCTCCTGCCTGATTGGTGATCACTCACACTAAAGCTCAGCTTATACCTCGCGGAGTGTACGCATCTATAGGATCTTAAAAAAAAGACGCGATAAACCTACAAATATACATTTAATACCTATTTGATTTTCATTTCAGGTAATATTGTTGTGAAAAAGTGGAAAAATGTCAAGGACACCTTTTTCAAACATTTAAAAAAAATTAAAGAAGCCTCGAGATCCGGCTCAGCCACTAAAAAGCTTACAAAATATCATTATTACAATCAGCTATTATTTTTAACCAAAATAGCACAGAATGCCACGGACAAAAGTTTAAACTTAGCGGATGAATCGACCATGAGTTCTACAGATGATGTGCCTGTACCTGGGCCGTCCCGCTATGTTCCTGTCACCCGGAAGAGAACATAACAATTGGATGAGTTTGAAAAACATACATTAGAAGCATTAAAAGCTCCTAAGGAGAAGGAGAATCGCCACTTGTTCTTTTTTAAAGGCATACTGCCGTCTATAGAAGATTTTTCCGAACTTCAGACCATCACTTTCCAAAGTAAAGTTTTACAACTAATCACGGAAATGCGCTATGGACAAACGACTCCACATTCGTCCTTTGCCTTTGAAGAGCATTTATCACACGGGTATCAAACCCGAAATTACCAAAGTACGGGTACGTACAGTTCAATAAACTCAAATTCTGATGTATTTCAATCTCCAAATCAAGGTTCTGAAGTGTCTCAAAATAGCGAAGAGATTGAATATGATTTTGAAAGCTTGTAAGTGATAATATTGCCCTGAAGTTGATTTGAAAATCTATTATCCATACTAATATTATAAAGAGGAAAGGTTTTATTTTTTGTTTGTTTATTTGTTTGTAATATATAAAACAAAGTCGTGTGTGTTACACCATTGTACTTAACTCGAGAATAAAGCAAGTGGAAAAAATAAAAGATTTTCATTACTTACCTCATAGTGATTCCCATCATTTCTATTGGCTCCACTGGATTCCTCATATTAGTATACTGTTTCCGTATATGTGGCTCTAAGGATTTCAATAAACATTCAAAAGTGGATACACTCATTCGAAAAAAATTGTAAAACCTCTTTTCGTCTAAAACCAACTCTTGATATTCTTTAAAGAAAAAAAGTCCGTTAATATTCCTCAAGGCTATAAATGGACTGATCCAGTGTTTTCGTATGATTCTACGTCGATTTCTTCGGTGGCGAAGTAATAAGAGCAGCATCACACGTCTTTCCCGATCCATTGTTATTACAGACTGTCGTACGTAGCGATGGGCAACCCTTCATATTGTCACCGCTGCGGCGCCGCTGCGGCGACAATATGAAGGGCTGGCTTCGAACCAAGTGAGTTTTAAGTCTAAAGTAAACTTAAATAGCCACGACCCATTAATATAACAACAGTGTCAACATCAAACTATTATTACATTCACTGTGCTTGAATGCGCCTTAAATAAAAACGACAACAACACTCGTATAACGTTATGTGTCGTGGCTATTTACGTAACTGTGCTTTTCATAACTAAACGTAATTATTTATATACACTTATTACATTATTTCTTAGATCGGGTACAAAAATATTTTTTCAATGCAAGTCGGTTTTTTGTTTTTACATCAAACCCATAAGAATTGATTATATATTATATATTCAATTCTTATGAGTTTCTATGATGATTGTTAATTCTTGTTTCAGAAGCAACATTTGAGGAATTTGACCAGAGCTCAAATCCTGGAAGCGGAATTGAAATCGACGAGAACATTGATAAGATGGATGTCGTCAATTTCGCTTTCAGACGAGAAGTTGCGGGTCAAATACTCGATGGGACCACATTAAGCCTGCTGGGCCAGAACGACGCTTGTGACGACTCTGCATTGATGGATCTGGCGAGCACGAGCGTGGATGACGTCCTGCATTTTGATTGGTCCGGTGACTCGAATGTCTTCACAGGGTAGCGTGAAACATTCACTGGTCATTCAGGACCAACATTTAACAAGGAGGGTATGACATTTGAATTCTTTTGACATTCTTTTGACATTTGAATTCCATTTGAATTTTTCCAAAAAAAATGGGACAAGGAGATTATAGATTTAATTGTTAGGGAAACCAATAAGCCAGCCGCTTATTGCAAAGCCTCCAGCCAGCGCGCATATTTGGTGAAAGCATGGACAGACGTAACAAGCGACGAAATTTGGATTTTCTTTGCAGTGCTTATGCTACAAAGCATACCCCCTCCCTTTCGAAAGAGAGTACTGGTATCCGTACCTCCCATATTTTAAGCAGGATATAAGCTCCGTAATGCGCCACAAACGGTTTTTGGCAATTAAAACTTTTCTGCATTTTGTAGATAATGCACGACTGACGATAGGTGAAAGTAGTGACAGCGTAAAGCTACGAAAAATTCAACCTATCATCGACCACCTTAATTGCTATAGATGAGTCCCTTCTGTTGTGGAAAGGCAGACTCTCTTTCTGTCAGCTGATTGTAACTAAAGCCGCAAAGGTAGGTATAAAAAGCTATGAGCTATGTGAATCGGCAACTGGTTATCTGTGGAAAATGATAGTCTCCACCGGAAAGGGCGATGCACATGCCGACCATACTAGTACGGACGAGCCGCTAGGAGCCACGTCACAAATGGTGTACAGGTTACTTCGGTTTAGGCGCATTAGGACTAATTCTTATAATGGCAACCGACTCGCTAAAGGACTACTTCTCATTTTGGCTACTTCTGATTAGGGCTACTTCTCAAAATTTGGGAAAGTTTATCGGAGAAAATTGTCAGGGTGGCATGGTTGTTAATAGCGCGCCAGTTTTGAAATTAATTAATGAAAACTTGGTTTGCACTAAAAAAGGGTAAAATAACCTCTTTTAAAAACAAATAAACCGACTGCCAGTTATGTACAAATTTAGAACACATCAAAGGAATATTTGAAAATAAATTTGACAATTTGACCATTGAACCGAGCACATCCAAAACATCAATTCCGACTTTTAATGAAAAAAAAGACTGTTTGTACCAAGCGAGAATTTTTTTTTACATGCAGATCATCTGATTTTTCAAGATTTGGGTCAAGTGTCCATACCGGAAGCTCTAAGCGCTGATTTTCTAGTGGCAGATGATGGAGAAAGCGACAAAATATTGGTTTTCGCATCAAATATTTCCAAAAAAATATTGCAGCGCTCGATTTAAACATAACAGCAAATATTTTGCAGATGGCACTTTTAAATCTGTACCCAAGCTGTTCTACCAACTTTTTTACATTACATGTGGATTTATGTTCTGATTCGAAAAGCACACAAATTGTACCTGTAGTGTATGCGTTACTTCCAAATAAAAATCAAGACACTTATATAAGGCTTTTCATACATTATAAAAAGTATATTGAAAATAAATATAACCACCAACTTTAAATGTGACTATGAATTATGTATAATGAACGGAGTAAAAACCGTGTACCCTGATGCGCAAATAACCGGGTGCTATTTTCACTATCAAAAAGCCATTTGGAAGAAGGCGAAGGAATTAAATTTGACTAAAAGTAACAGAACAAGACGGATTATAAGAAAAATAGCTATTTTACCACTTTTAGCTGCAGAGAATATTCCAGAGGGTTCCCAAAAACTAACAGAGATTATTGAAAATGAATCGTTACCACCGTTGTTTGAAACGTTTTTGAAATACTTTACAAAACAATGGTATCCAAGGATGAACACTGCGCTTCTGAGTTGCTCTGGACAACGCCACCGCACTACCAACGCTTGTGAGGGCTGGCACCATCGAATAAACGTGGAAATTCCCAAGCGTCCAAGTTTATTTTTATTCCTACAGAAGCTCCGAAAAGAAGCAAAACATTTTGCCTCCGAACTCAAGAACATCGGTATTCAAAAAAAGAAAATACGGCTTAACAAGTACATTAATTTCGACAAAAAGTATAAAAAAGTACGTACAAAATTGACAATTATCTATTATCACATTTTTAAAGAAAATGACATATTACCAGCTCCTTCTATAAAATCTTATTACCTAATACTGATTCTTAATTTTTGTGTTGATTTATGTTTATTTTATTGAAATTGCAGTATATTTTTACTATTGATTTGTGTATATTATAAATAAATTAATGTTACTTGCAAACTACAATAGACTAAAGTAATTAGTCTACAAGAAGTAATACTTAAAATATTATGTACTTACCCTTATTACATTGATTCGATTAATGTTGTTTTATTCTTAACATAATGTCATTGATTTCTTATGAATGAATAACCATGTTTATATACATACATAGAGTAGGTAGGTACTTATTTCAATAAAAGTGGCCATAATGAGTAGTCCTTCAGCGAGGCGGTTGCCATTATGAGAATTAGCCCTAATGCGCCTACAACGTTACTTCGTCTTCTGTTGTACAAAGGACACACTGTACTAATGGACAAATTTTATAATTCTCCACTATTGTCACGTATGCTAAAACGCCAAGGTACTGACACAGTAGGCACATTGAGACTGAACCGACAATTCGTTCCCGAGGGTATACGCAACAAAACAAAATCAAATACAAGACCAGGTGAGGTTGTGATCAGTCAAACGCAGGACTTATCAATCCTAAACTCGGAATTTTAATTCGATTCCAGATTTGACATTAGCTACTGTCATTTTGTGATTATAAATATGATACCACATATAATAGTGTAGTGATGAACACAAAAATCGATAAACAATCAGTGTGTGTGCCATCAGTGTGTCAATTAAAGACTAAATTATTGATTTTTATTTAAATAAGTACATAATAATTCATAATAATTATTTATTAATTAGTAATCGCTGCTCTATTTTATAAAAGTTAATATTTTTGTTTTTATATTAAAAACAAAACGTATAATAAAAGAGCCTAGATAGTTTTCAGTATTGGCAACCCGTGCGCGCTCGTGCAGCTAACGCCATTTTGTTTATCAAATACAATCAAGGCGCCATTGACAGTTGTGCGTCCGCGCCATCTAATGCCGGCCATACACGCTACGGTCTACCGGAAAGGTCCACCTGTGCAGATATGCCTGCGCAGTTTTTTTGAACCTGCGCAGGCAACCGGCGCAAGATCGAAAATCGATTTTTTCGAGTGACACCGTACGGTGTACCTGTGCGTGTGTGCGTGTACTCCGGTCGCCTGCGCAGGTCGCGTCAGTTGTTTTCTAGTGTTTCTTTCAAACGGGCGTCTCATCGCTCGCATCGTATTGCCAGAAAATGGCGCCACCAGATTCAGCTAAAAAAATCCTTGAAGATTTTATTGAAATTTATAGAAGTAATCCATGTCTATGGCAAATTAAAAACAAAGATTACCATAATCGAGACAAAAAAGAAGCTGCTTATAAATTACTCATAGAAAAATTGAGAATAATTGAGCCAGATGCGAACAAAGATGTAGTTGTGAAAAAGATTAATAACCTAAGAAGCAATGTTAGAAAGGAAAAGAAGAAATATGAGCAATCTTTAAAGTCTGGGGCATCTGCTGATGATGTGTATCGTATTAAACTGTGGTACTACGATTTGTTCAATTTCATTCATGATCAATGCACTCCAAGGGAATCTTCATCCAACTTAGATAGTGATGACGAAAATAGTTGTGAGGTAAGTAAAATATTTCATAGTTTGTAGTATTTTTTATAAGTAATAATAATAATAATAAAAAAAAAAAAAAAACCCGCTGTCACGACTGGACGCTTTTTTACACCGTGTTTCATTTTACTTATTTTTATCCGTTTTTATCAATTTTATACTATATATTAGCACACAACATAAAGTAAAATATACAGCCTACCGAAAATACACAGAAGTAATAGATAAAACGTAAGTACAAACTAGAAAATCCAGAAAATGCATTATGACAATAGAATGTCAATCAAGACAGCTTTTGTAAACAAACTAAAAAACGGACGAAAAATAACAAAATAACATGATAACGCGGTCAAAAACACGGACAGAAGCGGAAACATGTAGCGCACGCCCAACACCAGCCCAGATCCCGTCACCGCCAAGCCTGTCGTCGGAGGAAGAACCTTTCTTGACACCCCGCGATACAAGTGCTACTTCGAGTGACGAGGACGCGGTGCGGACCCCGCCGCCAACAAGACCTGGTCGTCGTGGCCGTCCGCCGCTGCCGGCACGCTTGGGGCTTGTGAGGCATCCTGCCTCGCTCCCGGCCCTCGCTACCGGTGGTGTAGTGCGTCGCATGCGATGGACTCGCCAAATGAACGAGAACTGCATGCGCGCCTATTACAGGGCTACAGAGGGAGGAACCAACCTGACCGCGTACTGTGCCAGGATGCTGCTTCTGTTTCAGGCCCTTGAACCAACTGTCGCCGTATCCGCACAACGACTCTCCGACCAAACCCGGGCTATCCGACGCTGTAAGCTGTTGGATGACTCGGCACTTGATCGGATACGCCTGGAGGAGCAGCGTACTCGCCCAGCTTCTGCCTCGACTCGGGATCCACCTGTCGCGTCGTCGACGCTGACACTGGCCTCATTGCCGACGTCAGTGGCGACACTTACGGCGCCGGTCGACCCCGACATCGAGGAGGAAGACTCAGCGAGTAGTAATGTATCCGACCAGGTAATAGAGCAACTGAGGAGCACTCTGGAAGACGCGATTTTGCGGTATAGATCCACACCTGACTCTAGGCCGCGATTACCGCGTTTGCCCACACATAGACGTAATTTGGCTTTGATGGGAGCCCTGAATACTTTGCTAGTGCCCTACCTGGGAACTAGCAAGATTTTGACTGATACCCATTCTATTCTGTATTGTGGTGCTATCGCGGCGTGTCGCGTTGCACGTGTCAAGTTCCCAGACACTGACCGTACAACGCGAACCGCCGGAGATGCACCCGCATGGCAAGTGCGAATAGAACGGCGTATCAGCAAATTCAGGACTCTTATTGCAAAGCTAATCTGCTTCAGACAGGGAACAGTCGTCCCCGAGTTATGCGTTTCGTAACACAGGCATTCGCTGGGACTGGTATCAGTCCTCAGCACTATCTTGCCAATGTTACGGAACGTATTGACTATCTGAAGCAGAAAGTTTATGCGTGGGCAAACCGTATTCGCCGCTACAGAGAGCGTGTGAATCGATATCGGCAAAATCGCGACTTCCAGAGCGATCAAAGGAAGGTGTACCGAAGCTGGGAGGGAACTACTAGTCCACGTGTGAACGATACGCAGCTACCGGATGTCAGCGCTATAAAAAGTTTCTGGCGCAGCATCTGGTCGGTGCCTGTCGAGCACACGGAGGGAGCTTGGATGCGTGTTATCGAACGTGCATGTGAGCTTATCGAACCCATGGAGTCTATTACGATCGACTCCGCAGACGTTAGTTGTGCTATCCGAACGGCTCAGAACTGGAAAAGTCCTGGACCGAACGGATTGCACAACTTCTGATAAAGTGGTTTCGGTGCTCACATGAACGTTTGGCAACACAATTCCAAGAAGCCCTGAGACGGGTTCTCTTCCAGTTTCTTGACCACCGGAGTCACCTTCCTGCTCCATAAGTCTGGTAGTACCACGGAACCGAAGAACTATAGACCCATTACGTGCTTACCTACCATCTACAAGCTGCTTACATCCATTCTGAGAGCAAAAATTAATGCGCATATTGTCGCGAATAACGTGTTGGCCTCCTCTCAGAATGGATGTAAGATTGGGTCCCGTGGTACTAAGGAGCTGCTCCTCATTGACACGACCATTTGCCAACAAGTCAAACGAAACAAAGGAGCTCTCTCCGCTGCTTGGATTGACTATAAGAAGGCCTATGATGTGGTGCCCCATTCATGGCTAGAAAGGGTTTTAGAGTTGTACAAAATAAATCCAACTCTGAAATCTTTTCTAAGCAAATGCATGGGACAGTGGGTCACAGTCCTTCATCAACCAGGTAGCGTAGACAGCTCTTTTGTTTCGGAGGACTTGATTAGGATTAAAAGAGGCATTTTTCAGGGTGACAGTCTAAGTCCCCTATGGTTCTGCCTAAGTCTGAATCCTCTCAGCACTCTGCTGAAGGATTCAGAGTTAGGTTATCGTCTTCGTAGGGGAGGTGAGGTTATATCTCATTTGTTGTACATGGACGACCTCAACTTTTGCACCGAAACGCCAAGACTTGTTGGAGCTATTAAAAACCACGGAGGTTTTAGTAACGCCATCAAGATGGAGTTCGGTGTGACAAGTGTGCGGTCATGCATGTACATCGAGGGAAAGTAGTAAATTCAGAGAATTTACAACTTTCCGAGACTATAACTCTCAGATCTCTCTCCGAAGACGAGACCTACAAATATCTCGGTATGTCACAGTCTTTGGGTATATCAGCAGATGACATTAAGAAATCAGTGAAGGAGCGCTTCTTGTGCCGGCTGACAAAAGTACTCAAAAGTCTTCTGTCAGGCGGTAACAAGGCGCGAGCCTTCAACGGTTGGGTAATGCCTCTGCTGATATACTCCTTTGGCATACTGAGATGGACTCAGACTGAGCTCGACGCCCTGGACAGAAAGGTCCGTCAACTGCTCACAACACACCGAATGCTACACCCGCGCTCATCTGTTATGAGGGCTGTATATCCCGCGGAAGTGTGGAGGTCGAGGCTTTTAAATGCCAAGAACCTTCACAACCGCGAGGTATGCAGTCTTAGGGATTATTTCCGCAACAGTGAGTCCGGGATGCATCGTGATGTTGTGGCAGTTGACAGGAGCTTCACGCCTCTTTCAATGGCAAACGAGAACTGGCGCAAACCATCGGTGCTCAGCACTGATGATCGCAAGGAAGTATGGAAGAGCAAGGAGCTGCACGGGCGGTTCTATCGGCCCTGACGGGCCCCGATGTGAATTTGCTCGCGTCGGTGAACTGGCTACGCTTCGGGGACCTCTTCGGAGAAACCGAGGGTTTTGCCTGTGCAATTGCTGACGAAGTTATCAAGACGAACAATTACCGGAAATACATAATGAAGGACGGTACGGTCGACATTTGTCGGGCATGCCGCCGTCCAGGCGAATCACTTCGTCATGTTATTTCCGGTTGTTCGCATCTTGCTAACGGCGAGTACTTGCACAGACATAACCTAGTAGCCAGGATCATCCACCAGCAGCTTGCTCTTCGATACGGCCTTGTCGAGTCCGAGGTGCCCTACTATAAGTACGCACCTCTGCCAGTTCTCGAGAATGGTCGTGCGTTGCTCTACTGGGACCGCTCTATCATCACGGACAGGACTATTGTCGCCAATAAGCCTGACATCGTACTGGTAGACCGGTCTCAGCGCCGGGCTGTAATCGTCGATATCACCGTACCACATGACGAGAACCTCGTGAAAGCTGAGAAGGACAAGCTTAGCAAGTACCTTGACTTGGCTCATGAGGTTACCGCCATGTGGGATGTTGATTCGACGATCATAGTCCCAATAGTTGTGTCGGCAAACGGCCTTGTAGCGAAAAGTCTCGACCAACATCTCAAGAGACTTTCGCTAGACGGTTGGATTAAGGGTCAGATGCAGAAGGCGGTCATCCTCGACACGGCGCGCATCGTCAGGAGGTTCCTCAGTCTGCAGCCCTAACCACCGGTAGCTTGGGCCCTGCCCCGCTGCTGGCGGCAAACTAGGTTTAGGTTTTTATAATGTTTTTATGTTATTTTATATAAATATTGTAAAAACTTAGACTTAAGGAAATAAAGATATACGTGAATAATAATAAAAATATTTATTTCCAGAAAAAATATTACAATGTTTGTCGTAATTATTAGCTAGTAGTTAACAATGGTTCAAAAAGTATAATAGCATCCGCTGTCGAACTAGGTTAGGACCTGTATTTCGGCATACGGCGCCACGCCCCGAAGTATCAGAGTTTAAACTAGCTTATACTATTTTAGGTAAACAAAAATCAAGATAGAAATAAAAGGTGTGTGAAAGGGCCTCTCTTTGTATATGGGTAAGGTGTACGTGTGTGTGTGTGTGAGAGGGTGTGTTCTGTTTACATATATAACTTATGAATACATCAGAATTTAAATAAAAAAAACTATGTCTTTGTCCAACTTCTTGTATTATACAAATTATTTTATTGTATTATAGTAACTTATGAATAGATTGAATCTGTACGTTTATATTACCGTAAAACCGCCAAAGTTCCTCAGTGTCCTTGTATTCTAAAGTCAGTAACCAAGCTTCAATAGTTTTTTTTGCAATTGTAGGGTAATATAATAATAACATAATTATTTATAACTATAACTATTTAGAACTATGTACCTACTCTGCCCGTTCAGCCTTAGGTATTATTTAATTTACATGATCATTTTGCCATGGTACCCTTCCCTCCTGATTGAAATAATTCATAAAATTGTTTCGGACTATCTTCGCGTTGTTCAAAGTATTTCCTGGGTTTCTTCTTTCCAAGTTTTCCATGGTGCTATTTTGTGTATTGTATCCTTCAGATATTATAGTCCCGTTTTCAGAGTTTTCTCGATAAAAACATTTTGAGGTGCATAAGACTTTTTGAGTGTTCAATTAAAAGTTATGTAATACACAAGATGCTTTCACTACTTTATCGATATTTTCGGGTTCTAAATTTATATGAGTATAAAATATCCGAAATCGTGATGCCATTATCCCGAAAGCGTTTTCAACAGTCCGTCTCGCGCGAGATAATCTGTAATTCAGGATTCTTCTTTCTTGCGATTTTAAATCTGCCTGTCGAAACGGTTTTATCATATCAGGGGCGTAATGGGAACGCGTCATCTGCCACAAATACATATGGTAAATTTCGGTTACTTCCTGTTAACAATTCACTGCTTGGAATATGTAAATCACTATTTTCTAATTTTTCAAAAAATTTAGTGTTTTGTAGAACCCCTCCATCGGATATTCTGCCATTCATGCCAACGTCTATATAAATAAATTGGTATTTTGCATTAACAATTGCCATAAGAACCACACTATGTTGCCCTTTATAATTATAAAAATACGATCCACTATTAGCCGGTGGAACAATCGATATGTGCTTTCCATCTATTGCACCAAGACAATGAGGAAAGTTCCATCGTTCTTCATACATCTTTGCTATTTCTTTCCACTCTTCTTCAGATGTAGGAAACTGTAATATAAAAATAATAGGTTTTTATCATAAATACTTGCAAAAGTAGTTATTATTGATGTGAAATATCTATAGCGTATGCACACAAAAATGTATCATTTTTTTTTTCGTTTTTAGAAAGACAACACTGAAGACTCTTTAAATGCCGCTGAAGAATATTCATCCAACAGCGTATCTACCGACAACGAGGTTCGATCATCATCGTCAAATAATAATTCATCTCGCCCACCAAAACCTGGTAAAACAAAAAGAAAGATGAAAGCTTAGCAATGAAGTGTTGGAATCGGTACGAGATCACTTTAAGCGCCCTCGCCCAATTGTAACAGAAGATAGGTGCGATATTATTGGAAAAAACGTGGCGATGAAATTGAAAGCTTTAGATGCGAAACAATTAATAGTCGCAGAAAAACTTATTAATGATTTACTTTTGAAGCAGAAATAGGAAACCTCACTCCCGAGCACGCCTATATTAACATGAGAGATATTTTGAAACAAAATCAACGAAGCTATGTTCCTGCTCAGCAATATCGACAACATGCATATCAGTCCTCTCCTAATTCCAATAGGGCATATACCCTGTAAGTTTTGTTTCTTCTGAAAGTCCTAGCCCACCCTGTTTTCCATTTCCCACCAGTCGAAATTCAGAGTATCTTTCTCAATCATTTCAAACTAACCATCTACTCAACAGTTCCCAAGGCAATCCCTACTCGCCACAAATACGAACAACTACAGTTCCAGAAAATCAGCCCAATGAAACAGAGGTAGTTTTATCGATTCCAGATTCGGCAGCGACATTCATTACTAATTTCAATGTTCATAATGAATAACTTGTATGTACGTGACAGTTTTTTACTTTAATGATTAAAATCGTACATATTTTTTTCAATAAATATTATCTCTAATATAACAGTGTTTTAATGACTTACCTTCAAATAATCTCTTCTGAGTACTTTATATAAGCCCCTCACATGTTTCAGGAATAATTTTCCAAGTGCCTGAGGCGAAATAATTGCTGAAAATTTTAGATCCTCATAGCTTCTGCCAGTTGCGAGAAATCTCAATGTTACTGATAATCTTTCGTGCGCAGAAATACTATTTCTCATAACTGTGTCTTCTTTTTTATCATAGGAGTAACCATTTCAAGTAATTTAAGGTATGTTTTCTCGTCCATTCGAAGATAGTTTTAAAATCTTCTGGTTCAAATTTCAATTCACTTAATAAATTAACATGACTATATGTTTTTCTTTTCAATAACCAATGCTTACACCACTTTTTTCGCTTCTTTTTCGTATTATTCATCTTCAAAATTAAAGCAAGACCTAGCAATGCCAGCGTGTCATCGTCCAAATTCGATGCCATCGCAAAAAGTACTGAAGACCGCTCCGATACACCGGAACGTCCCCATACACGCTACCAATGTTCGGTTGACCTGCGCAGGCATACCTGCACAGGTGGACCTTTCCGGTAGACCGTAGCGTGTATGGCCGGCATAACGACGGACGTGTGCTATTCGAGGCACATTTAATCGTTTATCGTGTCATTCGGCTTCATTCTCCCAGTCTGACTGCACGAATATCTTATTTCATTGCGAATCGATATTTTGTTACTTTGTTGGGTTTTTGTTAGTGTTGTTAAGTTGTGTTTGTTGTTACGTTTATAGTTTTTTGTGAACTTTGAGTGAATCTATTTGTTTTGGTTTTCTATCAAAATGGATCCTCAGCCAAGTGCATCACAAAAAGGGTAATGGTAATAATTTTAAAGCCGAGGCGCGGCTAATGTTTGTAAAATACCCGCATTCCGTTTTAACCATCAGTACTTTGTTGGGACGGTTCAATACGGGAGAGTCCATTGATTATTGTCGCATTTTCGACTGCGCCGGGCGCACGTGTTTTGTTATTCACCTCAAAGTCCGGGACTGTGAACACGCATTCCTTTGGTCAGGGTTACTGCGCGGACGCGATATAATTGTGCCTAAATTAAGACGCCGGGCGTCGACTTGATCGCGTGTGTTTTCGGTGGTGAACTGGTTTCTCAGCGCGGTCGCGAGAACGAACATTGGTTGTGAAAAAGGACTTCAGTGGATCGGGAGGAGTGGGGGTTCCTCCTGGTCCACGTCATACTGGACCATATCCCGGCGGACGCGAGGTCGCGGTTTGACCGCGAGCAGCTGGACAGGGTCGGAAAGGGGAAGATGGCCTTCCCCTTGAAGAAACTCACTAGGTTGGCGCAACAAGCCAGTGAGTCGTGGCCTCCGATATTAAGTACAGTTAAATTACAGTAAATAAAGGCTGTATGTTACTTGAGAAATGTCATTAAAAATTGTGTCCTTTATAAGGCCTTTTTAAATTAGAACATATGTTATAGTTAATATTGTTTGAAACGATGTCGTGTTTAACCGTGCATCCACACTGCATTTCCTTTTTTTTTATAGCAACACTGCAACATGGTAACATATTGTAACATTATATGGCTGTTTGTTGATTGTAACTTATCGCGTCAGTCCATACCACCAGTAACATAAATTAACAAAATATAACAAAACGAGCGATCCACGCATGTTGACGGATGTTGCTCACAAAATTATTAGATCTACAAAAAGTAACAGCGGTGTGGATTCTTAGGGTTCTGATTACAGTTGTGGAAAAATACTGAGAAACAAAATTTGTAAACAAATTTCTAGAACATATCTTGCTTAAAAAACCGTATGCCTTCGTCATGGAGATTATTTTGGCCTAATACGTCCCAGATATTGCAAAAAGTGGCGGCCAGGCCAATAAACAAAGGGCGGTTCTTTTTAGGCGTTCGCGTTATCTTAAGTCAAATGAACCTTTTATATGAGACCATAAAGTACTTTTCAGGAATTTTTGTGACTAGAGAAAACTTAACAACTATAAAAAATGACAATAGGGTGCGCCGGCGTACCTCGTATCGTACTTTACTTTTTTTTTTAAATCACTTCTGCTTTGTTGTTCTTAGTATTCAGACGTATGTTCCGTTCCTACTCTTTGCTCTTCCGACGATATTCGCTTGCGTACCTGGACTGTGATCTAATCTTGAATTTATGGTGACTGTGGCATGTATACCTGGATTTTGTGATTTGCTATATGTGACGTTATTGAACTGTGTACCTGGATTCCCGTGATTAAATTTTTGACGACTACGGCCTGTAAAACTGGACTCCGAGATATCTTTAGTTGCTGTGGCTTAAAATAGGTAAGTTTTTGGTCTTAATCTTTACATAGTCTTTACAATGTATGATTTGTTCATCGTTTCTTAATGAAATTTTACACGTGTATTTCTGATAACCTCGGCTAAAAAAGTTAAACTAAACACCTTAATTGAAAAATGTAGACGATAAATAAATATGTATGTAGTATAAAGGTATATAAAGGTAAAGGTAAATATATTATGCAAGAAACCGTAATAAAACTTAAAATACTAACTAAAACTATTAAAAATACTTTAAAGGTTTAAATGGTATTATGGTTATATAAGGTAATGGTATTATGATTATATAAGCCACTGGCAAGTATACGGGTCTTTATTATATGAATGCATGTTTGTGCCATGACGAGGCGAAGCAAGGAAGGCACAATAGACAGCACGGGTGTTACAAAGACTGATTACGTGCAGTGGTACAATGCTTTTTCTACTACCACGAAATAACATCATATTTTCCGATAATCCTACTAATATTATAAATGCGAAAGTGAGTTTGTTTGTTTATTTGTTTGTTACGCTTTCAACTTTTCAACCGATCATCACGAAATTTTGCATTGTCAGGGGTACAGAGAAGGACATAGTGGACTAAGTATATAACCGCGGGTAACACCGCAGGGCGCAGCCAGTGATTTATACATTTTAGTTGCTCTTCACTCCATAAAAATTTCATGCAACGTTTCGTATTTTTTCTTTAACTTTTCAGATAATAAATATTTTATTACATTCATTGCCATTGTAGTTAACTTCTCTTAAATTATTGCTCGTTTTCATAAAAAATATTTATCAATGTACGTGTGTAACTTAAAAATGGCGTGCGTGATTTTTAGATTACTGTTTTTTTCTAATTGGAATAGCTAAGCCACATTTCTTGTATAATCTCGAAAGATGCCATGCGTAATGTTTCGTGTGGAGAATACCTGTTCCTACATGAGTTTCATACTATGACTCATATATCCCTTCATACTTAAATAAGCACTTTTAAAAGTGGACATCTGTCGCGCGGAATAATTTTTGCGAGAGCAAAACTATCATTTACCACCATCTTACACACTGCTTTCAGGAAAACAATGGATCTTCAGCCATCTACTTCACAGTCAGCTGCTGTTCGCGATGAAAATGATGATACCTTGGCTACCTGGGAGTCTGCCTACCTCGCTAACGAGGAAGTTGTGCATAACGAGGGCTTATTATACGACACCGACGGCAGTAAGGGCATCGGAACAGAAGCACATGATTTGTCCTTGTGTGAAGACCCTTCAAGCGATGACGAAACTGAGAACGTAACAACCACCCACGAATGGCATTATGTAAATGCGCCAAACACCAATAATTTGGAATTAACAGCGACTACTGGACTGAAAGTCGTCATGTCGGAGAAAGAGCCGATAGATTTTTTTTTATGATTTTAAGTCCTTCGATTTAAATTTGATTCTAACATGCACCAACAGGTATGGAGAGGAATTAAAAAATACGGCTTCTGCTATGCATAGTAGAATGAAAGAATGGCGGCCAATAGACATGGAAATGTTAAAAACTTTTATTGGGTTGGTCATTCATATGGGGAATACAATATAATAGAATGTCAGACTACTGGAAAACGCATTATTTATTCAAAAATGATATTTTTAGAAAATACATGCCCAGAAACAAGTTTTTGAACATAATGAGAGCATTGAATGTCCAAAACGTGGCAGGAAATGCAAGCTTAAATAAAATTAAATCTTTAATTGACGAAATAAATAAAAACATGAAAAATATTTATCACCCCACTAGAGAAATTACAATTGATGAGTCACTGATGTTATGGCGAGGAAGACTAAGTTACCGCTAATATATAAAATCAAAAGCCAGTGGATATGGAATAAAATTTTATAATTTAGCCGATAATACAGGCACCATTTTTAAAACACATTTATACGCTGGTTCAAAAGATCCTTTAGTTTCTGAGCGCGGACATACCAATAAAGTTGTTCATTTACTAATGGATGGCCTTAAAAATATAGGCCACTCGCTCTACGTGGATAATTTTTACTGCAGCATTCCTCTCACAAGATATTTATTAAACAGTGGCACATTTAGCACAGGGACACTAAAAACGAAGGGCAAGACAGGGCAATTCTAAAGAATTATTAAAAACCAAAATTAAAAAAGGCGAATGCATAATACTGCATGATAACAATAATAACTTTAGCAAAATGGATGGATAAACGGGAGGTGCTGTTTCTTTCAAGCGAGCATAATAGTGTCTTAGAAGAAGTAAGAACTCGTACCAGAAACAGCACCTCTTTGAAACCACGAGCTATAATTAAATATAATAAATATATGCGAAACATGGATAAACATGACCAAATGCTATCATATTATACAGGTGAACATAAATCAATACGGTGGTATAAAAAGGTAATAATTCATTTGATTGACGTGTGTTTAATTAATTCTTACCAATTATTCAAATCAGAAAAAAATCTGAATATTAGTTTATATGACTTTCGAGCAAACATTCTGGAAAGATTGTTGCCACCTGTACATCTACATGAGGCAATACCTTTGGTGATTTGTCCAATACATTTCCCTAAACAAATTACAAAAGAACCAAATAGTCGGCGGGCAAAAAGGAAACAGTGCCGACAATGTGCGAAGCAAAAAAAACGTGTAGACACGATATTTTACTGCCCTAATTGCCCTGATCAACCAGGACTCTGTTTGTTTTAGTGGCATATTGTCAACTGTCTCGGAGTTAAGCACTGCGCGTTCATACTAAACACTGAGTTTGGAACCACGGCCGCCAGCTGTCGTCGCAGGGGAGCCGCCGTCGGAGCGGCGAAGGCGATGTTGCGTCCGCCGTTCCGCGCCTGCGGCTGCGGTCGCTCCGGTGTTGCTCGCAATGCCTGCGGCGTCGGAAGATGGGCGCACCGCCCGCCGGTCGCCGCGTCGAAACCTAGGACTAACTTCGACTCTGCTTGGCCAATTATCAGCTTTCATGAAAAACTCATATTCGCTTGTTGGCACGGTAACGGCAAACGATACGTAGTGCGTATGCTTCAAGATAATTTTCTCGACATGATAATATGATAATGTGTCTGTAGTGGTTATCGGTTTCAGGAAGCAGACGTGCATTATTTCCACTCGTTCAATTGCTTCTAACTCGACGTCTGAAGTACCACTTCCGCGTACGGCTTGTCTCGTATGTGAGTAACGTTCTTTACGCCGCGCCACAGTCTGCCACGAGGACTCTCGAGCCGATAGCCGACGGCATAGTGGTGAATATTATTCTTGATTTGATGAATATGATTATGAAATAATATTCACCACTATGCCGTCACTTGCCAGCTGTCCAACTGAGTGCAATTGAAGAGGGAGGTTGCTACCCTCAATCATTCATCATTTCTCCTTGTCGCATGATTTTTTGTACTAGCAGGAGATCCCGCTATACAACGACCTTCACCGAGATTCGTTTATTGCATGTGAAGTGTTTTAATAATAATAATATAGATAAAAAATAATTAAATTGATTGAATTTTAGAAAAAACTTTATAACATAACTTATTATTTTGACTTTACAAATTCAACCTAAGGGTGTAAAAAAAACGGGATGGAAGTTTGTTTGAAACATTTTATTCCTTAAACGTATTTGTATAAAATTTCGCACGCATTGAGCATGATCAAAATAATGTATTACAGTATTTTTCAAAACTCAACCTCCAAAGGGGTAAAATAAGGGATGAAAATTTGTTTGAAACTTCTTATTGTTTGAAAATATTTGCATGAGATTTCGTAAGCACTGAGTAAAGCCAAAATAATAAGTTATGTTTTAAGTTTTTCTAAAATTCAATCAATTTAAGTGAAACATTAAAAAAAATAATTAATTGTTAATTAATCATATTCTGGACTGAAATATTTTAGGCAACCCATTTGCAATATATTTGTTGACATTAAATTATATATAAAACACTTTTCATCCAATAAACAGCTCGGTGAAGGTCGTTGTATAGCGGGATCTTAGACTATACGGCATTGCGCAATAATGGTATAGAAGATATATTGAAACTGTATAGAACCAATGCGTACATTATCAAATGACCAAATTTATAATGTTAATCGTCGGAAAATCAAGAATTTTCCGACAAACCAATAATTATTTTTTTTATAGTTTCAATACCTTTGTGATACGATTCAGAATCTTCATCAGTTAGTTCTCTCAACAGTGTATTCGAAGCTCCATAGAGATTTCTTCTTTCAATCCATGGCAGCACCCACCAACGTCGACGTTTTCTATGCTTCTTTTTTACAAACTTTTGCATTAAATGGTTACAAATTAAACGGATTCCAAGACGCACGACTTCACCCGATGACATATTTAAAGTAAATAACAAAGATGATGTAATATTACTGTGGTAATATACTACGTGTAAATAACAGATGAACGTTATTTTCTTTGTCATTCGCAGTCGTGTGAACATGGAATGAAAGTAAAATGAAGCATTCATTCGAGTGAATGTTCACTCGAGTAAACTGTCTGATAGCACCTTTAGACCCGCAATTTTTTTAAGTTACAAACACGGGGGGTAAACCTCATACAAATCTAACGTCATTTTCTTTTTTTTTTCGTTATGTCATTCGAGTTTGACGTCCAGCCTAACAAATCTGACACTTCTGCTCCCCTCTCTTTTTTCACAGACTACGCCATACACGCTACGGTCTACCGGAAAGGTCCACCTGTGCAGATATGCCTGCGCAGGTAGACCGGAATGTGTGTGGGAATAGACCTGTGCAGTTTTTTTGAACCTGCGCAGGCAACCGGCGCAAGATCGAAAATCGATTTTTTCGAGTGACACCGTACGGTGTACCTGTGCGTGTGTGCGTGTACTCCGGTCGCCTGCGCAGGTCGCGTCAGTTGTTTTCTAGTGTTTCTTTCAAACGGGCGTCTCATCGCTCGCATCGTATTGCCAGAAAATGGCGCCACCAGATTCAGCTAAAAAAAATCCTTGAAGATTTTATTGAAATTTATAGAAGTAATCCATGTCTATGGCAAATTAAAAACAAAGATTACCATAATCGAGACAAAAAAGAAGCTGCTTATAAATTACTCATAGAAAAATTGAGAATAATTGAGCCAGATGCGAACAAAGATGTAGTTGTGAAAAAGATTAATAACCTAAGAAGCAATGTTAGAAAGGAAAAGAAGAAATATGAGCAATCTTTAAAGTCTGGGGCATCTGCTGATGATGTGTATCGTATTAAACTGTGGTACTACGATTTGTTCAATTTCATTCATGATCAATGCACTCCAAGGGAATCTTCATCCAACTTAGATAGTGATGACGAAAATAGTTGTGAGGTAAGTAAAATATTTCATAGTTTGTAGTATTTTTTTTATTAAGTAATAATAATAATAATAAAAACCGCCGTCACGAATTGACGTTCCTTTTTATCGCTGTGTTATTTTATTCATTTTCGCCGATATTTTTACAGTTTTTTATGAATTATTTACTACGCAATAGAAAGAAAAATTAAGCAAATAAGTTAAAATATCAAAAGTAATCCAGTACAGCCTACATTGAATAAATAACCAACAACATGCATTATGACAACTTTATGACAAGCAAGAGCCTTCAAATTAATGTAAATAAACCGAGAAATCAAACGAAAATGGTAATGAAACAATGATTACGCGATCAAAAAGGAAGGGAAATGCGGAGACTAACAACGCACGACTGTCACCAGCCTGTGTCGCGTCACCACCGAGTTCGTCGTCGGAGGACGAAGTTTATTTGACTCCCCGCGGCACTACTACTTCGACGAGTGATGACGACACGGCGCGGACCCCGCCGCCCACAAGACCTGGACGTCGTGGTCGTCCGCCGCTGCCGGCACGCTTGGGGCCTGTGAGGCAACCTGCCTCGCGCCCGGCCCTCGCTACCGGTGGTGTAGTGCGTCGCATGCGATGGACTCGACAAATGAACGAGAACTGCATGCGCGCCTATTTCAGGGCTACAGAAAGAGGAACCAACCTGACCGCGTACTGTGCCAGAATGTTGTCTCTGTTTCAGGCCCTTGAACCAGCTGTCACCGTTTCCGCACAACGGCTATCTGATCAGGTTCGCGCTATTCAGAGATGTAAGTTGCTGGATGGCTCGGCACTTGATCAACTACGCCTGGAGGAACAACGTACTCGCCCAGCTTCTACCTCGATCCGGGATCCGCCCGCCGCGTCATCGACCCTGACACTGACCTCAGTGCCGACGTCAGTGGCGATACTTGCGGCCCCAGTCGACCCCGTCATCGAGGAAGAAGACTCGGCGAGTAGTAATGTATCTGACCAGGTAATAGAGCAACTGAGGAGTGCTTTGGAAGACGCGATCTTACGATATGGATCCACAGCCAACTCTAGGCCGCGCTTACCGCGTTTGCCCACCCATAAACGGAATTTGGCTTTGATGGGAGCCCTGAATACTTTGCTAGTACCCTACCTGGTAGCTAGCAAAGATTTGACTGATACCCATTCTATTCTATACTGTGGTGCTATCGCGGCGTGTCGCGTTGCACGTGTCAAGTTCCCAGACACTGACCGTACAACGCGAACCGCTGGGAATGTACCCGAATGGCAAGTACGAATAGAACGGCGTATCAGCAAATTCAGGACTCTTATTGCAAAGCTAATCTGCTTCAGTCAGGGGAACAGTCGTCCCCGAGTCATGCGTTTCGTAGCACAGGCGTTCGCTGGGACTGGTATCCGTCCCCAGCACTATCTTGCCAATGCTACGGAACGTATTGACTACCTGAAGCAGAAAGTTTATGCGTGGGCAAACCGTATTCGCCGCTACAGAGAGCGTATGGATCGATATCGACAAAATCGCGACTTTCAGAGTGATCAAAGGAAGGTGTACCGAAACTGGGAAGGAACTGGTCAACGTGTGAACGAGCAGCTACCAGATCCTAGCGCTATGAAAACTTTTGGCGCAGCATCTGGTCGGTGCCTGTCGAGCACACGGAGGGAGCTTGGATGCGTGTTATCGAACGTGCATGTGAGTCTATCGAACCCATGGAGTCTATAACAATAGACTCCGTAGACGTTAGTTGTGCTATCCGGACGACTCAGAACTGGAAAAGTCCTGGGCCGGACGGATTGCACAACTTCTGGATAAAGTGGTTTCGATGCTCACATGAACGTTTGGCAACACAATTTCAGGAAGCCCTCGAGACGGGTTCTCTTCCCAGTTTCATGACCACCGAGTCACCTTCCTGCTCCATAAGTCTGGTAGTACCACGGAACCGAAGAACTACAGACCCATTACGTGCTTAGCTACCATCTATAAGCTGCTTACATCCATTTTGAGAGCAAAATTAACGCGCACATAGTTACAAATAATGTTTTGGCCTCCTCTCAGAATGGATGTAAGATTGGGTCCCGTGGTACTAAGAGCTGCTCCTCATTGACACGACCATTTGCCAGCAAGTCAAACGAAACAAAGGAGCTCTCTCCACTGCTTGGATTGACTACAAGAAGGCCTATGATGCGGTGCCCCATTCATGGCTGGAAAGGATTTTAGAGTTATACAAAATAAATCCAACTCTAAAATCTTTTCTAAGCAAATGCATGGGACAGTGGGTCACAGTCCTTCGTCAACCAGGTAGTGTAGACAGCTCATTTGATTCGGAGGACTTGATAAAGATTGAAAGAGGCATTTTCAGGGTGACAGTCTAAGTCCCCTATGGTTCTGCCTAAGTCTGAATCCTCTCAGCACTCTGTTGAAGGATTCAGAGTTAGGTTATCGTCTTCGTAGAGGAGGTGAGGTTATATCTCATTTGCTGTGTACATGGACGACCTCAAACTTTTGCACCGAAACGCCAAGACTTGTTGGAGCTATTAAAAACCACGGAGGTTTTTAGTAACGCCATCAAGATGGAGTTCGGTGTAGACAAGTGCGGTCATGCATGTACAGCGAGGGAAAGTAGTAAATTCAGAGAATTTACAACTTTCCGAGACTATAACTCTCAGATCTCTCTCGAAGACGAGACCTAAAATATCTCGGTATGTCACAGTCATTGGGTATATCAGCAGATGACATTAAGAAATCGGTGAAGGAGCGCTTCTTTTGCCGGCTGATAAAAGTACTTAAAAAGTCTTCTGTCAGGCGGTAACAAAGCGCGAGCCTTCAACGGTTGGGTAATGCCTCTGCTGATATACTCCTTTGGCATACTGAGGTGGACTCAGACTGAACTTGACGCCCTAGACAGGAAGGTCCGTCAACTGCTCACAACTCATCGCATGCTACACCCGCGCTCGTCTGTTATGAGACTGTATATTCCGCGGAAGTGGGGAGGTCGAGGCTTTTTAAATGCCAAGAACCTACACAACCGCGAAGTATGCAGTCTCAGGGATAATTTCCGCAACAGCGAGTCCGGAATGCATCGCGATGTTGTGGCAGTTGACAGAAGCTTCACGCCTCTTTCACTGGCAAACGAGAACTGGCGTAAACCATCGGTGCTCAGCACTGATGATCGCAAGGAAGTGTGGAAGAGCAAGGAGCTGCACGGGCGGTTCTATCGGGCCCTAACGGGACCCGATGTGAATCTGCTCGCGTCGGTGAACTGGCTACGCTTCGGGGACCTCTTCGGAGAAACCGAGGGTTTTGTCTGTGCAATTGCAGACGAGGTTATCAAGACGAACAATTACCGGAAATACATAATAAAGGACGGTACGGTCGACATTTGTCGGGCATGCCGCCGTCCAGGCGAATCTCTTCGTCATGTTATTTCCGGTTGTTCGCATCTTGCTAACGGCGAGTACTTGCACAGACATAACCTAGTAGCCAGGATCATCCACCAGCAACTTGCTCTTCGACACGGCCTTGTCGAGTCCGAGGTGCCGTACTATAAGTACGCACCTCTGCCAGTTCTCGAGAATGGTCGTGCGTTGCTTACTGGGACCGCTCTATCATCACGGACAGGACTATTGTCGCCAATAAGCCTGATATCGTGATGGTAGACCGGTCCGAGCGCCGGCTGTGATCGTCGATATCACCGTACCACATGACGAGAACCTCGTGAAAGCCGAGAAGGACAAGCTTAGCAAGTACCTTGATTTAGCTCATGAGGTTACCGCCATGTGGGAAGTTGATTCGACGATCATAGTCCCAATAGTCGTGTCGGCAAACGGCCTTATAGCGAAAAGTCTCGACCAACATCTCAAGAGACTTTCGCTAGACGGTTGGGTTAAGGGCCAGATCCAGAAGGCAGTCATCCTTGACACAGCACGCATCGTCAGGAGGTTCCTCTCTGCAGCCCTAACCACCGGTAGCTTGGGTCCTGCCCGCTGCTGGCGGCACCCTAGTTTTTAAGTTTTTTATAATGTTTATATTTTTATACCTATTGTAAAAAACTTAGAAATTAAGAAGAATGAATAAATAACTGAATAAAATATTTATTTCCAGAAAAAATATTACAATGTTTGTCGTAATTATTAGCTAGTAGTTAACAATGGTTCAAAAAGTATAATAGCATCCGCTGTCGAACTAGGTTAGGACATGTATTTCGGCATACGGCGCCACGCCCCGAAGTATCAGAGTTTAAACTAGCTTATACTATTTTAGGTAAACAAAATCAAGATAGAAATAAAAGGTGTGAAAGGGCCTCTCTTTGTATATGGGTAAGGTGTGTACGTGTGTGTGTGTGAGAGGTGTGTTCTGTTTACATATATAACTTATGAATACATCAGAATTTAAATAAAAAAACTATGTCTTTGTCCAACTTCTTGTATTATACAAATTATTTTATTGTATTATAGTAACTTATGAATAGATTGAATCTGTACGTTTATATTACCGTAAAACCGCCAAAAGTTCCTCAGTGTCCTTGTATTCTAAAGTCAGTAACCAAGCTTCAATAGTTTTTTGCAATTGTAGGGTAATATAATAATAACATAATTATTTATAACTATAACTATTTAGAACTATGTACCTACTCTGCCCGTTCAGCCTTAGGTATTATTTAATTTACATGATCATTTTGCCATGGTACCCTTCCCTCCTGATTGAAATAATTCATAAAATTGTTTCGGACTATCTTCGCGTTGTTCAAAGTATTTCCTGGGTTTCTTCTTTCCAAGTTTTCCATGGTGCTATTTTGTGTATTGTATCCTTCAGATATTATAGTCCCGTTTTCAGAGTTTTCTCGATAAAAACATTTTGAGGTGCATAAGACTTTTTTGAGTGTTCAATTAAAAAGTTATGTAATACACAAGATGCTTTCACTACTTTATCGATATTTTCGGGTTCTAAATTTATATGAGTATAAAATATCCGAAATCGTGATGCCATTATCCCGAAAGCGTTTTCAACAGTCCGTCTCGCGCGAGATAATCTGTAATTCAGGATTCTTCTTTCTTGCGATTTTAAATCTGCCTGTCGAAACGGTTTTATCATATCGGGGCGTAATGGGAACGCGTCATCTGCCACAAATACATATGGTAAATTTCGGTTACTTCCTGTTAACAATTCACTGCTTGGAATATGTAAATCACTATTTTCTAATTTTTCAAAAAAATTTAGTGTTTTGTAGAACCCCTCCATCGGATATTCTGCCATTCATGCCAACGTCTATATAAATAAATTGGTATTTTGCATTAACAATTGCCATAAGAACCACACTATGTTGCCCTTTATAATTATAAAAATACGATCCACTATTAGCCGGTGGAACAATCGATATGTGCTTTCCATCTATTGCACCAAGACAATGAGGAAAGTTCCATCGTTCTTCATACATCTTTGCTATTTCTTTCCACTCTTCTTCAGATGTAGGAAACTGTAATATAAAAATAATAGGTTTTTATCATAAATACTTGCAAAAGTAGTTATTATTGATGTGAAATATCTATAGCGTATGCACACAAAAATGTATCATTTTTTTTTTCGTTTTTAGAAAGACAACACTGAAGACTCTTTAAATGCCGCTGAAGAATATTCATCCAACAGCGTATCTACCGACAACGAGGTTCGATCATCATCGTCAAATAATAATTCATCTCGCCCACCAAAACCTGGTAAAACAAAAAGAAAAGATGAAAGCTTAGCAAATGAAGTGTTGGAATCGGTACGAGATCACTTTAAGCGCCCTCGCCCAATTGTAACAGAAGATAGGTGCGATATTATTGGAAAAAACGTGGCGATGAAATTGAAAGCTTTAGATGCGAAACAATTAATAGTCGCAGAAAAACTTATTAATGATTTACTTTTTGAAGCAGAAATAGGAAACCTCACTCCCGAGCACGCCTATATTAACATGAGAGATATTTTGAAACAAAATCAACGAAGCTATGTTCCTGCTCAGCAATATCGACAACATGCATATCAGTCCTCTCCTAATTCCAATAGGGCATATACCCCTGTAAGTTTTGTTTCTTCTGAAAGTCCTAGCCCACCCTGTTTTCCATTTCCCACCAGTCAAAATTCAGAGTATCTTTCTCAATCATTTCAAACTAACCATCTACTCAACAGTTCCCAAGGCAATCCCTACTCGCCACAAATACGAACAACTACAGTTCCAGAAAATCAGCCCAATGAAACAGAGGTAGTTTTATCGATTCCAGATTCGGCAGCGACATTCATTACTAATTTCAATGTTCATAATGAATAACTTGTATGTACGTGACAGTTTTTTACTTTAATGATTAAAATCGTACATATTTTTTTTCAATAAATATTATCTCTAATATAACAGTGTTTTAATGACTTACCTTCAAATAATCTCTTCTGAGTACTTTATATAAAGCCTCACATGTTTCAGGAATAATTTTTCCAAGTGCCTGAGGCGAAATAATTGCTGAAAATTTTAGATCCTCATAGCTTCTGCCAGTTGCGAGAAATCTCAATGTTACTGATAATCTTTCGTGCGCAGAAATACTATTTCTCATAACTGTGTCTTCTTTTTTATCATAGGAGTAACCATTTCAAGTAATTTAAGGTATGTTTTCTCGTCCATTCGAAGATAGTTTTAAAATCTTCTGGTTCAAATTTCAATTCACTTAATAAATTAACATGACTATATGTTTTTCTTTTCAATAACCAATGCTTACACCACTTTTTTCGCTTCTTTTTCGTATTATTCATCTTCAAAATTAAAGCAAGACCTAGCAATGCCAGCGTGTCATCGTCCAAATTCGATGCCATCGCAAAAAGTACTGAAGACCGCTCCGATACACCGGAACGTCCCCATACACGCTACCAATGTTCGGTTGACCTGCGCAGGCATACCTGCACAGGTGGACCTTTCCGGTAGACCGTAGCGTGTATGGCCGGCTTAAGTAGACTTTACTTCAGTAGTCACAATTTGATTTCATGCCAACGTTACACCTTGTAAAATTCAAAAGAGTTCTAGGTGTACTTAGTCTGTGAATCCACGTTAGGGGATACCTAAAAATTAGACGGTTTATCGATTATCACTGGATCGAATTCATAGTAAGTATTCGTTACATGGGGTTGAAACTGCATCGTATCTTTTAAAAATTTTGAACCCCTGCTTAATCATTCAATGCTATCCAACCAACCAACCGTCTTGAATACGCTAAGCGTGTTCAACCAAAGATCTCAATACACCTATTCGTTGTCAACATCCAAAATAACTAGAACAACAGCATATCGCGCCGCTAGGGATTCTAGGGGTCAAGTAGATTGGTTATGTGTAAACTACTTACGACACACATAGAGACTCAGTTTATTAGCAGTTTCAAGTTACTCAGGGCACATCCATTGTTTTATATCGATGTGTTCAACTACAACATTATTCAACCTTTTGTGTTGGAAATATTCATATGCTTTTAAATCTTATCAATCATAAAAAAACCTTATATATATCACTATCCAGATACGTTTAGTACGATCATAGGTAACTAAGATTTTTTGAAAAAAGAAACTCTGTTATAATGTTTGTTTTTTGCACGATTCCCAGGAACTACGCTCGACAAGGCTGAAACGTTAGGTTTCTTTTTTTCACGCCATTTAATGATGAGACGGGCAGACGGGTATAGGTGTAAATGGAAGCCACAAGAAACTGAAGATGTTTAAACGTGACTTAATAGTAACCTCCTCATTACAGTTCAATGAGATTCAGACACAAAAAATTGGAAAACAGTTTAATAGACACAAGGGCAGACTGAAAACGTAATAACACCTAATAGTTATAGCTATATCTGCGAATTCAGCTTACGTAGGACTTAACTTTGTAGGATGTAACTTTATACAACCGCCTACCTGAGTGTATAAAAGATGTACCCTCAGACAATTATTTTACAATCAGATTAAAGCTCATGTTAGAAACAAAAGCGTTTTACTCTGTAAAATAGCTTTTAAATGTGTAGTAGTGTGTGTAGGACTGTAGGTACATACAAGTTATCTATTCTGAAATAAAATAATCATTAACGTAGGGATTTACAATGTACGAGTACCTAATATCATTAATGTAACGTGTACGTAAATTATTAATAACATTCTAGTATCTAATATCTGTAATTGGTTCCTCACTTCTTCATCTGTGAAAGGCGTTTATTCCATTTACGTTATTTTCCCTTTAATCCATCTAAATATACGGCTAAATGGCATGCTAATGGCATCCTCTTAGGCGAAATCTGAAATTCCCGCAGTTGTAGCTAAACTAGTGAGCAGCAATTGTAACATATGTATATAGGAGGCACCTGCACATGCTACTTAAATTGTTTCACAGACTTACAGTATCATCTAAAATCGTTACTTTGAGCAAGTAAATAAAAAGGTTAACCTAAAAACATCTAACTTCAGAATTTATTCTGGCGCTGCCAATTTATTTTTATAATTATTATAGTTTTTATTTAACTTGTAGTTTATATAGTAGGTATGTGCCTCTACATTTATGTTTTTTTCGGGTGGAATCTTAATGCTCAACTTTGAAGGAGATATATTTAATCAATTGAGCTGAAATTTTGAATATGTCACCGGAAAATAACAAGAATCGTTAGTTGATCAATTTACTAGGTACTTGATCATATGTCGAAAACTCATCATCAATAGGTACACACGTGTATCATACGACGTTTTTCAGCACACTTATGAATAAATTACTAGTAAAAATATAATTTCCACTATTAACATCGTGTTGAGTTGGCAAATAAACAACGTTGTGTTGATGCAATTTGTTTAATTAAAAAGTCAAATATCATTTTCAGCATAGATTAAGTAGATTTAGTCTAGTGACCATAAAAAACGAATTGTTAAAAATGTTTCGTTATGGCGGCAAAAAATAAACAGTGCTCAAAAAATGCGCGCGCAATAGCAATGGTGACCAGCCACAGACTATTCACTACTCAGGGTAGACATACATTTCATAAAGTGGAACGTATCTCATAGCCTACATTTTGTAATAGGTATCGATATTCCGCTTAGTTTCGATTTAAAGATTTAATTATCATATTATCGGGCATCTCTAAACCAGTTTTGGTTTTGTTTTTTCATAAAACTATAGGACCTATTTCTTATTTCTCTACTTAGTCTGTGCTCTTTTTAGTTGTTATGACGTTTGTGAGTTGATCATAATTGTTATTGTTTGATTTATTTTCGTGTATTTCTGTTATTTATTAGCTGCAAATGTACTTTTTGCACCTTACCTAAGATTTACCTAACAAGTTTATTGCACCAGGTTGGAGTTACTTCGGAAAATAAGTGTGTTATATACGTATCCACAATGGAAAGAAAAATACTCATATTATGACATATCCTGTGAAGTGGTGATTCTTTTGCTGAGAAAACTCTGTTGTGGAACTTAAGAAGAAATGAATGCATCAATTCAATCTATGTGTATATTTTTCTCATAGACACTAGTTCCTTTTAGGCGCAAAAAATTAAATAATGTATGATTTGCGTATTGGCACGAAAGCACCAGTTGGCAAATGAAATCTATGTGTTGATGCAGTTTGTGTAATTTAAAAAAAAAGAATGACAAAGTCAGATATCATTTTCAGCACAGATAAAGTAGATTTAGTCTAGAACCATAGACCAATTTCCCTTGTTCCCGACATGTCCGTCTGAGTGTACTACTTAGTCTGTGGTTACAAACCACCTACGCTAAGTTTTAATCAAGTTTGAATGAATTACTTGCTAAACCTATATAAATTCCCACGGCATTTTATTACTAGGAATAGGATACTAGTAATTGAACAAATATTATTGTTATTGTCATTTATAAATAATGACTTTGTAACCCACGCAGACGCAGTAGCAGACGTCATGTTGCGTCATATTGCGTTGCGTGGCGTTGGGATCGGTTCAACGTCAATTGAAACATTTCGTTGAATGAAAAAATACTCATGTAAATTCTGTAAATGAAATCAAGGGGAGAAAAGTATTTTCGCATATTTTATTTTGAAGTGGAGAGTACAGTTACCTGAAATAACGTACAAAAGGTACTTTATTATAAAGTACGGGTGGCAACCCTGGTCTCCACATAAAATCAATATCAACAGTGAGATGCCCGAGAAATATCCAATCATAGTGGGTCTTTGCGTTATACCTACCTATCGCCAGAAGCGGTGTTATTGCGAATTTACGTTTAACGTAACCCATTCGCAATTGACTTAGTTCATTTCTGTGTATAATTTATATGAAAAGCACACTTATAATTTTTGCAAATTGCACAATTTATAATTTATCTAACCACGTATAATAGAACCGTTCTTTATTGTACCGCAGAAGAGACGTGTGTTAGATCATAATAATAATAAATTTAAGTCCATAAGATAGAAAGTGTAGAAAACCCTAGTGATATCGACCTACTAAAACTACGAACAGAAGCCGAATCGACCGGTACGAAGCTCATCGAAACGCTGAGGTTGCCTACGCAATTCTGCGCTAGCGTGTCTACAAACCGGGCACTCCGCCCAATCCGTGAGTGCCCCTTAACCACCCGTATACACAACTTGAGCCACTGGATTTGTCTGTTCGATTCAGTTCAGTAAAAAAAAAAGCTTTCCTGCTGCATTCCTGCTTTTTTTCCTGCGTGTGCTACGTGCTGGTATCATGTCGTTCCAGCGCACCCCGCCGGTCCCGACACCCGCGAAGGTGCCAAGGTCTAGTACACCAGACTATAATCACTTTGGTATCAGCGAAGAGAACAGACCGTTATCCCCATTTGGCATCGTGCGTTATCGACTCAAACCTTGGGGCAGCCAGGAGATTAATAAGTCTGAGATTTTTCAACGAGCAAAAATGAACGAGGAGTTACGAAGTAGAAGCTTGGTCGATGAGACGACAATTTCTTTCCGTAAATTTTCTGCACAATACAAACAAGCCCGCGCAAATTTAATCCAGCTGGAGGTGGAAAAGATGTATTACTGGATAATAATTTAAGATTGAAAAAATCAGATTGAAACACAGCAACACCAACGTCCGGGGCACAAGCGCAAGTGTCGAGCTACGAAATAGGTATGTATCTCACTGTGCGTAAATGAGTCTAGGATACTCCTGAATCCATATATTTTAAAATACACTAACACGCTGACCATTTTTGTGAAGGCTATATCTAAAGGACATATTCCGTATCAATGGCAAAGCCACCACAAAACCGATAATAGCAGATTTTATGTCGGTTGGCACGAGGCTACGAGGGACATTTTTAACGCATACAAAACTTTTAACAAACAACACCGAAATGACAAATTAAATACCTCCTGTCCCGAACTCGAAGGCGAAAACAAACCGTTGTACATATCTCAAAATTTTACTACAAGTAAGCGTCACCTGCTCTACCTTACTCGCGAGTTTGCCAAGCGAAATAGTTACCAGTATTGGACTTCTTACGGTCGCATCTACCTAAGCAAGGAAGGGAGGTCTCCACATAATGGCGTGGCATATGAAATTACTAGAAAAATGACCTGAACAACATAGCACCACAGTGGCTACACTACACACGCAGCACTGCACCGCAAGCTGCCTACCTTGGCTACAAATTGGCGATCCCGCGAGTCTTGTTATTGCAAAAGCGAGCAATCCGCGCTATGTACGTACAAATTACCCGCTAGAGAATTTTTGAGAAAGGTTTTTAAAAATATAAATATTTTAACAGCCCCTGCCCTGTATATTTATGAATGCATAATGTATGCCAGAAATAATAGGGAAAGCATTGGTAAAGTATCAGATAAAAACCCTAAGGCATACTACACAAATTGGTAATTCCCAAGTAAAACCAAAAAACATGTAATTATTTTATAGGAAACAGTGTCCGCTTCTATAATGTCATACCCCAGGGGGCTTAGCCAAGATGTCATTCTACAATCGTAAACGCTAGAGAAAACTACGTAAATGTATGGTAATGACAACTAACAGCGATAAATCACGTGGTCAGAGAATACATAGAGAAAAAATCGCGTAGCCAAGATACTAATTATCTATTCGTACCTTACGAGAGACTACACGCAATCGTTTTCTAATGGCCATCGCTAACTCCCGTACAAACGCTATAGTACGAGAGCCCACGACCAAAACCATGTCTCATAGCAATACGGCAAAAACCCTATAAAATCGTTAGATTGTATGATTCTGAACCCGACTAGGTGTGTAGTAACGGTCGAAAGTGTAGCAATTGCGTGAGAGGCCATTTCTGCTGTGTCAAAAAAAAAGGCAGTCGGTATTATAGCAATACGTCTGATAGTGAAAATGTACATAGATTTTATAATTGTACTACGAAAAAGTTTGTTTTCAGACATTTTGTGCGTAGCACATAGCCTGAGCGCATTTTTGAAAATGTCAACAAATTTAGCCGACCTGTATCATAGCAATACGGATAATTTTTTTTTCAACTTTTCGTATTGCTGCCATGATTACTAATAACCTGTTTTCAGACACTAAGTGTAGCATATACTCCCAAAAACGAAAATAACGTAAATTCAACGTAATTCAGAGGGACGATTTCAGTTTTCATGGTTCTATGGCAACCAACTACCTGAGTTGAGCAACGTTATTTTGGACGACAAATCATCATCCACAACAGGTACAGTTTACATGGCTTTTGCTGTTAATTTCATAAATAAATTCGTGATTTTTACTAACGATGTTTATTTTACAGAAGAGGACGTTGAAGATCTCCCGAGCGACGTCGAGAGTGATTTCGAAGACGACGAATCCGACAGCGATTGAATACGAGAATATTTTGTAACTTTGAATAAACCGTTTTTTTTTCAACTTCATCCCAGTTTCTTTTTGTGCGATTTATTTCAGTCCTTCAACTTCAATGTTACGGTTCCGGGTAAATTCTTTGTTAATTATCATGTAATGAATTCAGGGTCGCAACGTATTCATTGTTTTGTAACAGAGAATTCAAGATGCCTCAATACGATTTTTAAATGATATCTGAGTATCGAAAAGTTGTCTGATAGAGAAGATGCTACACTTAATTTGTCT
Organism: Ectropis grisescens; assembly: GCA_017562165.1. Classification (NCBI taxonomy): domain Eukaryota; kingdom Metazoa; phylum Arthropoda; class Insecta; order Lepidoptera; family Geometridae; genus Ectropis; species Ectropis grisescens. The sequence continues at coordinate 6,710,049 of CM029786.1, read as the reverse complement.
GATATAAATTTTTTGCACATGTGGACAACTTATTTTATCATGTCCAACAATTTTCAGACATATTGCTATGATACCCATCGGTAAAATTTGTTAACATTTTCAAAACGGTCTCAAAATTTAATGCGTTTACATTTCCGTCTGAAAATTGTTTTGTTCGCATCAAATAACCAAAATTTACTAATAAAAAAGATTTACAGACGTATTGCTATGAGACATTTTTTTTGTCTCATTTTTAATTTTTTTAAATGATTTTACGGGTTTGCGCTACACCACTAACGTCTGAAAAATATGTTTCCGGTATCTCAGAACTATCAACTACAGTCTGCAAATCAGACATATTGCAATGATGCAGTTCGGTAAAATTCTTTGACAATTTTGAAAATTCGGTCAGATCAAACGCTACGCGGAAAATGTCTGATATTGGTTTTTCGAGTTCAGGATAATGGTATCTATCGATTTGATGCGGTTTTGGCTGTATTGCTATGAGACAAAAATTTTGGTCGTGGGCTCTCGTACTACTAGCCAAGAGGCTATTTGACAAGCGCAAACGTAACGCTATCGTTGTTTTGAAGCGCCAACTCAGGCGATTGCTTAGACGCTATAGAAAGCGACAAAATAAATTTGGCGTCGTTGCCGTCAGCTGTTTGATTGTTTGTTGTGATCGGCGATTGTAGTGTTATTTCACATTATTTCTGTGTTATTGCTGCTCATTTTTAAATAAAAATGCACACACTAAACATGTTATAGGGCGCCTATAACGAAGAAGTGTTGATTACACGTCGAACTAGAGGGATATACCGAGATTATGTGGAAATAATAAATGAAATGTCGGAAAAGGAACTGTAGAGATATCCGAGGTAAAGGTATGTAATGATAATATTATTAGTTCACAGTTTAAATTTTGTAGAGCTTGATTCCAACCTCTCAGCATCTCAAATATTGACCTAAATCTGTTACAGGTGTTGTGTGCTCTCAGCATTCTGGCCACTGGTTCTTACCAGAGAATTGTTGGAGTCAGTCATCATCTGCCACAGAGGACAGTCAGTCGTATGATCAAACAGGTTGTAGAGGCTTTAAATCACAGTGCTATCATGGCAAAATGGATAAGATAAAGATTTCCTAAACCGAGATACGATAGAGGCATCATCAAACAAAAGTGAGTTATAGTCTTAATAGTTTTATTATAAAATTTACATATTATCCATTTAAAGTAGTCCTTGCAATGATTACTATGTAATTGCTATCTTGTGTAATATTCATTGTTACAGATTCCAAAGAAAATTTCGTTTGCCAGGTGTGATCGGCTGCATAGATTGTACCCATGTAGCTATAGTTAAACCTAATGAAGAAGAGCATTTTATTTTAATAGGAAAGGTTATCACTCATTAAATGTTCAAATGGTAAAGTAGTTTTTTTAAGATAAAGTAACTAAAAAAGTTTGTAACATTAGAGTAAAATAAATATTATTCCATTGCAGATTTGTGACAGTGAACTTCGCATTTCAAATGTGAATGCAAAGTTTGGTGGAGCAACCCATGATTCACATATATGGTCATCGAATAGAGTTGAATCATATATGCGGGAACTGCACCAAAATAATGAACAAGTATGGCTGTTACGCTGAGTGTGTTACATTATGCATGTAAAATTTGAACTGATTTTGCTACTACCGGATTGATCAGAAGAGGAAGGAAGGATGTCGGTTGAAGGAAGTGATGATGAGGATCGTAAAAGTCTGGTTGCTAAAGCTGTAGCAAAATCAGCCAAAATTTTATTGCGGGTTTCCTCTATATCAAATCTTCTAGATTCCAACTGAAGCCGTTCTGTTTCCCTCTGGTGTAAATTTCTTTCGCGGTCCTCCTCCAATTTTAACCATCGATTCTCAACGTTAACAAACTCACTAGTGGAACGCTCAAAAGGAGTTTGTATCCGACTGCGTCGAGCGAACAGCGCGCGGCGTCGCGGCGAAGACGCGGTTGGCGACGCTGCGAGCGCCTCGCTCAGTGCACGCTCGCGACGCTGCGCCGGGCTCGCTGTGCGCTCCCGCTGCTGCCGTTCCGCTGGCTATGTTGCTGGCGCCGGCGTTAGCGTACGTGCGGGGAAGAGGGGCGGAGGTGACGCTGCCGGTGCCGGTGGACTTGAATTACCACCAGAGGGAGGTGGTACAATAGTCAGACTGCCAGATGCTATTTCTAGACAAAATGAATGAGATGTATTTTGGGTAGCTTTTTTTTTTTTAAATAAAGAGTGACGAGACGATCAGGACATGTGCCTGATGGTAAGCAACATGCCTGACACATAACAGCACAGTGACACGCAGCTATTGCAACATGAAGAGTCCAAATCATTACCTAGCACTGCACTGCGCTCGTCACCCAGAGATTTAAGATCTTATATCTCTAAGTCCTAGTTTTTTACTAAAAATAATGGATTACGACCGCTACTGATTCTTAATGTCCCTCACTGAAATTTTCTTTAGAGTATCGTTTTTACGTCAATTATGAAAACTGTTTTTATTTTATTTAATATAACATATTATGTGTACTACATACTGTCCGTCAATTAATGAAACCCTCGGTTCAAAGAATCTATTTTTCGATTTCGACTTTTACGAAGGATTCCTAAATTGTTTTTTAATTCTTTAATTTAGCTTGACTCAACGACATTAATTGCCGCCAGTTGGTACAAAAAATAATACGTTGTTCTAATGTCCCCCGGTGGGGTCTCTGGGAGTAAATTAATAAAATTATTTAAAATAAATCTTGGTGGATAATAATTGTGGCGAACTCGCACACAACACCATCGGCCCAAACTAAGCAAAGCTTGTACTATGGAAGCCAGATAGCTGATATACTACTTATACATATAGTTTAAATACATACTTATTATACATAGAGCACGACCAGACAATATTTGAATTCATCACACAAATATTTGCATTGGGTGGGAATCAAACCCACGACCTTCGGCATCGCAGGCAAACCTTCTACCCGCTAAGCAACAAGGCCAATCAAATTAAAATTAATAAATATATCTAAATAGTTCAGTGTACCTTCTATTGATTGTGAGGGATGCCTATGTAGCATTTCCAATTTTATTTCACTTGACGGGTCCTGAGTCCTTTCAGAGGTATTTTGAAAAGGTGATGGTTGGTCCTGAAAAACATTTTTAGACCATAAAGTTATGAACTTATGAATTCTTAGTATTTTAATTTAAGCAAAGATCCCAAGCACATTACATACTAACATCAAATCCTCTCTCTTCAATGTCAGCTAAACCAACAACAGCAGACAACCCCATTAGTGCCAACACTCTTTGCTCTAAATCTGAGAGGGCTTGTCTCCTGCTTGGACCACCACCAGTGCCACGAATTTCACGGCGCAATTCATCAGAGCCTTTTTTTTGTCTTGGTCTTCCAATCCACCCATACCTTTAGTTATATAAAAATCCATTAGTTACTTTAAATATAATCAAATAAAAATAGTCACTCTTTGAACCTTTATCTGATTATGATATGTGTCATCCCATACAATCCTTTTCTGCTTCACACTTATCAGAATAATAATTGTAGAGGTAAACATCAAAAATGTCTAAACAATTTCAAAGATTTGTTTTCCACCAACAACAATTGTAGAGACTCCTCAGATATCTGGGGCGCACTTAAGGCCAGGTAGTTCTGTCAAATTAGGCATTTAACGCTGTCTTGTTCTCGCGACCGTCACCGACCGCGGAAACGGTGCCACAGTGCAGAAATAACATTAAAATATTGGACTATGTAATTTAAACTCATTTTTTGTTCAAGATTTGTTTATACTGTTTATACTAGTGATAACAATTTTGTGAATTGTGTAGTGAAACGAAGAAATATTAAATTTATCTATACTCGTAGATATACAAAACTCAACCTTTTATTTTTGGTCACACTATAAGTTGAGAACGGCTTTTCCAATTTCATGCATCTTTTTAAAATGTTTCCTAATAATTCACAAGTTCGTCAAAAATTTAAAAAAAAATGTGCTGAAACGTAATGAAAGGCCAGTAAAAATAGAAGGTTTTTTGGTCAACTTTGAACTAAATTTCTAATCCAATTTTTTTCTATGAGGTAAAAGATCACTTACTGAGCATAAAATTACAAAATGCTCACAGATCCAGGTAGAGCTTCAAACGCCAATTGCAAAAAAACTATTTTAGCCGATATTTTGGAAACTATATATTTTGACAATAATTGTATAAAACAAAATTTTGCATCTTTTGTTGCTAGTAAACTTTTTTTGTAAAACTTACCGTTTACGATTTATAACCCATTTAATGATACGATTGCGATGATGCCGATAATAGTGGATGTAAATGATGTGGTCTACGATGGAACTTGTTTCTCTAATAGAAACAAGCACAGTGTACCTCGTAACCCCAAGGTTCGAACCTTCGACAAAAACCCACTCTGGCAATGCGTTTCACAGCTTAGTTGTTCTTATTACAAAAGTGGAGATCAAACTCAAACTCGTTCAACTCTTCAATCATGACAAATCATGACAATAGACAGTTCCGATCATCAAACGGAACTGTTTATTCGAGCAACGAGCAATATGATAGAATAACTTTAATTTAAAAACCCCGACTACAAAAAAATCTACACGTAAATAAATATTACCTACTATCTAAGGACACTTTGGCCAGTCAGACTAGTCTTAGAATATCTTTGTTACCAAAATCCATCCAGCCGTTTGGAAGGTATGTGAAAATAAAAGATTTACAAACATAAAAGATACGCGCGAAAAACATAACCCTTCTTCCATTCCGGTAAAAAGGGACATGTTTATGCTACTGGGAGCAGAATTCACATCTTATTATTTTTACATTGTTATCATCAAATTTGACATAATAAATCGTAATCGGTAAGTTCGAAAATAAAGTTTACTGACAACAAAAGATGGGAAATATTATTTTCTACAATAATAATAGGCTTTATAACTTTTTCAGAATATCAGCCAAAAACGTTTTTTCGAGCTGGCGCTTGAAGCTCCACCTGGATTTGTTATTATTTTGTGATTTTATGCTCAGGAAATGATTCTAAACCTTATATAAAAAATACGAATCGGAAATTTAGTGCAGAGTTAAATTCTACGAGTAATTTTACTGCCTAAAAGGCTTCTTATCAAATTTGGTCGAGTGTTTAAATTTCTATGAACAATATTAACATTTTCATACAAAAAAAAAAGAAAAAAACAATAAATTTTGGTGGTGTCACAAACTTGGAAAAGAAATAAAAAAAAAAATCTAACAAAACCATACGTGTATCTATGGAAAGGTGTTCAAAATTGTATTGAAGTTCCTAACATTTTTTTTCTAAACTGAATAGTTTGCGAGAAAGTATCTTCCAAAGTGGTAAAATCTGTATGTGAGGACTTTTCTTCCAAGTACTAAGTACCTTACTACCAAAGATTTTACCTAAATGGCATTACGCAGGGGATTTCTCCCCTCTCATTATTTCCTTATCCCGATCTCTGATTTAACGGACGAATATTTTACCGATACTTATCTATTTTCCATTGCATCCGCATTGAATTTTTTACTGATGTGGTATCGACGTAGACTCCCCTTTTGGTCTACAACATAAAGTATACAGCGTACTAATTAGTATCCGCGTCTATTTGCAATTCCAATGAAAACGGTATCAAAAATCAAGATCATAGCGTGCTTCACTAGTAATACCTACTGATATTGTTATACTGTGGCACTATGATCGTAATATTTAAAATTTATCGGTTGTCAAAATTGCAAAATCAAGCACAGGCCCGTCGTCCGTGAGCGCCGAAACGCGACTGATCAGGCTTGCCGAACGGCGCGCTATATATATGGTAGATATTAAAACATAGTGAATAACTGATACTTTTTATCAAGTCAAACTCTGCGAATGCATCTATAACTTTTTAGTGGTTTTCGTTGAGTACAAAAATTTAGTAAAAAAATTAATTAGTTTAGTCATAAAGTTGAAAAACCTTTTTGAAAAGGGGTAACTTTGGGATTTTTTTCTATCAAGTAAAATTCATTAAATCGTGTTATTGACTGCGAATTGCACTAGATTAGATCCTTAACTAATACATATATTTTTTTCAGAGTTTAATACACTATTTTAAAGGTCTTAAAGTTGTTTTAAAAATTCAAAATTACGGCCCACACGCCCTTAAACGGGTTTCTCTAATAATATTATTACTTAATTATATTGTAAATCACCATGTTTTCTACATGTTAAAAATTAATTTTGTGATAGCCATAAACTAGGTGGGATTATGACTTAATCTGTAACTTACTTTTTTCCATTTCTCCGTTGATTTAACTACCCCTCCACCAGTACAGTTGAGTAATTCGATTAATTCCTGCCACAACCGATACTGTTTGATTCTGCCTCTTGAGGTCCTGATTGGGGCCTTGATAAATCGCCACAACTGAAAATAAAAGGATCGAAATATAAGTGGTCTGTTTCTCAAGGGCCTAGTTGGTGTCGCGCAACACGTCATTGTTTATATTTCAAATTCCTGAGTAACAAAGGAGTTCATTATCACAAAATGATTTAGATTATTAGATAGGACTTAATAAAATAATTAACGTGTAACTTACCTTTCCATAAAGTCCAATAAAACCAAAAACTGTTCCGGGCTAGCTCTATTTCTAGAACCCATTATGTACTATATTTTTTTTAATATTAATACAGTATTTCAGATTTGCACAATTTCAAAAAGATAGTGTTAAATAATGCTACTACTAATTAGCTTATAAATTCGATAGATATCAAAATTAATATTTTACTTCAATTCACTTTTAATTACAAACACATTTAATTTAACACGTTAACAGTCCCGTACAAAATGTTTTAATTTCGTTGTAAGTCCCGCATATTACCTCAGTCTTAAAATGCGCCCTGTTGAAGACGTAAATAATAAGACATGTAATCGAAACACTTCTAAATACTTATTGAGTGCAATAGGAAGTAAACCATATCTTTTAGTATCATGAAAAAACAGAACTTTCAAGAGCCGTACTCAGGACTGGCACTTTATCGATGTATAAATACTTTTTGTTATTAGTAGATTTTGAAGTATCAGGTAATAGAACGTCAACTTAAGTCAATGTTCTTTTGTTTATTTTACCACATTTGTTCACTTCACGAAGTTGAAAATGGTTGAACGTTTACAAAGAATATTAGAAGATTCTGATTTCGACGACGATTTGTTGGATTCTGACGAGGAAAACGAAGATGCAGCTTGTTTTTTGGAAATGGATGACATAGTAGAAAGTATCCAAGCCATACAAGCTGAAATTCAAAACAGTCTTCCTACAAATCGACGAAGCCGCAGTCTTCATCGTGAACAGGTACGACGACGTGCACGTAATCGATCTGCAAGCCCATTCGCATGGCAGTCAAATGTTTCTAACTTATCAAGGAAACTTTTTACGGGTCGTATGGAGCCTACACGACACACAAGATTATTTGGTAATGATGACCAAATTTCTATGATATTCCGTCACATTATAAATGACGAGGTACTGAGATTAATGGTAGAATACACAAATATATATGGTTCTCGTATGAAAGTAGCAAATGATCTACCGTCTGCTCGAATTAAACGTTGGAAAGATGTTGACGCGTCCGAAATGCTCAAATTTATTGGAGTAATAATACTGACTGGATTGATAAAGTTTCCAACAGTTGAATCATATTGGAAAATGGACGAAATATATTATCACCCATTACTCCATAAGATAGGCATGTCCTATAATAGATTTGTTTTGTTATTGAAATGTTGGCATTTTTGCGACAACGACACTCCAAGAGACGAAGATGATAGATTGTACAAGATTGGTCCATTAATAAATCTCATTATACGAAATTGTCGATCTATTTACACACCAGGAGAGGTAATAGTTGTGGACGAGTTTATGGTCCCTTTTAGAGGTCGACTTTTATTTAGATAGTACTTGCCATCTAAAGCACATAAATATGGCATAAAAATATACAAAATATGCACAGTCGATGGTTATACTTGGGGATACAATATTTACTGTGGTCAAAGTAATAATTTACATGGATTAGACAAACCTGGAAGCATTGTCGTGGAGTTATCAGAAGACTTGCTGGATGAAGGACGATGCATAGTAACAGATAACTATTACACAAGTATCCCCTTAGCGGAATATCTGCTATCAAGAAATACAGATTTGTTAGGCACTTTAAAATTGAATAGAAAATATGTACCTCGTGACATTGTAAATGCAAATTTAGATCCAGGACAAATAGCTGCGATGCAAAAACAGAATGAGATGACTGTATTAAAATGGAAAGATAAAAGAGCTGTTACAATGTTATCAACCTGTCATGGTCATGAGATGTCTTTGTCTGGAGGAAGAGTACCAAAAATTAAGCCAAAAATGGTAATTGACTATAATTTACGAAAAAAAGGTATAGACATTGCGGACCAACTGTCATCATACCATGGACCCATTCGCAAAAGTATAAGATGGTATAAAAAAATTGCCATAGACCTTATCACCATTGCGGTGGTAAATTCGACCAAGATTTATAATGAGCTGCATCCTACAAGTATCAAAAAAATGACGATTTTAAAAGCCCAAGAGGAAATAGTGCTATTATACGTAGTGATCTAGTCCTCCACACATCGTCTTCACTAGATACAAATTCAACTCGGGAACAACACCTTTCTGGTCAAAGTTCCGCTCATAGATTAGAACATATAACTAAAGTACGCAACCGGGATGTACGCCGACGATGTGCCTCATGTTATAAGAAATTATTTCAAGAAGGGAAATCCGTACCTTATGCCAGAAAAAAGGCGAAAAAAGTCATGTCGGAATGCAAAAAATGTGACAAAGCGTTATGCTTGCCATGTTTTAATGATTTACATAAATAAGAATATTACATCCGTCTCTTACATCGTTCTAAAAAGTATTTAATATTGCCAACTTTTTGGTGTCAACTGCAATGACATAATAATATTGTCCATGGTATGGTACGTTGCGGGAAAGTCAAAAGTAAAGAAATAAAAAATTATAAATAAAAATATCAATATGTTATTTAATTCCCAGAAATTATACGATTTAAGTATTGATAAAGTACTAACTATTCTGAAAAAAAATTTGGAGGAATATTTACCGGATGACGAAATTGTTTCTCTTTTCGAGGTAATAGTAATAATAGTGTGAATGTTTTATTCTTTTTTTTAAATGAAATAAATTTAAGTATTATGTTATAGATTGAATCTGTGAAGAGAAAATTGAAACAGTTACATGTACCGTTAACTATTTTCTGTGAAATATTTTTCAAAATTTTACCGGACTGTGAAGTAATGATTGAGGACGAAGAAATTATTTTAACAGCCAAATGCACTAATTGTATGAAGCCATGCAAATACCTCAATTATACCATATAACTACAAGATGTTTATTGTAAATCTTGTACAGGTGAATGTTTCATTAAATGTGGACACTACGGTTGCAATTGTATGGCATACGTCCAAGCCAAGTATGGCCTTGGCAACCGATATTTTTGATGATATAATGTAATGAAATAAAATATAAAAAATATATATATAATGTTTTATTAATCATACAGATAGGGTTAAAAGTTAAGTGACCGCAAGCATTTTGAAAAAAATATTTCGAAACATGTCTGGCAAGAACAAGAAATGTTTTGCAAACTTCGTTGAAACCATTTTACCAAACCACCTTAGTACCCCTTACCCCTTAAGTACCCTTAGTGCGTACCTGGTCGTTCTGTAGTGACCCATATGTGGGACACGGACGTGTAGAGCCAGTTCATAGTGACCCATATATGGGGCACTGGACGTTGAACGTGTTAAATAGTTTGTTTTAAACTTTTGACGCGCGCGCTTTTAATAGCCGTGACGACAGCAATGACGTTTTCGAGAACGCTCACCATAGAGTAAAGTCCATGTTTTTTCTATGGCCATTGTAGAATGAGCGTTCGCCGTACTTGTAATGACTTGGCTACCTCGTTACCGCTTTCTACGATCGTTAACGCTTAGACGTTAACGATTGTAGATAGAGAATAGATTGACAGCACTTGTAACTTGGCTAAGCCCCCAGATCAGTTGGCAGGTCTCAATGAAAAAAGGTTCCGAAATATTGTAAATACCTATTTAATGGATAAAGCTTATTATAATGTTGATGATTTCATTAAGGACAAAAATGTATGGCAAAAAAATGTCATATGTCACCAATTGTAACACCTTTTTTTTTTGCTCCGATTCGGAACGTTAAAAATGTCACTGTCAAGTGTCATTCCCATTTGCCGCGTTCTGATCGGTCGCGGTCTCGTAGTTTTTCAAGGGCGGAGGCCATTTTGGGTGACCTGCATTTGAGTGAAGTCGTAATTCAAACGACAACTTGTTTTTTGACTTGTGAGTATTTTCTTCGTACTCGGGTTGATTATAAAGACCTGCTCTCAAGTGTAGTGATAAAATGTGGGTTTATTTTCTGTTTCGTAGCGAGATCGGAGGATCGGATCTTTTGAACCGCGTGGTCGGACTGGTCAACGTTCGTGTTGACGCTCGTCGTTAGGCAGCCTCATCGACGCGTCCTCGTCGCATCCTCGTCGCAAATCGTCGCCTCCCTAGGGGTAAGTTTTTGATGGATCGTTAAAACCGCATGGGCGAGACCCATACTAACTTCTCAACATTGTCTGGGACAAGAGCTTATGAGACCCGTTTGGCTTTATAGGAGGTGTCTGAGGCGGGCGGCAGTAGCCGGTGTCTTTTCGCTCGTGCCACGTTTCTCGTGCCACGCCCGACGCGAGGAGAAGCAGGTGCTTGGCCTAGTGCGTGAGTGGGATGGACGATAGCTACCCTTTTCCGTTTGTCCTGGCACGGGTCCGCGTGCGAATGCCAGGTGGGACCCTAGAAGGGGGATGACTCCGAGGAGGTGAATCAACCACGTGGCAGCCCTAAGCAAATAATTAGTTTATAATTTCTGTAGGTTCCAAGGGTCCTGGCTTCCTAGATTGTGAAACTTTCTCTTCGAGAAGGCCAATAGTAACGGGTTGTTTCACGATGTTTACCTTTGAATCACTTACAGAAGCCGGTTGGGAGAATTTCCATCCACAGTAAAGTCTACCCATTTATAACTAACGGGGACCAGTTTGTTTCTCGATCTTTACCTTTGAATAACGTTAAACTACCAAGGATTTCCTGAAACCTGGGCTCGTACCTATGTGATCCTACTCTAGAGAGATTCCATCTCTCACTGACTGTGGTGTGATTTTACCAGAGGTGTTAAGGTTGACCATAATTTAGTACCAATCTGTCTTCTTTATTCTAACATTTTACTTTCTGAAGGAAGAGATTAACTTAGGGCTGTTCGCGTTGTCTGATTATGAGGGCTATGTTTTACTTCTTATAAACTATTCTTAGCTTTATACCTAAGATACCTAATTTTTACCCCTCTAACTTACATAGGCGGGTTATGTTTACCTAAGATATTGTAACTTAGACAGAATTACCATCTGTACTTAGGTTACCAGCTTATTACCTACCTACCTTTAGTGCTACTTATTTTCTACTTTACTGTATTATATGCAAGGGCATCCAATAATGTATACCTGATGTATTGGAACCTTTATTAAAATGGCTACTCTTAGTCATGTAATTATAATGTGTTCCTAGACTTAAAAAATGTGTTTGTTGTACCTTTAACTTACCTAGATATGAACTGTTGAGGTACCTTTATACAAGTTACCCCTTGTAGAACTTTCTCATGTAACCCCCTAGTGCTATAATTTGTGTATCTATATGTATGTATATCTGGCTATCTGGTGTTACTGCTTAATATATTGTTACGGTATATCCTTATAATTATAAATCAGTAATCTCAGGTTGTTTAAAGAGGTATTTCCTTTTCAATATATCTTATTGAGTTTATGTGCCTCAGTTCCACCTGGAATGTGGAACATACAGAATGGCCTAGGCTTAACCTTATTTCTATGAATATTTGATTACTTTTCCAATAACATTCAGGATTCAAGAATCTTGGAGGTGGCAACTATCGAGTTCCCCTCTGGTTAATTTTCTACATAATATACCGGGTTCCAAAATCTTGGACTTGGTCTTCTAAAGTTTTTTTGTTCAAATTTTTCTATAAGATACCCCGGACTCATGAATCTTGGATGCGGTAATATGTATTTAAACTCTCGGTCCGAGTTTGAATAAATTTCAAGTAAATAACTTTAGTTGATTAAGGTTAGGTTAGGTTCACAACGATCAGAGCTCTGACCCTTTCTTTTATTTTTTTTTTTGATTTACATAGGAGCGTTTAAAATAAATGTTTGAAAACAGTCCTTTACTATATTTTATTTAACTTAACCTTTTCCAAGGGGAATGAGATCTCAACTTTAACGAGTTGACTTCTCAACTCCTTAAACCCCCCTTTTTTACCTTACACAATGTAACTACCTATTAATTAAGAGTATTTTAACATCTTTAGTATTACAATTAACGTGGTTGTTACACATAATTAATTGGATAACGGGACACTCACGTATATACGGTCGGTCAATCCAAATCGAGTTTCGGCCGCGTCCGGCGGTTCTTTCAGAGGCACGCGCGCGACGGCTGCCCGTTTGGCACAAGCCGTCGCGCGCGTGCACTCTCCTGATTGTTTAGCTGAAAAAGTTGATACCACATTCAGCATCGACGAAATGATGATTCCTTACAAAGGGACTAAGGCCGACAAGAGACGCCAATACATGAAAGACAAACCCAATAAATGGGGTTTCAAAAACTATGTCAGAACTTAAGTATCCGGTATGATCTACGATTTTATCCTGTACGGAGGAGAGGACACTTTCAGGTTCCATAATTTCACAGAAGAATTGTCGCTAGGCTTTGGAGCTCAAGTAGTCATTGCTTTGAGCAAAAGTATAAAAAAAATACCAACTTTTGTATTCTGCGACAAATTTTGTTCATGCCCAGAACTCTTCTACATACTGACAGAAAGCTACGCCATTTTTGAATTGGCACTATCAGAAAAAATAGACTGAAAGGAGCAGATGCAGTTTTACATACGGAAAAAGAAATGAAGAACAGCCTCGAGAAGCTTATGATCAAGCAGTGTGTGACAAAACTCGCCTGGCAGTTGTGCGTTGAAATAACAACAAAGTCGTAACGTTGGTCAGTACTTATGTAGGTACAGAACTGGTAGAGAAAATCAAACCCTACTGCAAAGAGAACAAACAAAAAGTTGAATTTAATTGTCCATAAGTGGTCAAAGATAATAAACATAAAATATGGGTGGTGTAGATTTGGCGGATATGCTCATCTCGTTGTACAGAACTTTCAAGAAACGACGTTGGCATATCGGCATATTTGCCCAACTGTTTGATGTATGCATCAAAAATGCATCTTACTAATAATGGCAGAAAAGAGGAAACGTGGCCAACATTTTTCACTCGAAGATATATTATAAGTTGATAAAGTTACTGCTTCAACACTAAGCTACTATTTTGAATAAAAAGACAGATGGGGCCACAATACTGATTGTCTAGATTACTCAAAGATTTATTTCATACATACACCATCTAACCTTAAAATCTTGGTACTAACCACTATCTGTTATTTCCTTTAGAAACAAGGATTCTTTGATGAAATTATGGGAGAAATTAAAAAGTGGCAGCAAAAAATATTATAAAATTATAATAAAATATAAAAATTGAAACCCTGTACTGGAACAGGTGTGTTCTATTCTTGGCCGAGAGTGCACAGGAATACTAGGGGTACCAGATTGTGATGCCGAGACTGGACCGGAGATAGAAAAGGTGCATACAAAAGTCATTTGCACAGAAAATTATTTGTGGCAAACCGCGGAAAAGTAATTGTGCAGACAATTGAAGAACAAAACAACTTGGAGGTATATATAAGTTCTTCTCAATTGTTGATTTTGTTACCAAAATTACGTGTACATCAAAAGATTTTTATTTTATTTATGGTAACATTTATTTTTCAGACACAAAGAGAAGAAACTCCAGATAGTGTAACCTTTGCTTTACACGAATATAGAACTCTATGCGACGTCTGATCGTAAAATAATCGACAGACGAATTCGATGAGCATATAATTAGTACAATTCGTAAGCGGTATCACAATAGATTTTACACAATAACACACGTAAGCATTGTTATAGCAAGGCAGCAGCGATATAACGTAATTGGAACACTTACCTTTACTTTTCACTTATGGCTTTAATAAGCCTTTGAACAGTATTATAGTTAATATTTTTATTTATTAGAAAAATACTTGGAATGTAATGCTTCTCGTGAATGAGTTCCTTTTTATAACCTTATGAGACGGAACGTCGTTTTCCGCTATTGGATGATTTGAATTTTTGAAGTTTGTTGATTGGTCTGCGACAGCGTTCCGTTTTACTACTACGGCCGTTCTATAATTTAAATGTTCCTTGAGACGGCAAGTCTATTTTTATTGATTTGTAGGAACGGTTGAGTCGAACCGTTACAATAGAATCCAGCCGCAAATATATGAGTTTGTCAATATTGATGACAATTAGCCGAAGAACCTAAGGCTGATGTAAGTGGATAATGCTGTTTGTGTGTTCTAAATAATGATTAAGCATAGTTACATGACTATCTTATGGTTTTAAAGTTTAACTATTAATTGGTCTGTACATACATAAAATCGTAATTGTTTTTATTTTATTTTTTAGGACATACAATCACTTTTGCCAATTAATAAAACACGAAACAGATATCAAGAAATAATGAGCGGAATGAGGCAACTTCATCAGTTTCCTGTAGCATACAAAATTAGTATAAAAGGAAGGAAACTGTCGAGGACCTAAAAGAACAGATTATGAGGGAGGAGCTAGAATTTAGAAGAAAATTGTATGATTTACAATTAATTGCAAGCAGCAGCCAAAGAAGTTGAAATTAAAACAGCAGTTTTATATCAAATTAAAGGTAAACGTTTGTTTATTGTATTTAAAATTCAAATTACAGACTATCAAAGTATTGAGTCATTTGATTTCTTTGGAAGCCATAGACCGGATCATTAATGGTAATTGGTGAACGGGGAGTTTGACCATAGTTATAAGTTCTTGTACGAGGGTCAAACTGAAAGTTCTTAGAACTGGCCACTTATCAACAATATAATAAAAAAATAATTCTATAATTTGAAAATAGAACTCTTTGCCAATATTACTGAGTATATACTTCATTCATATGTCATTTGTTTTACGATTTGGCGGCAAATTGAAAATTGTCTGTGTCACGTCAACATGAATTTAACACGAGAAAATTTTCGTGCAATGTTTTTTTATGACTTTCGATGTCATTTAAGTCA
The DNA here is from genome assembly GCA_017562165.1 of Ectropis grisescens. Taxonomy (NCBI): domain Eukaryota; kingdom Metazoa; phylum Arthropoda; class Insecta; order Lepidoptera; family Geometridae; genus Ectropis; species Ectropis grisescens. Next base: position 6,694,669 of record CM029786.1, on the reverse strand, counting down.
ACAAGAAAGTTATGATAGACTACGATTGGCCTTTCACGAAGAAGCCCCATCTCGTGCGACTGTTTACAACTGGTTTAATGAGTTTAAACGTGGTCGCACTAATCTCACTGATGATTTACGTGAGACTATCTGTATACGTGTGAACATCTGTGTTGTGCGGCGTATGATAGAGACTGACCTATCAGCAGATTCGGACAAGCTTAGGCATCGGTATCCAGAGTCAATGAAGCAGCAGCGCGCCGAGAAAGCAGAGACTGACAAGAGGGCGCGACAAGCGGCTAAAACACTAGCAGAGATGATGGGAACAAATTGGATTGTTCAATGGGGCAAAGACAATATAACCATTGCAGACATAAACAAAGTCCTTGGAAAGAGGAACATGCGTCGCTCATTCATTGGGACTTACTACTAAACAAAACCAAGGTAACACTTCAGGTACTCAAAGGGGAGACCACATACTTCAGCAACAAGGCACAGAACAATTGCAAGTTCCACGAAGACTGGATTTCAGCGCTTCTCCACCAGGTGAAGACGTATATACAGATGCCGACCATATTGTCTAACAGCGTAATCAACGTGGAATACAACTCGATGTGAATCTCTGGAGGTGAACAGGATGCCTTTTACGAACATGGACACCACCACAATACAGTCCGACGTGCTCAACTTATGCGAGAAAATCAAATGCTTGTGCTGCAATAATATAAAAGTCAAGCTTTTACCGATGGGGAAGCTATCCGATACCTTTGTAACACGCCTGAAGGCATTAACATTCAATTCAACCGCAATTTCGGAGAAAGACTTAAGACAGCTTCAATTTCCAAAATATTGGTATTTCAGGAGACAGCAATGCAACGAATGGAGAGAAGCAAACCGTTCGAGCTCGACAGAAACCCCAAAGCCAACGACGAGTTCACCATACAAAGGGGAATAAGTAAACTCGAAAATCTCCCTAAACGAGAACGTCATTAACCCCACCGAATTCGCATTGAACACAAAGAACTAGTTTTACCGGCAGACAAAGAAGAATGAAACAATGTTACCACAAATGGTCGCTACAGGTATATACAATATAATACAAAAACGTTTAAATTAAAAAAAAAAAAACTTACACATAAAAAGTTGCCTATGTACTTATATGAAAGAAGAAGCGAGTGTAAACAGTTCGAACGGCAAAAATTGCGATTAAAACTTTCATTCACACGATACCTTGGCATAAATTATTTATGTACTTGACGCACAAAGAATACGACAACATTCTAGAGAGCAATCACACGGCGTTGGTTAAAAGTGTCTACATCAAGATATATAACTTGGGTAATAGAACGCCATTTGTTACTTCGTCAGGGAACGTAGCGTATGCAAACGCAAACTCACAGACAACTATAGGAATATGGGAAGACAAGGCATGGGAATGCACGGTATGATAAAACTAGGAGAAAATATAACTCCAAAAACTTTGTATATTGTTTTTAAAAGAAAAACTTCGACTATTGCAGTAAGTATAGTGAAAATGGTTGTGTCTTGCCGGTCCAATAGCTCATCACCCGGAACATTTTTTTTAAATTATAAGGCGCGGTAATTTTCGCGCCGTTTCGCATTTGTGAGTGCGGGTGTATTTCATTGTGAATTTAAGTGATTTCAATAAAATAAACGGTAAGTGGCTATTTTATTATCCGCTTGATACACCGGCGTGTAATATATTACACAGCACAGCGCGAGGCTAAATGCACCGTGTGGACTATATTACACGGCCTTGCAAATTTCGCTCCGTGCTGAGAAAAAAGCTTTGTCCTCTTTTAACTCGTATAAATCCTCCCAACACTATATGTCTATCTCTTGTCGTTGAACTAATCGTTATGTTGGTATACAACTTTTTGGGCTGTGAATTATCGGGATACGAGAAAAAAAAAATTACTAGTTCGTTCGGTGTCGTCGCGCGAACTTTGTGTTCGAATTGTTGTTACAGTTTAAAGTGAGTTTTATCGAGTAAAAGGTAAGTGTAATCGTGTTTTTTACCTTCTATAACTTATTAGTTAACCCTTTCTAAGGCAGTGGCAAAAACTTGGCCACCGACATTTTTCTTAAATATCTACTCTATACCCAAGAGCAGCCTTTGTATTTTCTAAAATGGCAATACAAATTCCTAACCCGTCATAAAATCAACCGCCATGACAATTATTTTGACATACAGTTTGACAGATGATCATTCGAATCGGCAAAGGACGTTATTTTCAGTGTGCTAACTTGATCTAGTATAATCTTCGAGAAAAGTGATAGATATGGTAAGATTTTACTACAAATCTCTTCGTTTGTGTTTTATTATGAAGTTAATTGCTGTATTTTGTTAATTTCACCCATAAATTTCGAAAAAAACAAAATAAATTGATGGCAATACATATGCCACTGCCCTATGACCTGCCGTATTAGATGGCAATATATTTGCCACTGCCTTGTTACAGAGACCCTTACGGGATGACGAGATAGAAGAAGAGTTGGCAAATCTATTTGGCTTGGAAAATCCCGATGAATCAGAAGACGAATTTGAAGGGGATGAAATCTGCTCTTTCGATTTGCAGCAGCTACTTGAGGAATCGGCGACTTCTATTATTCCTAATTCTCCTCCGTCAGTTACTCAGGCATCCGACGTCGTTGAACCTTTGCCGTCGTGTTCTCGTGAAACTGCGAGTTCACCCCCCAAGTCTTTCTCGGCCTACTATAGCAGAAAGTGATAGCAGCGAAGATGAAATCATTCCAGTAACCCAAGGTCGTCGACGCATGTCACCTGTAATTGAGACATCTGAATCTGAATCCGACTCCGATGAAGATGAAGAGGAATGGAAGAAGTCAATGTGGGCTAATGAGAGGCCTAATCCAGAACGGTTTTCTGATGTCTTACTACAGCCGGCCGTGTTCTTTCCTAGTCGTACAAGTCCTCTGGCATACTTCACCAGATTTTTTTCTGATGAAGTATTAGAAATGATAGTAGAACAAACAAATATATATGCTGCACAGCAAAATTCAAAGAATTGGGAACCAGTAACGGTAACAGACATCAAAATGCTATTAGGTGTAATTATTATGATGGGATTACATACTGTTCCTTCTTGGGACCTGTATTGGTCAAGCGATCTTTTTTTTCGAGTCGACGAAATAGCACGTGTCATGACTTGCAAAAGATACAAAAAGATCATGGAAAATCTTCATTTGGCTGATAACTCCAAAATGCCTAGTCGGAATGATCCACAGTATGATAAATTATACAAAGTGCGTCCGCTACTGAATCTTCTAAATGATGCTTGTCAGAGAGAAGCCAAAACTACGACTTGTCAGAGCATTGATGAGGCAATGATAAAATTCAAAGGCGTATCCTCCTTGAAGCAATATATGCCTCTCAAACCCATCAAACGAGGATTCAAAGTTTGGGTGAGAGCTGATAGTGCATCTGGATATGTTTTTTCAGTTTGAAATATATACAGGCAAGAATGCGAATAACATTCCTGAACTGGGCTTAGGTGCAAACGTGGTGAAATCATTGACTACCGCCCTTATTGAAAAAAAGGTTCTTGCCCACGTCACATTTGACAATTTTTTTTCGTCATATGCGCTAATGCAATACCTTTACGAACACGGGATTTATTCAACTGCAACTGTGAACTCTAACAGAGCAGATTTGCCCAAGTTAGTCAAAAATAAAGAGAAAGCTAAAGCTAATCAAAAACAGCTTCAACGGGGACAGTATAAATGGCGGGTAAAGAATGAGGTAGCTTTTCTTGTGTGGAAAGATACAAAACCTGTTACTATCCTCACAACTGCATTTCACCCAACTTCAGTTACGACATGTAACAGAACAATGAAAGATGGAACAAATAAAGAGATAGAGTGCCCTGAAGCAGTCTTACAATACACGCAGCGAATGGGAGGAGTCGATCGTTTCGACCAAAAAAGGGGTACCTATGAAGTTGGGCGAAAGAGCAAAAAATGGTGGCGACGAATTTTTTATTTTACTGTGGACTTAGCGCTGACAAACGCATATCTTTTATATCAACACAGCTTGAGGGTCCCAAATCCTATGTCTAACATGTCATTTCGATTGGCTGTTGCAAGGGGGCTAATTGCGAACTGCTCATCGAGAAAGAGAAAAATTGACTCCTCCCAAAATTTGCAGCTCAAACGAAGAAGGTTCATTCTCCATCACAAAACTATCAAAAGGTCGTAGGAGTGCCAGATGAAGTTAGACACTCTAACGTTGGTATTCATATGCCTCATGAAATGAGCAGCTACCGCAGATGCCGCCTATGCAGCACTGCAGTGAAAAACACACGCAGCAAAATTATGTGCAGCTTTTGCCAGGTGCCTCTTTGTGTCTACCCGTGTTTCGCTACATTTCATAATAAATAAATTTTGTTTTACATATAAACCTTGTAAAGTGATTCAAGTTACTAATGAAAAGTGATTTATAATAGGCATAGTAAGTAAAAAATTAAACTTTGAAATAAACATGTGGGTATATTTTAATTACCTCAAGCGAGCAGTGGCAAAAATATTGCCACCAAATTTTCCGACTACTTTTCATTGAATTTTCAGATCGGAAAATGTACTAAAAATAAAATAAAAATAAAGCTTTTACACACAAAAAACCGTTTTTACGAATATATCCTGGTTCTCACGGCCTTAAAAAGGGTTAAGATATTTCAATGTTCACTTTCATTAAAACTTGCCTTACTAACCAAAAATAAGCAATTTTCGTAATGTTTGCCCGTCATGGCCAGATTGTAGAAATACATTTTGGAATTTTGGGTTTAAATGTTAGCATTTTGAAGTAATTCACGCTTCAGAAAGGATAATTCTACTTTTTTCAAATAGATTATATCCATTGATTCAAGTAATATGCTATGTTATGGCTTGATTTTTCATTGTTTACATTGCGTTATTAAACTTTCCGCCATCTTGGTGCTTCGCTAGAGCATGGGCGGGCGCACGTACATAAGGCTGATTCCACATTAGATGGTCCAACTGAATTTGGCGGATAGAAAGGCCGGATGAAATTGAGTTTTATAATCTGATAAGTGGGTTAGATCTATTGGCATTCAATGTTTTAACACATAATCAACAACACGTCGCGCGTAATTCATGTTTCCTTTATATTCCCGGAATTATAATTTCAATTCGATCCGTTCAGGTATTCCGACGTGATTAAGCAAGAAAGATCCATTCTTTCACATTCATGCTATGATTCAATTATTTGAAAATGTAGAGAATATCGTGGCTTATGTAGAGAAATAGTTCTATTTGACATAATGTTAAAAAGTAATTATTTTAAATAATCAACTATATTTTACTGTAGTAGTAAGAGTCGGGAGTCCATCCGAAAAGGTGTTACACATCTCTCAGTTTTTATGCCGCCAAACAGTAATGTCAAAACATGAGTGACATTATCGGTGTGAAGGGCAATATTTTCAGAAAAAATATAATATAAGGAGAATAATCATTTCGTATCTCTCGGTGCCTTTCTAGGCAGTATTTTGGATTCTTCATGTTCCAATGTTTGTGTATTCATTCACTCTCCTATTATAGTTAGCATAAACATAAATAGTATTAAATTACTACATAAATTGATAAACATTCCTACTGGCATGACTTATGATTTTAAATGTGCTTTTATTGCAATTTCTTGCATCCTAATATTTTTGTGTGGGTGTGGTTTCGCATGTTTGCTTTAATTTATTTAGAAATGGAATCTAACCAAAAGCAGCGTGGGCGTGGTAGAGGTCGTACTCGTTCGCGAAGGCCTCGAGGGGGGCGAGTGCTGGGCTCTGGAAGCCGAGTTGCTCAACCTGGATGTGTCGAGGCCACTGACGTTTTGGTGTAAATATTCTAACTCTTGTTGTTTTTTACATTATGTTTAAATTCATATTTCTGCAGTATAAATTTGACTTGAATTTGATGTTTTTAACGTTAACATAATTAAAGTTGTTCACCAAAACGATGTTGATTGCATTTTAAAAATGATGAATTGCGTTGAACATAAAATGTGACTGAATTTAATATTTGAAGGCATCCGTCGACCTCTACATCAGTCGACCACCTACAAGAGAAAACGCTACCAATTCAAGGGACGTCTCAAGCCCCCACGTTAGTAAACGTTGTTTATTTATATTTAAATAAGTTCTCATCATCGAGATTTTTACTAGTTTATCGTAATCCCAAGTCGCGAGTCCCAAGACAACAAGCTTACGCTTAGTTTGGGGCTTACTGGCAAGCTTTTGTACGTAGGCGTAATTTTGGTGAATAAAGTATTTGTAAAATAAAATTTATATATAAAATCAATAAAAATATGTTTTCATACATAAAATTATAACTTAACATTTTTAGACTTTTAGAAGAAATTAAAATACAAAAAAAAAAGACAAATTGGCAATAAAAATAAAGGGAAACTGAAAGTCGAGAAAAAAAAATTGTATGATATGAAAAACATAAAAGAAGTCATGAGGTCCCTTACTCCTCTCCCAGCGCGGAACCCAGTAAGAAGAAGAGGTAATTTTCTTTTTTCCTGTTATTTCTGTATATTTCAATGTCGAATTGGTTTTCATTTCATGTTAAATTTTGTTTGTACAGGAAAGAGTCACCGGTTCGCGTCCAATGCCCTTTAGGCCCTAACGTTCCAGCTGTGCCACCGGAACCAAAAAAATAGCCGTGGCAAATCAATTTGGAATCACAACCCCCACCTGGTATTATTGCTATTATTATTACTTAATTTTACCAGCATTTTGTTCTCGTAGTAGAATTTGTCTATTATGCTTTTTTTTTTTCAGAAACTATCCAGATTGTAGGGTCTGACCAAGAGTTGCCCACAACATCACCCCAAAATCAAGTATTATAATAATAACACTAAAAAGAACTACGTAGATGTTTAAGATTTATTATTAACATAATTGTGTTTTCACAGGTCACCATATATTATTATTGTGCCGCCATCGTCCGCAGCACACACAGAACCAGAAATTGAAGAAGTTCCGTCAAATTCAATCGAAGTCGATGTAGAATTTTTAGATTTTGCGCCACGTAAGTAAAATAAAAAATCTGTTTGTAGTAAAATATGGTAGTGTGATGGAAGTCGATGATAAATATCATCGAGATATGGGCAGTTTCGGGTTCCCATCAAGAATATAGAATGTTTTTAACCGAAACTATGATGTCCACGTGACTGCATCATTTTGAGCCGTAACTTTCAGAATTCCAAAAACTAAAGTTTGAGCTTTTTTTACTTGATGAATCACAAGAATTACTATTTAGTTTAGTAACAACAAAAAAGGTTTTTGACGAGTACTTAGATTACTTAGAAAAAAAAACAGTAACAAGCAGGCTAAAAGCAAACTGGGCATACAGAGTAAAATGTAACTTATGTTAACAGTTTTGTTTTCAAACTTTCGCGATTTGAACACAATGCTCATATTATAAGGGGCTTAATGAGGGTAGATCGAGATCCCCTCATTTCGCAATAAGACGACTCGCAGTTTCTTTAATCTTCTTGTGGCCACGGCGGTTGTAACACTGCCGAAACCTCGAGGTAATTAAACTATGATTTATATCGCGACTGAGCCCCGTACAATATACACATTATGATGATCGTATAAAACTTGAATACGTACTGATGTAGCGCATGTTGATGCCCTAATTAATATGTATTTTAATATGAATGAAACTTATATGTATTTTATAATTACAGCGTCATTTGACCCAACTCAGAGCCCGATTCCAGGTCCGTCTCATCAGTGGGGTAAGTTTTTTGATTATTTTTATTACATATTATCTGGTTTATGATTTAAACAATTATACTTTTCTCAACAACCATAATTCTCTGTCATATTCATATAAAATATTATGCCTAAAACACTGAAACATTTTTGAGAGCTTAATTTACTTTAATTCTGTTCAATAACACAATCATTATTTGGAAAAAGGGCTCATTTATATAAATTTTGTTGACATCATAAAAAAGACAAATGTTATAAGTATTTTTTGTATTAAAACTTCGGGGCTTGAAAGCATTTATCGTCAACTGTTTGTATTTTTTGTAGGACATAATATTTTCGATATCATCAAGGAAAACGCCTCATTGCCGGGTAGTGACGTAGAAAACGGCGAAGAAAAACCACTAGAAGACTTTACAAATGCAAATCAGGAAATACCGTCCCACATTCAAAATGTAATACGTCAAAACGATTCTTTGGATGACTCTATCCTGTTAGAGTTAGCCAAAGGAGACGAGGACGTGTTACATTTTGATTGGCCAGCGGATCCCAATGTATTTGTAGGTCGACGCGAAACATTTACAGGGCAAGCTGGGCGCCAACTTTTGAAATTACAAGTATGTCACCATTTCAAGTTTTTACACAAATTTGGGAAGACAGTATTATAGACCTAACTGTTCGTGAAACAAACCGCTACGCCCACCAGATTTTGACCGTAAATCCGAAACAGCTGGACGGTTGGACAGATATCACGAAAACTGATATTTGGGTATACTTTGGCCTTTTAATGCTTCAAAGCATAACCCCATTACCAGTAGAACGAGAATACTGGTACCCTAGCCTGCCTGATTTAAAAGTTGGGATTTTTAATACTAAGATGACGTACAAAAAGTTTTTAAGAACAAAAAAAATGTCTGCACTTTGTAGATAACACTACTGTATTGTTTGATGCGTCTAAAAACAACAATAAAATACGGAAGCTCCTACCTATTATCGAGCACCTTAACATCAAGTTTAGCTCATTGTACCTTCCTGAGCAGAATATCGCCATTGATGAGTCTCTCCTTCTTTGGAAGGGTCGACTATCGTTCGCTCAGCTGATTGCCACAAAAGCTGCTTGGGTAGGCATAAAAACATACGAGTTGTGCGAGTCACGTACTGGGTACCTTTGGAAAATGCTGGTATATACTGGAAAAGGGGATATACACGGAGACGCAAACGCCAATGAACCACAGGGAACCACGGCCCAAATTGTGTACAAGTTGGCTCGTCCTCTTTTTAATAAAGGCCACACTTTGGTGATGGGCAACTTTTACAACGCACCTTTGTTGTCTCGGTTGCTAAAGCAACAAAAAAACGGACACGATGGGCACTATACGGCTAAATAGAGAGTTCGTCGCTGATAGTCTTCGTAATAAAACGAAGTCGGATTTGCGCCAAGGGGAGATTGCGGCCAGTCATACGCACGACCTTACTGTAGTTCTATGGCGTGACGCAAATTTGGTTTCGATGATATCATCGTACCACAAAGTTATGGTTGGTGGCAAAGAAAAGTATGGCCACTACAAGTACAAGCCACAAGTTGTCCTTGATTATAACATGCACATGGGGGGTGTTGATAAAAAAGACCAAATGCTCCAAGCTTTCCCCTTAGAAAGAGTTAGAAACCTGGTATGGTATAAAAAAGTTTTCAGGAGGTTATTTAACTTATCAATCCACAATTCCTTCGTGACATATAATAGCAACAAAAACAAAACACAGCGCGCTTTTAAGGTGGCTTTGGTGGAAATATTTAAAAAGTTTCAACCACCCAACCCACGCCTCGATTATCAGCCAAAAGGGCACTATCCGACAAAAAATGCCATTGGGAGATCCCGTTGTAAATGGTGTGCCACGAAGAAAATCGAGACGCGCACGGCTTACCAATGTGACACCTGCAATGTGCACCTATGCATCTTAGGTTGTTTTAGGGATTACCATGTTAACTAGTAAAATACGATATATATATTATTTTCAAAATAAATTTCGTTCATATCCGTTTAGCTGTTACTCACATTTGGAGCATTGGTCATACATACTAAATTTCGTTCAAATCCGTTTAGCTGTTACTCGCATTGGGAGCTTTGGCCATACATACCAAATTTCGTTAAAATACGTTTAGCTGTTACTCACATTTGGAGCGTTGGTCATACATACTAAATTTCGTTCAAATCCGTTTAGCTGTTACTCACATTTGGAGCATTGGCCATACATACTAAATTTCGTTCAAATCCGTTTAGCCTTTACTCACATTGGGAGCATTGGTCATACATACTAAATTTCGTTCAAATCCGTTTAGCTGTTACTCACATTTGGAGAATTGGTCATACATACTAAACTTCGTTAAAATCCGTTTAGCTGTTACTCACATTGGGAGCATTGGTCATACATACTAAATTTCGTTCAAATCCGTTTCGCTGTTACTCACATTTGGAGCATTGGTCATACATACTAAACTTCGTTCAAATCCGTTTAGCTGTTACTCACATTGGGAGCATTGGTCATACATACTAAATTTCGTTCAAATCCGTTTAGCTGTTACTCACATTTGGAGAATTGGTCATACATACTAAACTTCGTTAAAATCCGTTTAGCTGTTACTCACATTGGGAGCATTGGTCATACATACTAAATTTCGTTCAAATCCGTTTCGCTGTTACTCACATTTGGAGCATTGGTCATACATACTAAACTTCGTTCAAATCCGTTTAGCTGTTACTCACATTTGGAGCCTTGGTCATACATACTAAATTTCGTTCAAATCCGTTTAGCAGTAACTGCAACATTGTACATTGTTCATCCGCTCAAAATTGTATTCAAATCCGTTTAACCGTTACTCACACATTTGGTGCAATGGTCATCCAGATACAATTTCGTTCAAATCCGTTTGGCAGCGACTTTCTTGGTGTTTTCGTCATCCGTACAAAATTTCATTCAAATCCGTTTAGTCGTTACTCACGCATTTGGTGTAGTGGTTATCCAGACAAAATTTCGATCATATCCGTTTGGCAGTGACTCTCACATTTGGTGCTAATGCACCAATGTGAGAGTCAAATTTATACTGCAGAAATATGAATTTAAATATAATGTAAAAAACAACAAGAGTTAGAATATTTACACCAAAACGAATGAAAGAAAGAAAATTAAAGAAAGTTATGCCTAATTTAATTATTATTTATATTTTAAGTTTTTAAATTTGTTTTGCGATAGTTGTTTATTATAATTATATTTATACATTATTTTGTGTTATAAAATATATTTTCTTATACAAAACTACGCTTTTTGTCTCTTTATTCAAATTTAATGTATGAATTTGTCCTGTAACTGAAAGTTAAGAGTATTTATACACTTGTATTTAAGGTTTTATGAGATACTGAACCATTTCTAATTGATTAAGAGCGATAAATAATTTTGGCCAGCTAGATGTCTCAAATACCCCTCTGTGCGACGTCTGACACAGCATATGGTGAACAAAATGAGCATGTCGCGAGAAACGTGTTCATAACTTCTTACAATAAAACTGTAAGACAGATAGGATTATTCATTGATGAAGAATATGGGTTTTTAGGAGCAAGTCCGGATGGTCAATATTATTTAACTAGCTATTATTACCCGCGGCTTTGTCCGTGACTCTTTTCAGTATTTTTCTCTTTCCGTAGGAACCATCCTCGTACTTTAAACAATATTCTTAAAAAAGAATTCGAGATTTGCGCTTGGCAACACATTCAGCAATTCAGTTTTATGTTTCAAATTCATCTGATTTCTTTCTATGGGCCAGCTGATTTTTTTTGCGATTTCTTGGTGAGTTCCTTAGTTAAAGTTCAAAATGATGACGACAAGGATTCCCTGCAGTATATCTGTCGTCTAGAAGTCTAGATGAACACCTGTATATGTATATATGCGTTAGGGTAAGTTAGGTAGGTAGTTGGTGAGGTTACCGCGTTAGGTCTTGGCGGCGGCCTCGGTTTTTTTAATTAAAAATAGTACCTCCATGGACTCCTAGGTCCATGCCTTTGTAAACATTGTTTGCTCTTAATTATTTTCTATATCTAATGCAGGAAGACTTATATATTAGATCAGATTTCTAGCAAACTAATCATCTACATATTTATTACCTAAACTATTTTAGACATATTTCGCAATAAAAGCTTCACCCCGACCCAGAGCCTCCATCTATGAGTAAGTACTCGTAATGTATCTTCTGGACCCCATATCTGAAAATTGACCACCTAAGCAAGTTAGCGGGCAAGCATGTGTTCTTAGTACGTACTAACTCTACTGAATCGTCCACATTTCATCCATCAGAAAATACGTGACGTCTGGCGGCTCTGGGATCTTGGACTAAAAGGCTTTTATTTAAATTATCCACTCCACAGACTCCGGGGTCCGTGATCTTTGTCATTACAATTATCTTTTTTTTTTTTTACACATTTCTTGGATAAGGAGAAGAGGAAAATAGAAGGGGATTTGGGTACATTTAAAATCTAATTCTAGTGCTCGTCTGTAGAGCCGATCACTACCGGTTGGGATTCCGCTAGTAATCGACTCGACATCGAGTGTTTGCCTAATTGCCTTTTGCCATTTGCCTAAGCTGCCTCCTCCCGGCCCAGAGCCTCCACAACGGCCGCATTTCTGTCCCTGATGGCCATCTGTAGGTTGAAATCGCGGATGGTCTTCGGTGATGCAGCCCACGCTCGCCGCACGAACCGACCGATGGCGTCGTCGGTGTCGTCAGCGTAGTATGTGAAGGTCCCCGTGTGCCGTGAGATTGCAACTACCGCATGGGGCACGCTCTCGTGCAGCTTCATGTTTGCCTTGGTTTTGATTAAAGACTAAAAGGCTTGCCTCGTATCTAAAGAAAACGTCGGTTTACGTCATCTTTTCATATTTTCATTTATTATAGATATGGAATCCATACTCTGGAGATGCAGGGATCCCTGAGTTTCCTACAGGCGCTGACCTCAGCGAAGACGAGGTAGAGGTGGAGTTTTTGGAGGACAGCGATAAACGACTGCTAAGAAATGTATTTTTCTTTACATTTTGTTGTAGGTTGATACCGTGAATCACGACGGCTCAACAACGCTGCCGGAACCGTAAGCATTTTTTATATTAGTTTTAATGAATATATATAGGTAAATAAGACTAACTATAAATTTGTTTCACATGCAGATTTGGACAACGGGAGGAAAGGGAGCGATCAGGTTCTCCAATTGGCGCAACCCGCATGCCAAGTAGCCGTTAGGTCGATACATAAGTTTTAATTATCTTTTAAATATAGTGTTAAATGGTATTTTTCTAGCATTTTGTCGCGTTAGATATTTCGTGTAACATAAATCGTGAATTTATTGCATCCGAATGGTTTCGATTCAAAATGGGGAAGATAAGCTGGGACAGAAGTAGGAACTTAGTCTGACACGGGATCTTACTTTCTCGTACATATAGTATTAAGTTACAGTTACGGGACTAGTAGTTCATGTACTTGATGGCAAACAACACATCTGTTCATAACACCGTAGTGCTACGCAGCTATCTATTATTATTATCCATGTCATTTGCAGACCCCGTCTTCTAAAATTCCACATTTGGAGGAGCCGTGAGCAAAGTAGTCGAGTAAACGGCTCGAGCTGGCAGGTCGGTGAGCCACTCGTCTGACTCACAGACGACGATGTCCTACTCCAGCTACGTGAAATGGTGAGGGATGTATTAAGGCGGCGACAGCGAGAACGATGAGGATGACAGCGAAAATTATGACGTAATTGAAGACGCCACTGAAGGAAGGGGTAATAATCAAATAAACACGCTAACGTCTAATTCAATCAAAATACATAAATTACTATTGTGACGCTAAAACAGTCGTCTGTTGTCGTATCGTGCGCATAGACCACGTTCTTCAAGTGTTTTCGATCTGTTTTTATTTGATTACCCGGCTTTCGTTTAATGGACTGTTTCTGCTTTTCAAACTGACATCGCTGCTAAATCAGACTTCGATTGTGTTTTGTTATTGCGTTCTTTATACTTTTGGTGCATAATAATACCTAAACGTGGACAAACATTGAAAAGTGGAGCCCGTCAGTTAATCATCAAGCTGCAAGATTACTTTGAGCGGGAGCGGCAAAATTGCGGACCCCTGGTACCTGTCGAACAAGTACAAGAACGCGTCTCTCAGGCGCTTGGAGTTAGCAAACGAACGATAACAAATATTAACAAAGAAAAGTTCGGCTGTACTGGCACGAAAGATAATATTTTACGTGCTCCGAAGAAGAAACGTAGAACTAAACCCGTGACAGATATTGACACCTTTGACGCCGATGCAATCAATACTTTGTGCACTACACACAAGAATAGAAATTTAAGGGAGTAATGCTCGTTTTCACCGATAACCCCTACAATTTAAGTGTCTCCTAAGCCAATATAAGCGACACCTAACGAAAGTTTTGTTTTCACCAACGATTAAGTGACACCTAAAGCATTAGGCCCTTATAATTTAGGGGATTATTTAACGACCCCGTAACACTTAGGTGACTCATATTTATAGGTTATTTTGTGAGTGACCTTAATATATACGTGACCTTAATATAATATCACTCCTACACATTTAGCAAGATAAAAATGGACGGTGACCACGATTTATATGAAGATTTAGAGGCAATTGAAGATATAGAATTATTAGGTAATCGGCATTTGTCAAGCCGACCTCGTATTTACCGTGAAAGATCTAAGGAGTTTCAAAAATGTGATGACAAAGGCTTTTTCATAAGATATAGGTTATCAAAGAAGTGTTTTGTTTATATTGCAAATAATTGAACATTTATTAGAATTCCACGATGTCAGGTAAGTACCTAAGTAACCTCTGTAGGTTGTGTAATCTATACTTCTATACTAATATTATAAAGAGGAAAGATTTGTATTTTTGTATTTTTGTATTTTTGTATGGCACGAATAAACTCAAAAACTACTGGACCGATTTCAAAAATTCTTTTGCCAATAGAAAGCTACATTATCACTGAGTAACATAGGCTATGTTTATCACGAAAAAAATGAGATATCTACGTAAATTTTTACTAAAACCAACGCAAGGTATAAAAAAAACAGTCATAAAATGGCTTTCATCGCATACGCTGCGGAAAGTACTAATGATAGACCAAAACAATGTTCTACAATATTATAGAGCGTATTAAAATCTACAAAAAACCTCGCGAGACCATATGTCTAACTTCAGTAATTACCTCGCAACAACTACTTTTTTACATTTTAAAAGTAAGTAAAAATGCCTATCAAATTCAGACCATGTTATCAACACATTTGTATTAATTCTTATCCAAATAAATTATTTCTTATTCAAGACTCTTTTAATACCTATTGATTACTTTTTGAATTATTGAAGTCGGACATTCCATTCAAAATATTTAACGAAATTAAAAATATCAATCCTATCAAAATGCGGCGCCGCGCGCAACACACGATAGAGGGACACTGAGGCACGGGGGAGAGGTGTTCGCAGCTATGAAATAGGTAAGTACGAGTAGCCGCGCGCGCGTCTACTAATTCGCGTGGTCGCCTCGCTACGTAGGTAGTGGACGCAAATGATATTAAATATTAAACATTTTTCGTAACACTTTTTATGTTCCTATCAAAATGTTCTTTTCAGAACTACTTTTGTATAAGTTTATTCTACCTTTACTGTTATTGTTCAAGTTTTCTCGCACTTTCTACACAGTATTACATTAAATTTATTCCATTTCGGTTTCCTCACGATGTTTTCTTTTACCGTTTTAAATTGGAGGCATTACGGACATGCCTTCGAAAAAATAGTGATGCGCGTGTAATTTGAGCTGGGGATAGGATACGATATAGGTCATCCCCAAAGGTCCCTTTATTCTACCTACTAAAGTAGAATAAAACGGAGCATTAAAGACTACGATGATGAGACGATCAGAAATCTAGCTGTGTCAATAGATTCAATAAGCAGCCCACTAAATATTCCCACTACTGGGACTCGGGGCCCTCTCTCGCAAGGAGAGAGTCAAGTCCATAATCCACCACGCTGGCCCAGTGCGGGTTGGTGGATGACACATGACCTCAAAAGATTCTAAGTACATGGCGATTTCTTCACGATGTTTTTCTTCACTGTTTTAAGTTAGCGGTATTACGCATATTACTCCGAAAAGACAGTGGTGCCTGGTGCAAGTGGGATTTAAAACCGGGGCTCCAGATCGGCCGCCGCCGTTCTCCCGACTAGACCAGCCGTAACTATTTAGTACGTATTTAGAACTAATAGACTTTAGTACCTACATAAAACATTGCACAACCATAAACTACGTCGTAGGTGGCATTAGCAGATTTTAACACTAAATTACAACAATTAAATATTTACTGATTTAATTTTTGATTTGATGCGTAAAAGTAAAAGGGGAATAACAACGACGCCAGACACGCCTAAAGTTTTTAGGACTAATGATAATATACCATAACAACTAACGCATAACAGTTTTCGCATAATTTTTGCTACCGTATATAGCATAAACATAACTTAGCATAATGTTTAAAGGCACATATTGAGAGAAGCATAACAATACCTAAACATAACAATTGGTCCTATTATGGTCTATCACTGAGGTACGACTTCGGGTGAGCTCCTGGAGCCAGAAGCTCTATGTCCTTGAGTGTAACCTCTCGCTACGGCGACGACCTCGCTTGGCTCGCTCCTCTCAGGACCTCCCTTGAGCTTCTGGCTCCCGCATTTTTTTTATAAAGTAAAATAGGCAAAAAAGCATGCGTTTTAAATGATAAACAGATGATTGAGATTGTTTGTTTTGTCTTATGTCCTAAGCATGGCAATTCTGCCAAGAGTGTGTTAAAATTTGTAAGTCTAATAATTTTGTTTTATACTTATTTTCCATAACACCCGTGCGAAGCCGGGGCGGGCTGCTAGTTAACTATAAAATACAAAATATAACTACTAACTAAAAGCTAATGAGTTTGTTAATAGACGCAGGCTTATTTTTTTAGCAGTAAATCGACTCTATCAAAGGTTTTGAAATCGATTGGCTTTAGATTTAAAAAATCTGACGAACGGAAAATCCTACTAGGATGCTACGATATTTTATTGAAGAGAGTAACATTCTACATCAAGGAAATAAAATTACAGATTGGGACAAAGTCGTTTTTATTTACTGACGAGACACGGTTCTATGCGAACCATATTGATTCTCGGACATGAACCGATGATACAGCGTGTTCCACCTCAAAAGTCCCATCGGGAAATGGTGCCAGACTTATTATAAATATGTCACGCGGGATCAGCTTCTCAAGATTTTATTTCAGACTGCCTCCTCGCATTCGCCTCTAAAACTACAAATGATTACCGAGAGGAATTGAACTTTGAGCTTTTAAAAGAGTGGTTTAAGGAGCCGCTAGTCAACTTAGAAAACCCATCGAAAATTATAATGGACAATGCACCGTATCATTCTGTACAAATTGATAAACCAACCACCAACTCAAGCAAATAAAAAGCAAGAAATTGTCTCGTGGTTGGTAAGAAATGGTGTGGACACAAGTCTAAAAGTAAGTTGAGTTGTTAAATCTGGTAATAGCAACTAAGCCGTCCTAGCTCCACTATGTAATCGATGAACTAGCCCTTGACCATGGACATGAAGTTATTCGCTTGCCTCTCGACCATTGCCAGTATAACGCCATCGAGCTTATTTGGGCTCAAATAAAGGGTCATGCAGGGCGGTGTAAACTGCGTGCGCAGAAGTCACTACAGAAGACTGGAGAAAAGTCGTAGAGAAAACAAAGAAAATAATTTTACAAGATTATGAACGAGATGTGAGAACAGACAATATTATTGAAAACGAATTAAAAATATCTGTGATTGCTGACAGCAGTGATGAATATATTATTATAATATATCAGAGTACTTTGTATAACAACAATGTCTTTGGACAACAGACATAATCAGCCTCAAATCGACAAGTTTAATTACTCTTAAAATGGCTCCAAAAAGGTCTCCAATGCCGTTCTTATAACAACTCTCCGGTCCGTAAAAGCATCCTACTTAGACAACTTATCCTTTGATGATACTCTCCGAAGTCATATCGAGTCAATTCAACCAGATTCTCGAATCAGGAGTACTCAACAAGTGCGATTCGAAAGACAGAGCTAGGACAATAATAGAGGAGTACATTGGGGAAAGCATACGAATCTTCTGGCAATCCTCTGGCACCCAATCTCAGACAACGACCGACATCTTCAGTGAGTTGACTGAATCAACTGAGAGGGGTCGACCACAAGGGGCTTCCCCCTTGTGGTCGACCCGAGCAAGGGTCCCAAACACAGAGCAAATACAACGGAGTAAACATGTGTCCGCTATAGCGAAACGTAACTGAAAACGGTTGTCATTCCTCTAACGTACCGCATCGATATTGGCATAGCTAGCAACGGTTATCAGTCATCTAGGTACCTACTAGGTACAGGTACAAACAACTGACGGTGATGCGCGATGCTGCCAACAATAACCAAAATAATTATGCTTTCTCTCTTTAACTAAGTGATTCACGTTCAAAACAGAGACGGAGCGAATATTGGCTGGCTAGTGACATAATGACCAGAAACATTTTTGAATATTCACATTAAAAGGTAAACCAAAAACAACCTTATTTCTATCACGCTAAGGCTTATTATTATATATTACGTAATAAAGTTTGACAGATCAACCTATAATGGATACTTGGACAGAAGTTTTCGCGCATGCGCGAATAACATCCATTGTAATATGATCTATTACAGGTTAGGTTAGTAATACTTTACTGGTTTAAACATAAGGTCGAGATTACTTTACGAAAGTAATGCAATCTAGAATTGGTTTTTATTTTAGTAAAACATGCGCGTGCAGTTGACGTTAGTGTCATGGCGTGTTTGTTTTGAAACATAAACCTACATAGAAACTTTGTTTTGTTCGAGCGGTGTGTTAAGAAGTTTTTAGTTTATCGCTTTGTTTTAGCCTTTGACTGGGGTGTGGATGACATTTATATAGATAATTGTACAAAATAGTAAGTTGAGTGTATAGTTTAAAGTATTAAGTATAAAAAGTGTAAATATACAAAGTAAGTGATTATTAGTGTTGCAAAAATCTTTAATATTAAACGTTATTGAGATTAAGAAAAATGTCTAGCAGAAAGGGTGTAGTGAAAGAAAAAGACAATATTTTAGCTATTTGTAAATATTGTAAACAGACTTTATCATATAAAACATCGACAGGGAATTTGAATTCTCATTTGAAAAACGCCTGAGCGTCTATTTTTTTGGCACAACAAACTGACTTTAGGCAACCACCTTCAAATAATGAAGTTGACCACCTACCTCAACAAGCAAACACGATGAGAGCAGCCACGACCACATCTCCTAGTGCAGTGACAGTTAGCGCTAGTTCAGGTAGTTGTGATTTAGAACCTTTCCGGAAACGTCAAAGAACTATGCAAACTTACGTTACAAAAAAAAACACCCCTGAAGAACGAAAGCGCATTGACCGAGATTTGCTGGAGTTATTTATAAGTGACTATCAGCCGTTTAGTATAGTCGAAGATAAAGGCTTCAAAAAATTTGCTAAAAACATACCAGGCTACACTCTCCCCGGTAGGAAAGCAATTTCGGCAGCCATGATACCGGCTCTATACGAGAAATGTTTAACTGAAGTTAGAGAAACTGTTGCTCAGGATATACGCTTCGTTTGTCTAACAACAGACTGTTGGACATCATCTCAAACCGAAAGCTATATAGCAGTAACTGCCCATTATATAGACAAAGATTTTGAGCCTCGGCAAGTTTTACTTGAATGCAAAAATATAAAGGAACGTCATACGAGCGCAAATTTATCGCAAGAATTTAAAAAAGTTACGGACTACTACGGATTAACCACAAAAGTAATTTTTGCAATATCAGACAATGCTAGAAACATAGAAAAAGCTATTGAAGATCTGAATTGGAAGCGATATGGGTGCTATGCTCACACCCTAAACCTTATAGTCACGCATGCATTGAAACCTGTGGATACATTAATTGAAAATATAAAAAAAATTGTTGCTCATTTTAAACGAAGTACGTCAGCCTTAGATATGCTTCTCAGCTACCAAATCCGAAACATGCCAGACAGCGGAGAACCAAAATGCTTAATACAACAAGTTCCAACTCGCTGGAATTCAACATTTTTCATGTTACGAAGGTTTTGCTTTCTGATTGAAGCTGTAAAACATTGCATGGCTATGATAGATAAAGACTGGCCTGTGATTTCTACCGATGAATGGAAAACAGCGAACCAGCTGTGTGAAATTTTGAACCCTTTTGAAGAAGTAACTTCTTCAATTAGTGGCGACCAATATATGACCGGCAGTTTAGTTATAGTAATGACAAACTGCCTAAAATCAATTTGCGAAGATTTTTTGGAAAAGACTGAGTATAGCCATTACCAACCTAACGTGAAACTAATTGTAGAATCTTTGAAAAACGGTCTCACTGAAAGATTTCCCAGAATCGAGTTCAGCAAAACATTTGCACTATGCACTTTACTTGACCCCCGATTCAAGAATTTTGGCTTCCAAAATGATGCAGCATATGCAGATATTAAAAGACACGTCCATAACCTAATTATTGGTCTGATAGACCGCGATAAAGATACGAGCCCGTCTGATGAAGTAGAAAAAACGAACGAAGTAAAAGATGTTAGCGCTTGGGGTAGGTTCGATGAGTTACTGAAAAAGAAGAAACCTCAAGGGAATGCTACGGCGACAGCTATACGAGAACTTCAAACGTATTTGGATGATGACATGCTCCCTAGAAAAAATCCAGTAGGTCAGTGGAACAATCCGTCCCAATGGTGGCGAGATCACAAGGTGATTTACCCGCATTTGGTTGAGATTTATCAGACAAAATGTAATATAGTCGCAACGTCTGTGCCATGTGAGCGCCTTTTTTCTAAAACAGGAATGATAGTGAGCCAAAGAAGGTGCAATTTAAAAACTCACAAAATGGAACAGCTCGCCTTTTTAAATGCGAATCTAAACCCGAAAAGAGTCGATATATAAATATTTAAATAATAAAAAAAAAGTAAAATATGTATATATGTTTTTAGGTTAGGTTGAGTTAGATAAGTTGTTAGCGAGCCCTGTACATAAAATCATTGTATATATGGCGATTTTTAAATGCGCCACAATTTTTATACTACAGATAAAAATTGTGCTAGTCCTAAGCCTAAAAAAGCATGAAGGGAAATCGTCAATATCATTCTAATCTTCTTAGCGGTGGTTGGCCTTCAGTGGATTTCTATATTCGATCTAATTTTAAATCTTATTGATTGCATTTTGATAAATTGAATATAAATGTATATTATGAAAGTGCAAAAAATACAATCTGTAATGCAAAATTAGTGGATCGAATCTTTTATTGTAAACCATTGCTAGTGGTATTCAGATGGGTTCACAATCTGAACCTACCATATTTGAATCCCAGTATCCCAAGCCTTGCACTAATGACTAATTCAGTTATGTGCAGTTTTCGACTCGCTATACTGGTAGGCATCGGCCGTGGCTATTTACCACCCACTGAAGAAATCCATCTCGCCAAACGGTCAGTTATGGCCGTGTTCCGGCACGATGTTCAGTGAAGCCAGGGCCGGGATTTAATCCCATCATCTAGGATTAGCCTACTATCATCTTCAAACACGTCTTCGCTTCGTTCATCAGGAGAGATTGTGGTCAAAGGCTAACCCATAGTGCATAAAAAAAATCTGTCGTCACGTCGAAAAACATCGAGTAATATGAGTAGGTACTTTAGTTAGACAAGCAGTATCGATACGGCAGCTACCTCAGTTAACGATGCGCGTATTAGCTAGTTGAAAACCCGCTTTGATACCGATATTCAGCAACGGTTATCAATATCGGTATTGAAACCAAATACCGGCTAGATAACCGTTGCCAGAAATATCCGATAACGCCCATGTTTACAACGGAGGCCTAACACCAAGTCCAGAACGAGATATCCACTTGCAGGAACATCGGAGATGGCAAAACCCACCTCACCCCCCGGCTCAGTCTCCTCGAGAAGATGACGATCAGTTTGATGATGAGGTACAGCCTGACGAACAGTTGACTGACTTCAACAGATCGTACCCCAATCTGCCAAGGACCCCATGTCCAGCTCAACTGTATCTGAGCACTGTAAGACCCAGGTACATTGATAGTCTGTATTACACAGATAGAGACGCCTACCCCAAGAATTGGCCAAGCCTCAGAATAGAGACCCACAGCAGGCTTGGCACTCACTCCACCAAACAATGATCTCTTTCATGAACAAGAGATGGGGTAGTCAGGGGGTCCATTTCCAACCCGGGGAGACGATAGTTGACCTGTACAACTTCAATGATATTAAGTCAGCAATAATTAGGACTATTAAGGATAGTCTCAAGGTTACACCCAACATAGGCCCCACCAAAAACACAGCGTCAGTCCAAACCCAGATTCCTCAAACTGACGTATCACAAAGAATTAATAGGAGCACAAATCGACTCGAGGAGGTCGTGAGGGTTCTCACTTCTCATACGATAAAAATAACTGGAAGAGAGGTTTCGACCCCCGCGCCCCAAATAACACCTGCTCCTCGACTGACTGGACCTCAGCCAGTTCCTGCACTTAGGGAACCTATCACCCAGTATTCGGACAGTGACGAAGATATGTCTGTTGGCTAATCTCAAAGAGAGCCTCCCAACACCAAACGTCCCACCACCCCTGTTCAAATCAGTACAAATCCAAAAATAGTTGTAAGAATTGACATCGGGATAATTATATCCCAGCTAAGTGACCAAAAATTTGATCAAAGATTTGTAAATGTCCATATTTAGCGCTAGTTCAGACACGGCGGGAAACGCACGATTTCAAAATCGCATGCAAAACGCGCGGGTTTTATTTCTATGAGTTATGAAGTAATCGTTCAGACATAACCGCACGGTTAATCAAGCCGCGCGGTTGCCGCAACCCAACCGCCAGAAAATAGAATCGCGCTATTCCCGCGCGGTTCCATTACTATGGAGTCTTTACTTCGCGTTCAGTTGCGTTGCGGATACCGCGCGGTGAGCACGTCACTGCTCGTGAGTTCGCCATGGATCGGTTCGACACTGAACTATTTATTGATGAGGTGAAGAGACCTGCAATATGGGGCATTCAGTGTGATGATTACTCTAATAAAATTATCAAGAACCGAGCTTGGCAAGAGTTGGTGGAGATATTTGGAAATTGCGAAGACACGGTGGAAAAAAAGAATATTTTAAGTAAGTAGGTTTATTCACCAAAAGTTATGTGACAGAATTATGTTATAATTATTGTTATGAAGAGTATATTATACTTTCCGTATACTTGAGGTACTTAAATAAGTATAAACATTTAGAGCATTTTTCAAATGAAGGTCACAACGGTATTACATTATTTCGTTTGTTTACATTTAGTTATGTACCTAAACATTACAAGTATGGTATGTTAGTTGCAGCTACGAGGGTCAAACTAAAAGTTCTTAGAACTGGCCACTTATAAACAATATAATAAAAAAATAATTCTATAATTTGAAAATAGAACTCTTTGCCAATATTACTGAGTATATACTTCATTCATTTGTCATTTGTTTTACGATTTGGCGGCAAATTGAAAATTGTATGTGTCACGTCAACAATTTTAAACGACAAATTTAACACGAGAAAATTTTCGTGCAATGTTTTTTTATGACTTTCGATGTCATTTAAGTCAACAAGAAAGTTATGATAGACTACGATTGGCCTTTCACGATGAAGCCCCATCTCGTGCGACTGTTTACAACTGGTTTAATGAGTTTAAACGTGGTCGCACTAATCTCACTGATGATTTACGTGAGGGACGGCCTTCTACGGCGACGACTGAAGATAACATCTGTGTTGTGCGGCGTATGATAGAGACTGACAAAAGAGTGACCTATCAGCAGATTCGGACAAGCTTAAGCATCGGTATGAGTCAAGTGCACAAAATCCTACACGAACATTTAGCGGTCAGGAATGCGCTCGGTGGATACCTCATAATTTGACTGAGGCTAAAAACTCCATCGTGTGGATTGGTGCCGTAAAATGATTGAAAGATTTAACGGAGGTGACTCAAATGCTGTGTTCGACATACTAACAGGTGACGAAAGCTGGATTTACTGTTATGATCCTGAAACCAAAAGTCAATCTGCTCAGTGGGTGTTTCCTTTCGAGGAGTTGCCAACTAAAGTGAAGAGAGATCGAACTGCGGGGAAAAAAATGGTGGCCTCGTTCTTTGGAAGGATAGGTCATTTCGCAACAATTGTGTTAGAGGATCAAAAACAGTTTCTGCAGAATGGTACACTACCAATTGTTTGCCACTTGTCTTGGAAAAAGTTCGAGAGAAACGACCTCGCAGTAGGATCCTCCTTCACCACGACAACGCCTCATCGCACACCGCCAAGCGAACGATCGACTATTTGGCGACATCAAACGTTGAATTACTGGGTCACCCGCCGTATAGCCCCGACCTCGCGCCTTGTGATTTTTATTTATTTTCAAAAATTAAAGAAAAACTTAAAGGAAAGCGGTTTATGAATGCTGAAGAAGCGGTGGCTGCGTATCGCGATGCCATTGAAGAGACCCCTAAGGACGAGTGGGCAAAGTGCTTTTCCCAGTGGTTCCATCGCATGCAGCGGTGTATTGACGTGAATGGACAATATTTTGAAAAGATATAATAAAACTAATAACTGGCTAATGTAATCAGTTTTTGATTTTCTAAGAACTTTCAGTTTGACCCTCGTATGCCTTTGTGTCTTCCCATGGAACACACCCATCGTTCACAAAGTAATGAGCGAATTTATCTCTGATATTCAAAGCTGACGGTGTCCCTTTTCCGGCATGCAAGGTATTCAGATTAGTCATGGGTGCACTATATAAAGTATCTTTAAATTTTAGACCATCTCTAGTCCGCACATAGTTATATAGAACACAAGAGGCTTTTATTATGTCTTCGGCAAAATCTATGTTTACATTTATGGGCCTATGAAAGATGCGCCATTTGTTCGCCAAAATACCAAATGTGCACTCAATATTACGTCGGGCTCTCGATAACCTATAGTTAAAAATTCTTTTTTTCATATGGTAAACATTTGCCTGAATATGGGCGCATTAAATTGTCTGCTAAGCCGAAGGCTTCATCTCCAACTATAACATAAGGCATTGGTGTTAGGTCTACATTAGATATTGGTGTAGGTGTTGGTATGTTTAATGTTTTTTCTGTCAGGCGTTTATAAAAATCAGATTTTTTTAAATATAGCAGAATCACTGCTTTTGCCATAAGCCCCAATATCAACATAAGTAAAGCAATAGTTAGCGTCGCAAAGTGCTAAGAGCACTATGGAAAAGAAATGTTTATAGTTATGATACAAAGAACCCGAATCAACAGGCTTTATAACTCGGATATGCTTGCCGTCTATAGCACCAATGCAATTTGGAAAATTTGCATATCTCTCAGTCTTGTGCTATTGTCTTCCAGGTATCCTCAGTCGCTTCGGGCATGATTATGTTTACCAACTTATTCCACAATGATTTACATACCTCGCGGACAATTCCAGTAATCGTCGATTTTCCTAGGCGATAATTGTAGCTAAGTTCTCCAAATGAACAGCCCGTACCAAGATATCTGAAACAAGAAAATTATTAATGATATTATTGTTTTTAGGTACACAACTCCAATAAAAATGGAAAAACATACGAGATTGCTACAATAAAGAATACAAAAAAGAAAAAACAACTCCTTCTGGTTCAGGTGCTCGTAAAGGAGCCCGATATATGTATTTTTCAAGATTATCCTGCAGAATAGTGTAAGTAATAAAGACACTATAACTAATATTGAAGAACAGGATGAAAGGCAGAGTGAGGAGACAAGTCAACTTAACGCCAATGAAACCGAAGCCACTGAAATACGTCCACCTAAACGTAAGAAAACACAAGTGCCAGAAGAAAAAATAGCTGTTTTAATAGAAAAAAAGTATCGAGTCACGAAAAAATTTTCAGAATGAACTTCAAGCAAATAGTATTATCAAACAAGACGACGATAAACTCTTTTGCTTGTCGTTATATAAAGAACTCAAAAAAGTACCAAAAAAATAGGCGTTTAGCAATCAAAATAGAATTACTTCAAGTGATAC
This sequence comes from Ectropis grisescens, assembly GCA_017562165.1. Taxonomy (NCBI): domain Eukaryota; kingdom Metazoa; phylum Arthropoda; class Insecta; order Lepidoptera; family Geometridae; genus Ectropis; species Ectropis grisescens. Next base: position 6,668,654 of record CM029786.1, on the reverse strand, counting down.
AAAAAGGATTAGCAAAGCTTACCGCCCTCTGTTCGCTACAATACACAGCTAACCACACCGGCGTATTGGCAAGGACAACAGTATACAAGCCCGCTATATGTATATGCTACATCTGGATCATCTCCTCCTGTTATTCCGGCACCGTCACCGTCACCATCGCAATTTAGTTCTGGCTCTCAGTCCTCTACTGTTATAGAAAATATTTATGCCGATTTTGAAGGACAATAAATAAATCTTACCTTTAAGTTATTACGAGTTTCTCTTCCGGTGACACGCTTGGCCTCAAATGCGTTATAGAGCTTGAAATATCTTGCCTGATCAGTTCAATTAGTTCATCAAAAGATTTTATTGACATTCTCAAATAGTCAAAAAATGTGTTATCATACATTCTTAATTTGGGATATAACGTTACGAACTGACCATATACTAGTCGGTCACGTAATATTGGATGCACCCAATAGCGCCTTTTTCTTTTCTTTTTCTTAAGGAGCAACCACAGTAAACACACTTCTTCGTCGGTCTCCATTTTGAAACTGACGCTATTAAAATCGCATACTAACCGCGCGTGTCTGAATAGCATCACAATTTTGCGGTTTGAAACCGCGCGATTCGTAAACGCACTATTCCCGCAAGTCTGAACGTACGCTTAACAATTTGAACATTTGAACTCTCGAAATTTGCAAAAATGGATATAAATATGATCGATATGATGGATTTAGAGATTTGGACACCCTGGAGACACCTCGGCGATCAGACAGACCTCGTCAACGAATAAATCCTTTCGAATTGAGTGATGAGGAATTTCGATTCAAATATAGATTCACGAAGCGTTTTGGTGAAAAAATCGTGAATCTTTTACGTGACGATCTGGTGCGTGACCCTCGGGGATGTCCACTTAGTTGCTTGTGCTCTACGCAACTGGGCTCGCCATGAAGTAAGTGCTATAAAATTGATAACCTTGATACAAAAGTGCTTGGTACTACCTATATTTAATTTTCTTATACTTAAGCACTCACTTCATTTAAATTGTTGTTTTAATTCCAGATTCAAGACGATGCAGCTGATTCGCACGGAGTGTCTCAGCCAGTAGTGAGCAAAACTTGTAAAAAGGTAGCAGGACTATTAGCAAGTATGTCTGACCGGTTTATTAAGATGCCTGCTACACTAAATGAAGAAGCTTTAATGAGGAAATTCAGGACTATCGCTAATTTCCCTACAGTGATAGGGGTAATTGACTGTACTCACATCCAAGTAAAAAAAGTTAATGCTGATGGGGGCCAATTATATATAAATAGAAAAGATTTCCTTCCATTAATGTACAGGTTGTTTGTGATGCCGATATAAAAATTATGGGTATTGTGACGAGGTGGCGAGGTAGTGTACACGATTCCTGGATATTTCGAGAATGTAGATTAAAGCAAAGGTTTGAAGCTGGGTGACAGTGGCTATCCATGCCTTCCATATTTATTTACTCCGCTGCTGAACACTACATCACCACCTGAAGATAGATATAACAGGTGTCACATACAAACTCTCAACAGAATTGAGAGATGTTTTGGTTTATTAAAGCAGAGATTCCGTTGTCTTTTAAGGGGAAATCTTTGTGGATATAGAGACAGCAAGGAAAACAATTGTTGCTTGCGCTGTACTCCACAACATTGCCATTGATATGAGGGAGGACTTGTTTCCCGATGAGGAAAATGTTGTGACACCAAACCATATACCTCCTCGTGTACATACCCATATTCGCAATACAGTTAGAGTTAACATTAGAAGGAGACAATTCATTGAGACTCACTTTTAATGAATGTCTTAATTGTAACTAAGTTCAGGATTTCATAGTCCTACAAAGTGAATAATTTCTTAGTGATTAGATTAATTCTTAATCTTTCTTAGTTTTAACTTAAAAGGCAGGTAAGTAAATTTAATTTAATAGGGCTAATGATTATTGAAGCCATTCATCAATTCATTTCAGACCCACGGTACCCCTGGCCATAACCCCGGTGGTACAGTCGGTTTTTAAAAGTTAAACGGTACCATCAAGTATATGACCCTAGTGATGTGTTGACCTATATATCTCTCGCATGATAACTAGTTAATTAGGTAAATAATAGAAATGCATATTCCAATAATGAATGCAAGTAAGTACCGTACCGTCTTCTGTTTACAACCTCTTTGGTTTTTAAAAGTGTGTTCTTATTTTTCTTCTTTCAAATGCCTAAAATGTTGACTTTAAAAACAAGGGAATTGTATCATTAATATTTTGCGAGTTCTTTCTGTACTTGTGAGAAAATACCATGAAAGAGGAAGATAAAGAAAAGTCAATGGAAATAGATTACATTAAAATAAATGGCGGAACCGCCCTTCTTCGGGGTAATTACCGTTGCCATCGACACAAGATTTACACAGATAGGTCAACATAATGGCGGTGTTCTACATAAGGTAATGCTGTAATTATTTTTTTTATAATTATTCCAGTTTTCAGAGTTTCGTACTAAGTAACTTTCGTCTATGTTTCATTTTAGGATTGCATATTTATCAAAAGCAAATATCATAGTTTAATGGATTGAGTAATGAAATAATAAAAGAAAAGATAAAGCTGCGTGAAGGAGTGCTTAATTCGGATAAACCCATCGAACAACTATACGACGAGAAAAAGAAAGCATTTAAAAATTATGGACTGAATTTTGTGAATGGGGAATATCCTCGATAAGAAAGCGTGAAGCACTTCCTTCAAGATGCGCGAAACAAGTCAGCACAAGTTTCCAAAACTGTATTTCGGAATTTGATAGAAATTGAAGTGCCCATTAAATATCATAATTTAATTTTAGCCGATTATTATTGCGAGGAAGAAAACAAACAAACCCGGATCATTGCTTTTTGCTCAAAGGAGTTTCGATTAATAATTCCGAATATAAAAGAATACTTTTTTGATGGTACTTTTTACTGTTGCCCAAAACCCTTTGCACAATTATATAACATTCACGGTGACATAGGGAGTGGTGTGGAAACAATTAAATTAAGACCCTTAATCTTCGCACTAATGTCGAATCGAACTGAAAAAAGTTATACGATTTTGTTCAATATGATAAAATCGCAACTTCCAGAGTGGAGTCCACATAAAGTTCACACTGACTACGAAAAAGGTGCGATGAATGCAATTTTGAATGTATGTCCAGATATTACATTACGAGGGTGCTATTATCATTGGACTCGCAACATTTGGAAGAATCATATCAAAACAGTTTTTTTTGTTAAATGTGTCTGATTGAAACTATACTCGGAATTTTAATTCGATTCCAGGTTTGACATTAGTTACTGTCATTTTGTGAAATAATGATACCACATATAATAGTGTAGTGATGAACACAAAAATCGATAAACAATCAGTGTGTGTGCCATCAGCGTACCAATTCAAGACTAAATTATTGATTTTTATTTAAATAAATACATAATTTTCATGATAATTATTTATTAATTGGTAATCGCTGCTCTATTTTATAAAAAGTTAATATTTTTGTTTTTATATATGAAAACAAAACTTATAATAAAAGAGCCTAGATAGTTTTCATTACTATTGGCAACCCGTGCGCGCTCGTGCAGCTATCGCCATTTTGTTTATCGTGTCATTCGGCTTCATTCTCCCAGTCTGACTGCACGAACATCTTATTTCATTGCGAATCGATATTTTGTTGGGTTTTGCTAAAGTGTTGTTACGTTGTGTTTGTTGTTACGTTTATAGTTTTTTGTGAACTTTGAGAGAATCTATTTGTTTTAGTTTTCCATTAAAATGGATCCTCAGCAAAGTACCTACATTACAAAATGACGTGGATGATTTACTGTCCCCAAGAAAATAACGTCCACGAAAAGCTTTCACTGTTACTGAATAAGTTTAAAAAAAAATGATCCGCAACGCCTACAAATACGTGAAAAAATAAAGTTCTGCGCAATTGGAGGCCTTTGAAGTTGTGGAAGAAAATGAATGTATGAGCAAAGTTGCTGACATATTGGGAATAACCTCACGCTGTTTGTAACGTTTTGAAGGAAGTAAATAAAGGTGCGCCGCCAACTCCTCCTAAAACCAGGAAAAGTAGTCAACTCTGAATTTAAGAAACTTATACTTCTGCGAGTGTAATAAATCTTTGGTAATTGCGATATAGATTTGAAGATTTTAATCATCATCAAAATTCATAATTTAATAAGCTGTAGATTTTAAAACTTAAACGGTAGGTATTCAGTAAAGGCCGATAAATTACCAATTAAAACTACCTGAAAATTCAATAACGTCAAAATATTACTATATAATAAATAGCAAGTAATAATTGATCAAAGGCGTAATAATTGATGAAGGCGTAATAAATGGCCAATAATTGTCACTTATGATAAGATGGAGTGATAAATTGCAGACTACTTTTATTGTTATAAAATACAAGGAACTAGGATCGAGGTTGACAATAATGTCGTTGTCCTCCAGATCTACAATAACCAAATATGGATGAAGAATGAGAAAGATAAACGGCAGAAACCTAGCAGCAAGGATTATGCGGAGATTTTTATGCCGTGCATAAATATTTACGAAAGGTGAGTGCCGACTACTTACTTTGTGTTTGTTATTAAGAATATATTATACAAAGTGTAACGGTACATTTGTTTGTTACAGACCAAGCTCCTGCTGTCGTAAAATTTAGATTTTGGAGGATGTAGATGTTGTCACCTAGAGTAATACTATTTAGGCATAACGTAATAATAAATTACTAATGTGTAAAGTTGACTTAAGTTGAAAATGACCAACCACGATATGGGGGTGGAGCTATGATGAGAATAAAATAGTTTAATTTGTGACTCCTTAACTAAAATTAGTTTTGGGTGAATTAGAGGCGGGACCAAGAACTTATTTTCGGGAATGGGTGGGACTGAAATGATAATTTGTAACCTTGAGATAAATAGAAGGTATTTAAATGTTGGATATTTTATTTTGGTGGGCAACGCTGAAGGATATTGAAAATAATAGTTATTTCGAAATGTAGTTATCATTAAATAGGAATTTTGTATGACGAATTAGCAGGGACGGAGGTTATCCTGACTCGCTTCTTGTATCGAATGGAAATTCCAAACACGTAAAACAAAGGGCAATATAGGTATTAGAATACTACAATATAAACAACGATAGCTTTATATAACTTGTTCAATGTTTATTTCTGCTCTTTTCCATTTACAAATATATATCGTCTCAACGACGTTCCACCGAGAATAATCGTCATTTCTTTTTTTTGTTTCGTACCAAAGACAAAATCCGTGTTGCCATTCATATTCAACACCAAGTTTCCACAGATATTGCCAGAAGTACAAATACTTTATTCTATATACATCTTAAAACTATCTGGTACTGTTCTATTTCATAGAACAGTACGTTACATCATTAGGAATTCTTAATACAGACGTATTAATAAATTAAATTATGATTAATACTTTATAAGGCAATTCTTATCAGCAAGTCAAAGGTCACGTTTCGAGCTCGGCTGGAACTGGACTTCATTAAAATCCATAATAAACTTATATGGGAATGAGTAATGACGTACTGTTTTTTGTTATTGACAGGGTATGTTAATAATTAACCCACTTGTTACTAGCGCTTGATATACGGATCAATGAACAATATTGAACAAAATATGGGTAGTTTCAAATTTCTTTGTTTATTGTTTATGTTTATAGCTGTATGATCCCTTTGTCGAATAGCAGTGGTTTGTTCTAGTCTGAGTTGGACGTGTCAAATTTATAAGCGTCGATAAATCGTGAATATTTATCATAAGTGTTTAGAGGTGAGTAGATAATATTAATTGTATTTATATTGGGTAATTATTGTTAATATGTTAATAATTACAGTATTATCTTTAAGTACAAGTATATATTTTCATTGATTTTATTACGATTCATGACACTTTTTTTGACTATAAAGTTGATGTTCAGTATATCAAACGATAGTAATATATGTAACTGTGTTTTGTTGTTTTAGTTGAAGGACTAAGATTTTGAGTTTGAATGAAATTATGGAAGAGTTGGAGTCCAACGATGATCTTCTGGTGCCTGACACCAATTACATTTTTCCACTGGAAAATTGTACTGGTGACGTCACAGATGAAGACTCGGGAGATGAAAATGTAATGACTCTACAAAATTTTTCTGGTTCACAACTGAGGGCAGGAGCAGAAATAGTCGGTTACGAATCATCAGATGCGGATGACGAAGCAGAGAATTACCTCAATTGATGACGAAATAATAAAAAATTGTGGTTGACCTAACAAATCTTTGTTTTACCCAGAAAAACAAAGACGGAAATGTGACAGGTAGGGAAATGAAATGTTTCTTTGATATACTTCAGTTCTGTACAGTGGATATGTTGTGGTCCCGAGAAGATACATGTAAATTGCCTATGATTGCGGTATGCCAATAATTTTCAATTCGCTATCTAGAGACAAATCCACTTACATAATAACCCATTTCCACTGTTCTGACAATTCCTGTTGAAAAACTGATGATAAATTCGCGAAATGGCGTCCCCTTTTTGATATGCTGAATGCAACATTTTTAGCATACGCATAGGTATAAACAGTAGGTATATCCGAGGCAAACCCATAAAATGGGGTTATAAATTTCGTGTGGGAGCAACTCGTCTTGGATATGTAATTTGGTTTCTGCCATACCAAAGGCTATCTGGAGTGGATGTCGGTGACTACAAGAAGCTTGGATTGGGTGCCAGTGTAGTTCTGCAATACTCTGATGTTTTTTGAAAAATGGACAGCCGGGCACCTCTTCATTTGTTTTTTCGAAAATTTATTTACTTTTGTACCTCTGATTGATGAGCTCCGCAATAGAGATTTCAAGGCTACAGGCACCATCAGAGAAAATCGGCTTTCGTAGTGTCCATTCCAAAAGAGAAAGAACTACAGAAATCTGAACGAAGTACAACTATAAATCTACACATACATACATACAAATATAAATCTAGGAGAAAAGTAAACATTCTTGTGTGTAAATGGAATGACAATAGTGTGGTAAGATACATCCAAATCGATCAACCTGATGCTATCAAGGTCTATGGAGAAAAAAAGCCTATTTATATAGTAATTTGTATTTATTACCCACCTATACTGCTAAAATATGTTTAAATAAATATTTACGGTACATCTACTTCATAGCAGTACATATTACTAGCGTTCCGTATATCAAACACCATTTTCCAGCTTTTCCGTAACACTTAAAATTTTTATTTTTTTCCTCTTATAGTAAACCTGTAATTAGACGGAATATAAAAAATCAGAACGATTCTCCGAAAAAAAGGATATCCGTAATAACTGGGTTTTACACAGTCGCTTTGCAACAGTAGTAACGCGAGTCTATGTGAAATGACCCAAACCGCGATAAGCCTAAAGAAATAATAATATCGATCATATATATTCCCCCTTAGTCCATTATAATCCCATAATAATTTGAGAAGTCGACCCAAAATGTTCCTTTGGACGGCAGGATACGTTGTGCTCGCCACTATAGTTGCCGGTAAGTTTTCTACTATTTAAAGTTTGGTGCGATATTTGTTATTTGTAGTGATATTTCTACTTAGAAAGCAGAATTTCTTGACTGGAAATCAAAATTCTTGGCCCAAGAAAATTTTCGGGTGCCTGAAGGAAGGCCGATAAAGAAATTTAACTTCAAAAAAATTTTTTTTTCGCTCAAGAAAATAATTAGGAAGAAAAATATTTTCTTGACTCAAGTGAACCTTTTTTTCTGTGTATGGATGGAAGATTTAATAATGTGTGTGTTTTTTTAGGGATCGCGGCAGCGCCGCGCCGGTTAACACCACAGAGAGTTTGGAAATAATATATAATGCGCAGATGAATTTGACAATTGAAAATGGACACATCAATGAAAAAAGAAGGCAGCCCGAGTGAGACAGCCGAATCAAACCAGACTATGGAAGCGCCGATAACCACCACAGAGCGTCTGGATGAAATGGATGCTGCGCCAATGGAACTGACGATTGTAAACGAACCAAGGAACCAATTAATAAGCAAGGAGGTGAAGCAATTGAGGCAGCCGGGTTGAATCGGACTACGGACGAAGCACCTGCTAACGGAACCCTACTTAATAGTGGTCCGATTAATATGCAACTCAACAACAAATACTTGACAATTGGACGGGCTGGTCAAGTTTACATACAAATTACTCATGTGAGGCAACTGGAGGAGGGCCAGCTTAATTCCGTGTCAGAAGTGCTAATTTCTCAAAATGCTGACACAGAAACGACATTTGGGGATTATAAGAATCCACAAACACAAACCATGGTGACGCTGATTAAAGGAACCCTTACCAGGAAAACTTCAACCGTCACGTGCGTTTAGGAAACTCATGCCTGATTGAAAAAGAGACGAGTCCTCAAGTGAAGGGAAAGGCAGCTAATAATTTTACTCGGCAAGAAAAAGAAACAAAATGGTCGAGGGAAGTCATTAAGCACAGGATGAAGCTGATACGGCTCCACTAGCTCGTTTCGTGGATGAACACTAAAGTGAAATTGGAACTGGAAAATCTTGCAGAAGATATAGACAAAGTGAGAAAGTGTATCAATGAGTTCGAGACAGCAGAGGCTAAATTCAGGCCTAAATACGCAGGATTTTATAGTGTATGTGCTATCACGTATTCAATAATAAGTTATATTTTATTGTGTAATGCATAACTTTTTTGTAAGCCTATGTTTTATTTAATCATGTGTGTGTGTGTGTATATTGTATGCATATACGTATATCAGCCAAATAAAGACCAAATTTGATTTATCGATAAATAATAATCCAAATGAAACGACAAAATATGGGGTAACAATACGAGGGTCAAACTGAAAGTTCTTAGAACTGGCCACTTATAAACAATATAATAAAAAAATAATTCTATAATTTGAAAATAGAACTCTTTGCCAATATTACTGAGTATATACTTCATTCATTTGGCATTTGTTTTACGATTTGGCGGCAAATTGAAAATTGTCTGTGTCACGTCAACATGAATTTAACACGAGAAAATTTTCGTGCAATGATTTTTTATGACTTTCGATGTCATGTAAGTCAACAAAAAGTTACGATTGGCCTTTCACGATGAAGCCCCATCTCGTGCGACTGGGACACGTAAATCATCAGTGAGATTAGTGCGACCACGTTTAAACTCATTAAACCAGTTGTAAACAGTCGCAGTTTCAGTTTTCAGTTTGACCCTCGTATCGCAATATTTTTTGTACTCAATACAATTTAGATTTCCATAAACCCAAGAAGGACCAATGTTTAATGTGCCATAAATATAATCGAGCTAAAGCTGAAAATGCTTCCGACCTTGCTGTTATGCAGCAAAAGTATGATGAGCACATATCTTTAAAAGAACAAAGTCGAAAAGCTAAAGAGTTTGATAAAGTTCGGGCGAATGAAGATAACAGCTTTAACTCTATTACGATCGACTTACAAAAAGTATTGCACTTGCCGACTAGTGATGTTTCTCTACTTTACTACGGCCTTCTACGGCGACGACTGAAGATAACATCTGTGTTGTGCGGCGTATGATAGAGACTGACAAAAGAGTGACCTATCAGCAGATTCGGACAAGCTTAGGCATCGGTATGAGTCAAGTGCACAAAATCCTACACGAACATTTAGCGGTCAGGAAGCTTTGCGCCCGGTGGATACCTCATAATTTGACTGAGGCTCAAAAACTCCATCGTGTGGATTGGTGCCGTAAAATGATTGAAAGATTTAACGGAGGTGACTCAAATGCTGTGTTCGACATACTAACAGGTGACGAAAGCTGGATTTACTGTTATGATCCTGAAACCAAAAGACAATCTGCTCAGTGGGTGTTTCCTTTCGAGGAGTTGCCAACTAAAGTGAAGAGAGATCGAAGTGCGGGGAAAAAAATGGTGGCCTCGTTCTTTGGAAGGATAGGTCATTTCGCAACAATTGTGTTAGAGGATCAAAAACAGTTTCTGCAGAATGGTACACTACCAATTGTTTGCCACTTGTCTTGGAAAAAGTTCGAGAGAAACGACCTCGCAGTAGGATCCTCCTTCACCACGACAACGCCTCATCGCACACCGCCAAGCGAACGATCGACTATTTGGCGACATCAAACGTTGAATTACTGGGTCACCCGCCGTATAGCCCCGACCTCGCGCCTTGTGATTTTTATTTATTTTCAAAAATTAAAGAAAAACTTAAAGGAAAGCGGTTTATGAATGCTGAAGAAGCGGTGGCTGTGTATCGCGATGCCATTGAAGAGACCCCTAAGGACGAGTGGTCAAAGTGCTTTTCCCAGTGTTTCCATCGCATGCAGCGGTGTATTGACGTGAATGGACAATATTTTGAAAAGATATAATAAAACTAATAACTGGCTAATGTAATCAGTTTTTGATTTTCTAAGAACTTTCAGTTTGACCCTCGTATTTATGTTGTTAAACATGAATTGACAATTTGAGCAGTTATACATATTAAGCGCCGATGCTGTTAGTACCGCCGAATCAAATTACATCGTTCCAATCATATTTGCGTTAATGACTGACAAAACAAAAGACTCATATATTACCATGTTTGAAATTATCAAAAGCCAAATTTCTCAATTAAATCTAAATAAATTTACTTTAGATTTCGAACAAGCGGCTATCACAGCCATAACTGAAGTATTTACATCTGCTTCAATTAAAGGATGTTATTACCATTTTGTCAAAAATATATGGAAACATGGAAAAGAAATGGGACTTCTAAAATTTAAACGAGGAAAGCGAATAGTAGCTCTTTGTGCCTCCTTACCACTAACACCAGAGTCCCATGTATGTGACGGCTGGTTATATAGTATATGCTCTGAAATTGCTAAGACGGAATGTCCACAACTCATCAAATTTCAACAGTATATGAAAAGATTTTGGTTCAAGAGCACTTTTTTTGTAAACAAGTGGACAATAGCAAATGAACGACATCGTACCAATAACTGTTTAGAAGGTTTTATTAGGAAACTAAACAAAAAATTGGGAAACAAAATTTGGTAACATCGTCAATTTTATACACGTATTAAAAGGGGAGGCGAAATATAACGTAATACGCGAAAAAGCAAATCTAGCAAACAAAAGAAAAATTCAAAACATAAACAATGATAATTATTATTTAGAATGTCAGAACGAATTGTTAACTGGAGAAATCACAGTTGCTCTTTTTTTAGAAAAAGTAAAATGATATGATTTGTAGGGAAGAATTTAAAATTTTAATTTTAGTTCGAGTGTAAATTTTGTTCTATCATTCATATAGCGAATCTTGATATTAAAAAAACAATATGTCTACGACTTGTTTCATTCTCGGTGTTTGACAATTCCTTCAATGTGGAGCGCCACTGTGGTTCTAAGTGGAAGGAGGGTTTACAACAAATTTCTTAGTAACAAAGAATCCACTGGTGGATTTAAGAGGAACATTTAGTTTCAAAGGATCCACGCGTGGATGGATTTAAGCGGGAAAAAAAGTATCCCGGGCTCCACATGTGGAGCGCCACTGTGGATGAATGATGATTCAGAAATGCCCAAGATTTCCAAAGACACCCTCAGAAAAATTTTGAAGCATCTTAATTTTAAATTTTTTGCACGGTCACGCAAGAGCACACACTTATTGATCGAAATGATATAATAACATTGCGCCAGCGTTACTTGCGATCTATATGTCAGTTTCGACGAGAAGGGAGACATATATTATCAAGATGAAACTTGGGTTAACGCAGGTAAGGCTAACATTTGTACACAAAATTTATTTACATACATTCTACATTAAATTTAATAGTAATATTGAATGTTCATGTACTAACTTATTTTAACCCTTAAGGTAGTTTTGTTGACTATTTATACTATACATACATTTGCAAAAATTCTGACTCCTATAAGAAGAATGATGTAACTTTTTTTAATATCCAAAGTAATTTTTGAACGCATCTTATTGCTTAGAAAAAAGTTCATATGACGATGATATTGACAGTTTAGTGGCAATTTTCAATTTTGCTGGAGAAACTCCGCAATGGATAAGGTAAATTAGCAGGTGCAAGGAGTAGTGACGATGAAATCTGTGGTTCCTTTGAAAGTTCACCGCCACCCTCGCTTATTTCATCCTTAGAGAGACTGAACCTTTTAGAAAGTCCGGAACCACATGCAGCTTATGATGATTACAAGCTTTATACATCTGATGATATTTATAAAGAACACGGTAAAGAGACACCAGAACCAGAAAGTAATAATGATTTTCCACTCACACCAGTTCTACAGGTGCTCCCACACTGCTATTATAGAATGTTAAGTAACGTTAGTAAACATTTGTTAGCTAACATTTAGTCACCAAAGTCAAAAAATGTTTTCATGTTTGTAAATGCTAATTAACATTTTTGAACAAAATTTTGTTTGTAAACATTTTATACAGGTGACGGCGGGGTATGCGGTGAGTCGGTGGTGCGGGTGGGGTCGGTCGCCGCGTGCCGTGTCTGTCAGTCCCGTTGTTTAATTCAGCGTGCGTCGACGTGCGTATAGATAGATTAGTGGTTGCGCGTGCGCCAAGCAATAAAAATATGTCAGTTTATACTTGGAGTAACGAAAATGTTTACAAATTGATTGAAATGTTTCAAGCAAGAGAACTACTGTGGAACACGATATCAGACGACTACAAAGACCGAAATAAGAAAAACGATGCTTGGATGGAAATTGCCAGTGAATTTAATGTCGATAAAAAAGTAATTGAAAAAAAGATTCGATCCCTCGTAGGTCAATTTAACTGAGAATCTAAATTTAAATCTGGTGCAGGAGCTGATGAATCAATTAAATGGTTTGCATATAAAAAACTCATGTTCCTAAATGGCAAAAATATCCCAAGCTCAACTGTCGATGGAGGGTTGCAAGTGAGTTTTATTTTAACGTCTTTTAATAGTATTTAGATGCCCAGTCCAATAACCCTTCATTTGAAAAATATTCAGCGAATTCTTTTCTTATTTCTTTCCCATCATCTCACTGGGAATCTTGGGATTCACATTGTTCTAGTGGTGTTAATTGTTGCTCTTCTAATCTCCATTGTCCATCGATACGTGTACCAGTTAAGTCGTTGCCATCGTAGTAGTGAGGTGGAGCGTAAATCATGCTCGATCCAGTTTTTCTTAGAAAATTATGCACGCATGTCATAATTAAAGTAGTAGTTTTTTCTGGATCTAATAATATTGTAGTTCGTAAAACTCTAAATCTGGCCGACAAAATCCCAAATGCGTTCTCTACTGTTCTCCTCGCACGACTCGGTCTATAACTGAAGATTCTTTCCTTAGAATTGCTATCCTGTGGTCCTGGAAAAGGTTTTAACAAGTGCTTTTCTAACGGGAACGCATCATCTGTTACGAACACATAAGGAACAGGTTTGTTTCTGCCTGGTAGTGAGCTGTCATTGGGTATATTCAAACTATAGTCGTTAATTTTTTTTACGAAATTTTGTGCTTGCGAAAACTCCACCATCACTTATGCGTCCTTGGCAGCCAAAATTCACGTATAAAAAGTTATATTCTGCGTCCACTAGCGCTAAAAGTACAACGCTGTAAAATCCTTTACAATTGTAATATTCACTGTCGCTATCAATTGGCTTTTGTATGGCTACGTGCTTCCCATCGATACTTTCTAAGCAATTTGGGAAATTCCATTTTGTTAAAAATGTATTTGCCACGCATTGCCACTCTTGGGGAGTTGTCGGTAACTGGATAAAAAATAGAACATTAAGTAACTTGTAGTTATCGTTTACTTCTATTCTTTCAGGGTAACGAAGAAAACAGAAGTGATTGTTTGAACGAATCAGAAAATACTGTCACTCTAAACGAAACTACGGAGAAGGTGTTCCCCACCCCAAAAACATTTCGCAAAAGAAGACGGCCACAAGAAGAAAACGATACAACACAACAAGAAGCCTTAAAGATTTTACAAAGCATGCACGAAACTAGAAAGACAAATACAAATACAAAAATCTTTATTGCTGTTTGTAGGTAAGATAAGATGATACAAAACATTTTAAAAGTTGCCCCATACAAACTGGCCTCTGCGAGAGGCATGCAATATGTCTGGCAAGACAATTTGTTAGTCTTAATTTATAAATAAAAAAATGAAATAATAGTCAGCTGATTAAAGTCTTCTTCTTCCTCATCTTCTATTAATTTCTGGTTTTTATTTATGTCATCTGATTCTTCATCTTAGATTAATTTCTGGCTTCTATTTGGTTGTGATATATATTTGTGTGAGATAAATGTTTGGTGAGCACAATTTCGCCAACGTCTTGTGTTTCATCAGGATATTGTCTTGTGTTTTTGAGTTTGATCAATATGTCCATCCAGGGTCTAAGGTCTTGCATTAGTAGATCTTGCAGTTCATCCATGTGAGGAATGTCAAAGAATGTATAAAGTGTGATAAATGTATATAATCAAAAATGTCGTTAATTATAATATTCATGTAAATACTCAAAGAATGTCAAAATGTAATACAGTACAAACTAATTCATCATGATACAATATATCATTATTTGGTCTTATGTCAGTTGAATGTCAAATTTCATAATGGAATAATAATATCTATTGAGATATTAATGGAATAAGGTTTAAAGATTGTAAAAAAATCATGTTAAACAATGTTTAAAACATTAGTATTCCAATTAATTTCCTTATCATTTAAAAATTCAGTTACAGTATAATAGCATTTGTGCATCAGCATTTTTTTTAGTTTTCTTTTGAACATTGTTATGTTAAGTTCTTGTATGGCATTTGGCAGCTTATTATATATAAGAGGAGCCATACAATAAATGCTGTCACTCATAATCTTTTTTTTTGGTTTTGTCTATATAGCAGTCTACACTTATCACGCCGGTTACGTTTTACTTTGTCACTCAATAGAGGAAAATAATGAGGGTTATTCCTTACAAAACACATAACTTCAAATATGATGCAGGACGAACAGGCATGGCAGGGTTAATATTTGGTTGTCTATGAATACTTGTCGGCAGCTATCTGTAACTTGCATCCCGAACATAGCACGAATGCATCGTTTTTGTGCTTTGAAAACTGAGGCTGTATCAGTTGAATTCCCCCAAAAAGAGCAAGGATTAAAGTGACGCATTTGGAGAGTATGTCTCTATGAAACTCAAACAATTAAAAAACCGTTGTGCTTACAATACTGCTCAACATCACATTAACAATATTTTGTACAATGCATCAATGGGACTATATGATTATCCTACAAACATGACAGAGCCAACTGCTAGTAGCTCCTGGGGATACAACTCTGGACCAAATCCATCCACTTTTTCGGAAAATAATGCTGTCTGTAGCTCGAGAGGATACGAGGGTCAATCTGAAAGTTCTTAGAACTAGCCACTTATAAACAATATAATAAAAAAATAATTCTATAATTTGAAAATAGAACTCTTTGCCAATATTACTGAGTATATACTTCATTCATTTGTCATTTGTTTTACGATTTGGCGGCAAATTGAAAATTGTCTGTGTCACGTCAACATGAATTTAACACGAGAAAATTTTCGTGCAATGTTTTTTATGACTTTCGATGTCATTTAAGTCAACAAGAAAGTTATGATAGACTACGATTGGCCTTTCACGATGAAGCCCCATCTCGTGCGACTGTTTACAACTGGTTTAATGAGTTTAAACGTGGTCGCACTAATCTCACTGATGATTTACGTGAGGGACGGCCTTCTACGGCGACGACTGAAGATAACATCTGTGTTGTGCGGCGTATGATAGAGACTGACAAAAGAGTGACCTATCAGCAGATTCGGACAAGCTTAGGCATCAGTATGAGTCAAGTGCACAAAATCCTACACGAACATTTAGCGGTCAGGAAGCTTTGCGCCCGGTGGATACCTCATAATTTGACTGAGGATCAAAAACTCCATCGTGTGGATTGGTGCCGTAAAATGATTGAAAGATTTAACGGAGGTGACTCAAATGCTGTGTTCGACATACTAACAGGTGACGAAAGCTGGATTTACTGTTATGATCCTGAAACCAAAAGACAATCTGCTCAGTGGGTGTTTCCTTTCGAGGAGTTGCCAACTAAAGTGAAGAGAGATCGAAGTGCGGGGAAAAAAATGGTGGCCTCGTTCTTTGGAAGGATAGGTCATTTCGCAACAATTGTGTTAGAGGATCAAAAACAGTTTCTGCAGAATGGTACACTACCAATTGTTTGCCACTTGTCTTGGAAAAAGTTCGAGAGAAACGACCTCGCAGTAGGATCCTCCTTCACCACGACAACGCCTCATCGCACACCGCCAAGCGAACGATCGACTATTTGGCGACATCAAACGTTGAATTACTGGGTCACCCGCCGTATAGCCACGACCTCGCGCCTTGTGATTTTTATTTATTTTCAAAAATTAAAGAAAAACTTAAAGGAAAGCGGTTTATGAATGCTGAAGAAGCGGTGGCTGCGTATCGCGATGCCATTGAAGAGACCCCTAAGGACGAGTGGGCAAAGTGCTTTTCCCAGTGGTTCCATCGCATGCAGCGGTGTATTGACGTGAATGGACAATATTTTGAAAAGATATAATAAAACTAATAACTGGCTAATGTAATCAGTTTTTGATTTTCTAAGAACTTTCAGTTTGACCCTCGTAATACACCGCACCGAGTCCCTTAGCTTCATTGGAAACGAGTCCTTTGGACAGCTCGAGGGCACATACTAGTACCTGCGCAAGAGCACCGAGTCCATCAAATTTTTCGGAATCAAGCCAGATTCGACCCAATCGTTAAACGATTTGCTGAATTCAATCCAAAATAAAAAATACGTGTTTGATTTGTTGAGTATTACAAATTTAACAAATAAAAATGTTGTTTGACTTACCTTTATGCATTCTTGTAAAACCTCATTGAGAGCCTCGCACACTTGTGGTATGATTATAGATATCACTTGATCTGACAGCTTGAATACATCTCCAAGACTTTTATAACTGCTACCACTTGCCAAAAACCTTAACGTTACCGCAAGGCTTTCCGTCACACTTATAGATTTTCTAAAATTTGTGTCTAGTTTGCCTATTTTTGCCCCAAGTAAATTTTGTAGATATTCAAATTTGGAACTGTTCATTCTTATAAAATCTTCTAAGCAACCATTAATGCCCAAATCCTCGAGATAGTTTGTGGCACTATATTTTTCTCTAGCTATAAGCATTCGGCGCATCCAATAAGAGCATTTTTCCTTTTTTTTAAACAAAAAATGAAAGCTATCCCAATTAGCAAATCTGTAATTGTAAATTCGCACTTCCTTATTTAAACTTTTACTAGGAAAAGGCCTCAAGCCTCATCTCGGTATGAGTCAAGTGCACAAAATCCTATACGAACATTTAGCGGTCAGGAAGCTTTGCGCCCGGTGGATACCTCATAATTTGACTGAGGCTCAAAAACTCCATCGTGTGGATTGGTGCCGTAAAATGATTGAAAGATTTAACGGAGGTGACTCAAATGCTGTGTTCGACATACTAACAGGTGACGAAAGCTGGATTTACTGTTATGATCCTGAAACCAAAAGACAATCTGCTCAGTGGGTGTTTCCTTTCGAGGAGTTGCCAACCAAAGTGAAGAGAGATCGAAGTGCGGGGAAAAAAATGGTGGCCTCGTTCTTTGGAAGGATAGGTCATTTCGCAACAATTGTGTTAGAGGATCAAAAAACAGTTTCTGCAGAATGGTACACTACCAATTGGTTGCCACTTGTCTTGGAAAAAGTTCCGAGAGAAACGACCTCGCAGTAGGATCCTCCTTCACCACGACAACGCCTCATCGCACACCGCCAAGCGAACGATCGACTATTTGGCGACATCAAACGTTGAATTACTGGGTCACCCGCCGTATAGCCCCGACCTAGCGTCTTGTGATTTTTATTTATTTTCAAAAATTAAAGAAAAACTTAAAGGAAAGCGGTTTATGAATGCTGAAGAAGCGGTGGCTGCGTATCGCGATGCCATTGAAGAGACCCCTAAGGACGAGTGGGCAAAGTGCTTTTCCCAGTGGTTCCATCGCATGCAGCGGTGTATTGACGTGAATGGACAATATTTTGAAAAGATATAATAAAACTAATAACTGGCTAATGTAATCAGTTTTTGATTTTCTAAGAACTTTCAGTTTGACCCTCGTAAAATATCCCATACAATGCATGCAGTTTCACTTATTATTTTCGATACCGTCGATTTTCCAACAAGAAACTCTTGTGCAATTTTTCTGTAACTTAGTCCACTTGACAGGAATCTGAAAAGAATATTGAACTCCCGATTATTTGTGTAACCTGCAAAAAAAATGGAAGGGTTTGCGCGACTATCACACCAGAGAAAAAAATAAGGATTCCTCAGTCAAAAGCGGAAGTTGAACAACAAAAAAACGCAAGACACGATACTTGGACATGTTACACTTTTTAAATGTTTCTAAAGCTAGCAACCAGACATCTGGCAACATTAGCGCCGAGACGTCTAGCGACAGTAGCGCTATTTTAGATGAAAATGATTCTACTGACTCGGTAGTTAATGTCAGTAGACCAAAAAAGATGACTGTGTTTCAAGAAGCACTAATTAACTCGATGGAGATAAAAAAGAGAAAACGATCCAGATGTGAACTTTCTACTAAATATTTTGCCGGAAATGAAGACAATGTCCCCAACACAGAATTTTTAATTTCGGTTCGAAGTGATGAAAATTATTAAAAATATAAATTATAGTGCACATAATAATTATGACGGTGGTATGATGCAAACTGGATGGACGAATGCCTACCAGTACCCACATCAGTATATCTATGCGAGTGGAAGCAGCAGTACACCAAATGTGAAAAACTACCCTCGAAACAGTCCATCACATAGCTCTACAGGTTCTTCAGCGGAAGTAAAAGACACAGAAGCATTATTGCGAGGCGATTCAAAACACATTGAAGATGACGAATGACTGGTTACCAACTTAATGTTTGTATTAAACTTTGTAGTAAGGTGGGGTGGGGTAAGACTATCACAGGGGCAAGAATAACACTCACAAATATCTCGATATGTATAGCGTAATTCCCAATGCCACGATATCGGTACAACAGTAAAGTCGTAAATGTTCTGAGTTCAACTCATAGATGTCGCTGATACTCAATGATATTATAGCCAACAGAACAAAATGAAATCTGTCAGACGCGTCACACTTTTTGGAAAGCGTTTGGGTGCGTACATGTGTTTATATTTTGCCACTAAAAAGTGAATAAAGTGAAGTGTTCAGTAAGTAAGTACCATAATATTTATACTCGCTTTTAAGAATTAAGATTATTTTTTTGTAAAACAAACGATTTACTTTAATTTTCTACGAAACAAAAACTTAACCTAAAAACATCCAAGTGGGGTAAGACAATCAGTTTTTGGGGGCAAGACTAACGTATGTTAGTCTTCCCCCTAATCAGGTGTAATAAACATTCCAGTTGAGGTTTTTTTATTGTAACTACCTAGAAAATAATTTTAAGGTTTAATGTCACGAAAGTGGCGACGGAAGCTAATTGAAATAAAAAATATGTTCTCAGATTCAATCTGATGAAATAAAGATATTTACGACATTTTTATACAGGGTACTTAGTGAATAATCATTAACACACACACACATTTGTAATTTTCCCCAAGGAACATGTGTCGAATTATAAAAAAAAACCTCATTTCGGTAGCTGGAAGAGGCAATTTTATTTCTCATAATCCGACCTATGTCCTTTTAAGAAAGTTGTTTGGTATTATGAGTACAATCTTGTGTTAAACGATCGTTCGCTAATTACCAGGCATGTCATATAGCATAAGCATGTAATGAACGAGCTAAACGGGCGTATTAGTTTTAGGCGTTGCCTCGCCACTTTCGTGATATTTAACCTTAACTAAATCGATAGACATTATTGTAAGTAGTTAGACAAATAAATATTTTAGGATAGATTAAGTCATTATAAAACTAACATGGCACCTACATGTGGTTTTTTTTTTCAATTCAATTAAATCGTTTGTCCTTTTATGACATAAACGCAACTTATATTTTTGTTACAGAATAATGCAAGATGGTCCGAAATTATCAAAGAAAAACCGACCGAGCGGCTGCCTATAGCAGAGAACATTTATTAGAAGCTGTGGAAAAGGTTAAGAGCGGCGAGTTGTCAGCTTACAGAGCTTCTCTGGCATGCAAAATTCCCCGACCAACCATAGTAACCCGAGTCCACGGTAGATATAGATTAAAATCTAAATCTTTAGGGAGAAGTACAGTTCTTACTCCAGAGACAGAGAAAAAATTAGCCAAAAACCTACATATTATGGAAAAATATGGATTTGGTCTCAACAGACAAGAAATGTTGGAACTTGTTGGAAAATATATTGCCAAAATAATATCCCTAATAATTTTAAAAACGGCATGCCCGGAGAAGATTGGTTTTTATTGTTTAAGAACCGGCATGCTTTGTCTATTAAGAAATCTCAAGCCTTGGAAAATTCGCGTAAAAAAGCTTGTAACCCGTAGGTTATTTACTCTTATTATGATTTGTTGAAAAATACCTTGGATGAGCTGGACCTGCACGATAAACCATCACAAATTTGGAACTTGGACGAAACGAGCTTTAGCAAGGACCCCAGCAAAACCAAAGTCGTAGGCCT
Source organism: Ectropis grisescens (assembly GCA_017562165.1). Lineage (NCBI taxonomy): Eukaryota > Metazoa > Arthropoda > Insecta > Lepidoptera > Geometridae > Ectropis > Ectropis grisescens. The sequence goes on along the minus strand of CM029786.1, from coordinate 6,647,941 downwards.
TCGTGGTTATGCTTCGACGAGAACAATTGCATCATCTGGCAAAGATAACACAACAGTTTTGTTGGGATGCAGTGCAGCTGGAGGCAAAACACCTCCGCTTATAGTATATAAGGGCAAAAATCTTTGGAACGAATGGATTTCAGAAGAGGGCTTTCCCGGAACTGTTTATGCGGCTACTACGAACGGATGGATGGAGACTGAGGTATTTGAAACATTTTTTCAAAAGGTGTTTCTACCCACCGTAGGTGATAGACGGCCAGTATTATTGGTTTACGATGGTCACTCTACGCACGTAGGGATCAATATTATCGAAAAAGCAAGAGATGCATATATTACCATGCTGAAAATTCCACCACACACGAGCGATAATTTACAGCCGTTGGATTTAGCTGTCAACAAGTCGTTTAAAGACAAATGGGACCAGAGTTTAGTTAAGTGGCTACATGTTGGTCAAGCTTTGCCTAAAAAAAGAATTTTCAAAATTGATTGGTCAAATCTGGGCCCAAATTGATCCCCAGATTTGCGTAGCTGGGTTCCGTAAAGCCGGAATTTTTCCCTTTAATAGCAACGCAGTCCCTCAAGAAAAATTTCACCAGGACCAACTTATGGAGTGGAAAAGGCAACAGGAACAGCCCACCAAACGTAATGATATAACCACGTCATCTACTACTATTTCAAAAGATCTCAGGGTTCAGATCCAAACTGCAGTTCAGCTACTTCCTGGTACTTCATCAACTAAAGACCAGTTTTTTTATTTCAAAACAATCTGATAGGGTGGTTGAAAAAGTGTTAAGACCATTTTTGGTTCCTTCATTGCTGTCTGTTTGCTTGAGTCGCTGGAATTGTTGTAATCAAGCAAATATCGCATCGGAGCAGGTCCATATCGAGCAGTCTTTTGTTGCAAAGAACTCAAACCCCTCAACGAGTATCGCGTCAGAACAGGTTCATAACGAGCAATCTTTTATTGCAAAGAACTCTAAATTCCCAAAAGTTACTTTTCTCGAAGATCGTCCTGTTAATCTCAACGTTACTTTTGAAGATCTCTTGCTCGAAAAAATAAGCGCAGGAACGCATAATGTTAATAAGCGCAAAAAAATAGCTAGTGGGGCCGAAATAATAACATCTGAAGGTGTATACAGAAAACAAAATAAACTTGAAGAAAAAAAAATCAGAAAACTGAAACAAAGAGAGGAGAAACAATTACAAATAAATACCAAAGTAAAAAAAGCAAAAATAGAAAAGAAGACCGACAACAATAACGGAGAGAGAAGAAAAAGTCTGAAAAGTAAATCTTCTCAAAAAAACCAAAAATTAAAGACTGATGATTCCACTAGTGAACGTGACATGGATATAGAATTGATGGATGAGAGTGATGTAGAAAATGAAGATTACTTCACAGAACTTGTACAGGCAAATGAAGATGATACTGCTGTTGTTGTAGAAGGTGAAGACAGCTATAACAATAATTATGATGAACCACCAACAAGTACCGTCCTCAAAGGCCAATGGCTCTCGGTAAAATTTACTACTAAAACGAGTGTTAAATATTACATTGGAGTAGTTACAGATTTGAACTGTGACGGTATCCCAACTGTAAAGTTTGTCAGGAAAAGTACATTTAGAGGCTCAGGTGAGAACGCAAGTACATTTGTTTTTCCAAATGTCAAGTACATTTGTTTTTCCAAATGTACCTGACATCTGCGAAGTCAGACATCTTGACGACATAAAATGCAAGCTACCCGACCCAATGATACGAGGGGTGATCCAAAAGTAATCATAATCAGTTATTTCTAGTGCACACAAAAATACAAAAAAATTACAGTCACTTGCTCAATTACCCACTAGTTCAGGAAAAAAATAATCATATAAATAGGCCACGATTCCCGGGAGCTACATTCATTTGAATACGGACTGTCAAGGAGTGAACATCAAAATGGAAAAACACGAAATCAGAGCTGTCATTAAATACCTCTGCTTGAAAAAAATGTCTACCAAAGACATACACAGCGACTTGGTGGAAACATTAGGGGACTGTTCTCCTCCATATTCCACAGTTGCACGCTGGGCTAAGGAGTTTAAGCTGGGAAGAACATCGACGGAAGACGAACACCGCGAAGGGCGCCCATCGACGTCCCTCACTGGAGAAAATGTGAAAAAAGTTGAAGAAGTTGTATTGGAAGATCGAAGAGTGACTATCAGGCATGTAGCTGAGGTCACAGGGATCTCATCATTCAAAGAATCCTTGTGAACGAATTGCATATGAGAAAGGTCTCCGCGCGTTGGGTACCGAAAATGTTAAACGACGAGCAAAAGAAGAAACGAGTCGACATGTCAAGAGCAAATCTCGAAAAGTTCCAGGCAGACAAGGATAATTTTTGTCACGTTTTGTGACCATGGACGAAACCTGATCCACCATTTTGATCCTGAAACAAAACAACAATCGATGACATGGAAACGATCCGATGAACCGACGCCGAAGAAATTCAAAGTGTCAAGCTCAGCAGGGAAGGTTATGGCGTCTGTTTTTTGGGACGCTGAAGGAATAATCATGGTGGACTACTTGGAAAAGGAGGCCACTATTACAGGCTCCTACTATGCAGAACAAATAAGAAGATTGCGGGAGGCTATTAAGGAGAAAAGGCGAGGCAAACTGCGGGCTGGAGTGCTGTTCCATCAAGACAACGCACCGGTTCACAAAGCTGCAATTGCCGTGGCTGCCATTCAGGAAGCGGGCTTTGAGCTGGTGGAACACCCCCTATTCACCAGATCTAGCCCCAGTGACTTCTATCTCTTTCCACGACTCAAGGAACACCTCCGGGGCAAGAAATTTGACGATGATAGCGACGTGATGGCCGCGGTTGAGGACTTTTTTTGAGAGTCAAGATAAAGATTTTTTTTTCTAAGGGAATTTTAGGTTTAGAAAAGAGATGGACTAAATGTATAGACTTGCTAGGAGACTATGTTGAGAAATAAATTTAGTTTTTGATTTTATTCATTGTGTTTATTATTGATTATCATTACTTTTGGATCACCCCTCGTAGGACGAAGAGGAAAAATATTTTTCAAAATGTCTTTTCAAGGCTATAATATTCAATAGATTTTTAGTAATATAATGTAATTTAAGTTAAAAAGTTCCTACTACTTGTAAACAAGTGTCTCGTTGTCTGAGACTAAATTAGTGCCATACTTAATGATAAGAAGAAAAAAAGTTTTATGATTGTTAAGAAGTTTAATAAAGAATTCATAGTGTTATCATAAACATAAAAACATAAACATAAAACATAATTTATTTCGGTACCAAGTAAGCATCCTTAACACTGTTCATTTATTTATATCTTCTGACTTAAAACGAAACTGACTTTAGAATTAACACCCAAAGGTTTTGTACCCCTGATTGCGATAGTATGTTAGTCTTACCCCAAATTGGTATAATCAAAAATTACTGCAAAAAATGAACTTTATTCTAAGGTAATAGATTCTAAATTTAAATGAACATATTTGAAGAAGTATGATTTTGTTTCAGAAAAAGCATTAACTCCATATTTTGCACAAAATATTGCTACTGTTATTCTTACCCCATTTCCTGGGGGAAGACAACCAGTTTTAGCTACCTACATTGTTTTAAATTATACTAGCTCAGAACACATCAATTGGAATGTATTCGTTATTTTATGAAAACTTAAGGATTTTGCGTATGTGTCATCGTCCACTTAATATAGATAGTTCAAACAGTTTAGTCATAAAATCCGATTTATGCTGTCCAGTAGAAAACTACGAGTATGTTTGACTTACCCCACCTCACCTTATATAATAAAAACAAAAATAACATATTTTTTTTAAATCCTAAAGCGTTAATTATTTACTTACCTCAAAGTCATAGTAAGCCGTTCTTCGGGACATAATGTATCTTTTGTGATATTATTTTTAGCTATGTACTGGTTTACAGAGTTCAACAATTAATCAAATGTATGAGAAGTCATATTGAAATAGTCGTAATTTTTTTCTGGATGTTCCCTTAGTTCTGGGTAAAGAGTGTGAAATTGTCCAATGATCAACCTTTTCTTGTATAATGGATGAACCCAGTGCTTCCTTTTATCCTCTTTCAGCGCTTCTAAGATACCAATTATTTTAAAAATATCCATCGTGACCAACACAACCACTCCCTTCGTACAACAAAAGTAAAGTGATAATTCAGTCGGTCGGGTAAATAAGCGGCTACCTCTTAACAGTTTGCTTGCGACACACGAAACTTGATTTGAGTCTGCAGCTAACTCAAATTTCAGTTCGCTGCAAATTTGCGGCTCACTCAGTCGGCGGCTAACAGTTTGCCTACTGGGGACGCAGCCTAACTGAAATTATCTGTCAATAAAAATAAGCATGGTCACTAGCGCAGCGCGCGTAGGTCTGTATCTGTTTAGAATAGAATGACGCAACAACATATTTTACCTAACTTGAAGAAAAGGGTAATGGTAATAATTTTAAAGCCGAGGCGCGGCTAATGTTTGAAAAATACCCGCCCTCCGTTTTAACCATCAGTACTTTGTTTGGGACGGCTTAATACGGCATTTTTCGACTGCGCCGGGCGCCCGTGTTTTTTATTATTCACCTAAAAGTCCGGGACTGTGAACACGCTATCCTTTGGTCAGGGACCTTATTGCGCATACGCGACATTAATTGTGCCTAAATTCAGACGCCGGGCGTCGACTTGATCGCGTGTGTTTTTGGTGGTAAACCGTTTCTCATCGCAGTCGCGAGAACTAACATTGTGGTAAAAGGGACTTCTTCAGTGGATCGGGAGGAAACCGACCACAGAACGAGGGCGGTCGGACGGAGGCCGAAGCACCTCTGATACCAGCTGACAAGTATCGTACCGTATATTTAAGTATATTATAACCACTAGACACGGGAACGGGGCTAGGTTCAAGGGAAGTTTAGGTCTCATACACCCTAACCAGAGGAACCTGGTTAGACAAGGTACCGTGTCCTAGTCAATATATATTTTTTGTGTTAAATAACGTTTTACAGTCACGTAAAACTGTGTGGTAGCAGAGTTTAGTTAAAATATATCATCTCGGGTAACCACTACGCATCAGATAGCGGCGGAACCCAGGCTGAGAGCGTAGTTTATCCAAAACAGTATCAATACCTCTTAAATTCGTCAGTCACGTTGCTAGGTAGGTACAGTTGTCGCATCGTTCGCAGCGCATGATTATAGGCACCGCCGCCCTCCCGGGGCCGCCCCGGGCGGCGGCCACGAAAGCAACCTCACGGTCCCGGCTTCCCGGCGCTCTCGCGTCACTCAGCCGTTTAGTGTCAAAGTAAATATGCGCGTGAGCCGGTGATTTCCCAAGTTTCGTACCTATTTCCGCACAACTTCCGCGTCTCGGGATTGTCTGCGCTTGTCAGTGCATTTCCCTAATCGAAACGATGTCTTTTACAAATGAAGAATATTGGGAGATGGTTCGAGCGTACGCTCGTGCAAATAACAGTGTACTTGGTGCAATTAATTTGTATCGAGAAACGTTTCCAAATCGCCGAGTACCTACACATTACGTAATGCTGAGTGTCAATCAACGTTTACGGGACTTTGGCCAATTTACCGTGCCACGGCATACCCAAGGCCGCGGAGCAGAGGCGTATCCTGTCCGACTGCAAGAAGAAGTTCTGGAGTACTTCCAGAACAACCCAGAAGCGAGCACTTGAAATGCTGCGAGACGGTTTGGAGTGTCACAGTGGGTGGTGTGGAATATCCTCCACCAAGATGGTTTACACCCTTCATATCATTTTCATTCTTATCATTTTCGGCCCGTTCAAGAACTTGGGGTCAATGACCGCGAACCGCGGGTGAATTTTTGTCGGTGGTACCTACAAAATCAAGATAAGAATATCTTGTTTACGGATGAAGCAACCTTTACCAAACTAGGACTGTTTAATGTTCACAATGAACAGTGGTGGAGCCATTCTAATCCCCACGTCACATAACAATACTCCTTTCAACACAGGTTTAGTGCCAATGTGTGGGCTGTTCTTGGTAATTGTTTACTGGGGCCGTATTTTATTGTCGGTAGACTTAACAGTGGATCGTATTTAGACATATTAAACAGTGTAGTGAATGATATGCTGGAAGATGTTCCGTTGATTTATCATCGGAGCCCGTTCTACCGTTCACCGAGTTCACCGAGTACGGGAGTACCTAAATACTCATTTTGGAGATAGCTGGATAGGTCGAGGAGGACCCGTGCCGTGGCCGGCGCGCTCTAAGACCTCACTCCTCTCGACTACTAATTGTGAGGCGAGATAAAAAGACTTGTGTACGTGACGGAGTACTCGAACAGGGACGAATTAAAAAAACAAAGAATAACGGCAGCGTTTGAGAAAGTTCGAAGTGATCCTTTCGTGCTTAACCGTGTGAAAATAAATCTGTGCAAACGTGCCGAACTATGCATTGCGCGAGGCGGTGAAAATTTTGAACAACTATTAAGATATGCGTGATTCTATTTTTTTTTTTTTTTTTAAATATAGAGTGACGAGACGATCAGGTCATGTGCCTGATGGTAAGCAACATGCCTGACACATAACAGCACAGTGACAAGCAGCTATTGGAACATGAAGAGTCCAAATCATTACCTAGCACTGCACTGCGCTCGTCACCCAGAGATCTAAGATCTTATATCTCTAAGCCCTGTAATTTCTCTGGAAACATTGCCCTTCAAACCGGAACACAGTAATGTTTGCACATTACTGCTTGGCGGTAGAATAACTGGCAAAGGTGTGGTACTTCCCCAGGCGGACTCTGCCAAGAGTCCTACCACTACTGAATACTGTTATCAAGACAATCATTTGTGAATAACAATCAATCGTTGTTGTAAATAATATGATTTCATTTTGAAACAGCTGCGCCAAGAGTACCTTCTTGTCTTGACGTACTGTAACACTAATGTGTAACACTAACTAAAGTGGCAATTTTATTATACACTTTATATTTTTCCAAGCCTTTTTCATAATCACAATAGTTTAATGTGTTATATAACATCGAGTAAAAATATCTGGTACTTTCTAGTTCGCGGGCAAATTGACCGATCGTTTGGTTTTACTTATCGTTTTTACTGTTTATTTTGTTTAGGATGTCTTAGAAATATCTGTATTTTAGTTGTAAATATATCGTAAAATCCATTTTATTCGTTACCTTGGCCAAATATTCCTTATTTTTGTCTAAAATTCATGGAAAGTACGGGGCCTCCCAAAACTCACGCACACATACGTTGCTGTCGCACTCACACATACGGGGCTGTCCTCGTAAGTAAGTGTAAGTGGCGTGACCTCGTGGTTCAAGGTGACGTCAGCCAAGCCAACAGATACGAGATCCGATACAGGCTGCTATATTTTTGTGTGCCGAATGCCGATTATTGCAGATAATTGATGGTTGCTTATTTTTATAGTAAGAATAAATTAGGTGATTGATAAAATTATATTATATGCATTGTACTAAATTATAATACATATGTATTTTTTCGTAAATCGTTATTTTTCCAAATTCAAGTAAATAGAGTTTTTGTTTGCATGTAGGTACTTATGTTATTTTCTTACCATGTATAGCATTCATCATCATCAGCCCACTAAATGTTCTCACTCGGGGTCTTCTCTCGCAAGGAGAGAGTTTAGGCCATAATCCACCACGCTGGCCCAGGGCGGGTTGGTGGATGACACATGTTTCCTCACGAATGTTTTCCTTCGCCGTTTTTTGTAAGTTAGCGGCATTACGCACATTTTTACAAGCGTATGTATTTATGTTTGTTTTTGTTTGCTGTAGATCACCAGCCGCAAGACATCCACGAAGCGAAGCGAAGCAAATACCTCCATCGTTTTTTGTAAGTTAGCGGCATTACACACATTTTTCAAGTGTATGTATGTATGCTTGTTTGTTTTTGTTTGTATGTAGGTACATACGTTATTTTCTTACCATAGATAGCATTCATCATCATCATCATCAGCCCACTAAATGTTCTCACTGCTGGAACTCGGGGCCTTCTCTCGCAAGTAGAGAGTTTAAGGCCATAATCCACCACGCTGGCCCAGGGCGGGTTGTCATCATCATCATCATCTACCGTTCGTTTCGTATCGTTTTTTAAGTTAGCGGCATTACGCACATGACTCGTCAAAAATTGTTAGCATTGCCGATTTTAAGCAAAATTCTTCTTCTGTGGATTCATTATTTTACTTTTATTTTTTACAGACTATGAATACCGAACAGGGGCAAGACGCGCGCGCAGAGGACTGTGGTACAGTAACTTACAATAATTGTACCACAGTACTCTTATAATACGAGGGTCAAACTGAAAGTTCTTAGAACTGGCCACTTATAAACAATATAATAAAAAAAATTCTATAATTTGAAAATAGAACTCTTTGCCAATATTACTGAGTATATAACTTCATTCATTTGTCATTTGTTTTACGATTTGGCGGCAAATTGAAAATTGTCTGTGTCACGTCAACATGAATTTAACAACGAGAAAATTTTCGTGCAATGATTTTTTATGACTTTCGATGTCATTTAAGTCAACAAGAAAGTTATGATAGACTACGATTGGCCTTTCACGATGAAGCCCCATCTCGTGCGACTGTTTACAACTGGTTTAATGAGTTTAAACGTGGTCGCACTAATCTCACTGATGATTTACGTGAGGGATGGCCTTCTACGGCGACGACTGAAGATAACATCTGTGTTGTGCGGCGTATGATAGAGACTGACAAAAGAGTGACCTATCAGCAGATTCGGACAAGCTTAGGCATCGGTATGAGTCAAGTGCACAAAATCCTACACGAACATTTAGCGGTTAGGAAGCTTTGCGCCCGGTGGATACCTCATAATTTGACTGAGGCTCAAAAACTCCATCGTGTGGATTGGTGCCGTAAAATGATTGAAAGATTTAACGGAGGTGACTCAAATGCTGTGTTCGACATACTAACACGTGACGAAAGCTGGATTTACTGTTATGATCCTGAAACCAAAAGACAATCTGCTCAGTGGGTGTTTCCTTTCGAGGAGTTGCCAACTAACGTGAAGAGAGATCGAAGTGAAGGGAAAAAAATGGTGGCCTCGTTCTTTGGAAGGATAGGTCATTTCGCAACAATTGTGTTAGAGGATCAAAAAACAGTTTCTGCAGAATGGTACACTACCAATTGTTTGCCACTTGTCTTGGAAAAAGTTCGAGAGAAACGACCTCGCAGTAGGATCCTCCTTCACCACGACAACGCCTCATCGCACACCGCCAAGCGAACGATCGACTATTTGGCGACATCAAACGTTGAATTACTACTAATACGCTCCTATATCGAGATATATAAATCTGTATTTAGAATCGACTAGCCCCAGCAACACGATAGAATTGTAGTTTTTATAATTGAAAAAAAGAGATCCACTGTGGGCGGGACTGCAAATGCGAATGTGCTTCCCGTCTAAGGCCCCCATGCAATTTGGTAAATTGTTTTTTTCCAAAGTCTTCCGCTATTTGTTCTATTAGGTTTTCGGTTATTGTCGGTATACATTCAGATAATAGAATGTCCCATATAGCACGACATACTTATCGCACTATTCTGCTGATTGTACTTTTTCCTCGATAATCTGTGAATTCCATATCTCTAAATGAATTCCCAGTTGCCAAAAACCTGAAAAGAAAAAATATTTTCACTAGTTTCTTAGGACGGAGCGGTGTTATCACAAAGCAGCTGTTAAAGCAGCTCAATTTTTGAATTGCCGTGAATAACATAAAATATACATTTGGTAGAGCATTAACTTAAAACAAAGCTATCAGTTGAGCTACTTTGACATCTTGTAGAACCGGTTCTGCTAGGAGGAATATTATTCAAAAATTAAAATTACAGGAACTGCCTGTTTTAACTAAGTATTAATAGGTAATACCTGCTTAAGACAAGCCGTTCCCACCTATGCCATTGTGCCCTATATATAGGCTGTTTCAAAATGACGAAATAATGTTGAGCGCGGTGAGAGTGGTCATGTGCATACGAATAACTTTTACTATGGCATCAACTCTGAAAAGTTATTCGTATACATGAGTGCTCTCACCGTGTTCAGTATTATTGTGTCATTTTGAAACAACCTGTATAACCTATGATAAATATGTAGGTAGGTAGGTAGGTAGGTACATGTAGGCATTAAAATATTAATCCAACTTTTATTATTTCAGGAAATGACTTAATCAAAAAATGGATAAACATCAAAGACAACTACATGAAATACATGAAAAAGAAAGAGCTTGCAAACAAATCTGGAGCTGCTGCAAACAATTTAAAAGAATATCATTTGTACAAACAGCTGATGTTTTTGAAAAAAAACGCACCAAATTTAACAGACTGTAGTATATTGGAAGAAAAGTCTGAAGCTCCAAAGACAAATGAAAGGTCACGGTACCAACCTTATGCTACTACTTCGCGTAAAAGAAAATACGGTGAAGATGATTTTGAGAGTCAAATTGTCGAAACTTTGAAAACAGCCGAAAACAGACATGTATCTTTTTTTAAATCAATTTTACCATTTCTGGAAAAACTAGACGACTTCCACACATTGACCTATCAAAGTCGTGTAATGCAAATATTGACAGATTTCAATCAACCCACATATCAATACAATCAACCGTCATACAGCGGTTACCAAACAGCATTTCAAAGTTGCTACCAAAGATCACAGGAAGATCAAACAACTCCTAATCCATCATCTACAAGTATCCATGGCCAGACTTCGCTTAATCCATCCACAGAAGACATATCAAATAATTTAAGCGATATCTTATCCAACACACAGGACTCCGAATACGACTTTACTTAAATCTAGTTACATGATTTAAGAACATCGCAGGGGGACCACGAGTCCGGAGGGGCAAAATCATATTTGGACTCCTGTATGTTTTGATTAAATATTTGATAAAAATAATAAATAATCATATTTTGATAAGTTCGTTTTATTTCTTACCTGATTGTTAAACCAAGCATCTCCATAGGATCAACAGGTTTTCTGAACACATACTGTTTTTGTAAACGAGGTGCTATCTTGGTAAGTAGTTCTTCAAAACTGGTAATGGTCATTCGAAAATATTCAAAAAATTTCTCATTTCCACATATTTTTAGCGCTGCATATTTCCTTTTGAAATGAGCTCCATCTTGGTTCATTTTTAAAATATATGGATTTACCCAAAATTTCCTCTTTTTCTGTTTTTTTTTCATTCGTCTTAGTAACAAGAGGAGAACAACTCTTTTTTCGCGATCCATTTCCAAATAAACGCGTTCGAGCACACCAACTGCCAAATATCGACTGAGAATTAGTGATGTAAACCGGTTTTGTAAAAACCTAAAAAAAAACGGTTTTTATAGAAACCGATAATTATCGGTTTTTATTTCAAAAAACCGATTACGATCACTTTTCTGTCTAGCATTCGATATGTATCCGAACATGGCCATCCCTACTGTTGTCTATGGTTGGGGAAATCACCGACATGTGACTAACTTCACGGTACTAACATTTAGGTTTCGCTCGTGTTTGTTGCTTGGATTTCCTCGTTACATTTTTGCGAAAAATGCCTAAATTAAAATCTAAATCAATCACCAGAAATTATTTTGAAAAGATTGACAATGCTAGTGCAAAGTGTAAGCTATGTGCTAAGATAATGAAAGTTGGAGGAGGAACTTCAAATATGCTGGCCTACATTAAAAGAAACCATCCTCAGGCTACAGTGGAGGTGGATCGAAGTGAACGAGGTGAGGAGAGAGAGCAATTGCAGCTGCAGAACAACGACGCAGAGTCAGCAGAGCAAACGTCTGCTGACAAAACACCACTAAAACTGCGACCCACATTTCAGTCTACTCTGAAAATGACCGCAGTCAGTAACAAAAAGAAAATCGACAAATATTTGACCATGATGATCGCCACAGACTTTCAACCGTACTCAATAGTAGAAGATAAAGGTTTTACGAAGTTAGTAAACGTTTTGAATCCAGGTTACGAACTACCAAGTCGACAAAAATCAGGTATGATCTAATGCCAGAACTTTACCAATGTGCAAAATTAAGCTTGCTAACATGCTCGAAAATACCATGCATGTTGCTCTAACTGCTGATTTGTGGTCTAATCAAAACATGGACTGTTTTCTTACTGTAACAGTACATTTTTCTACCAAAGCAGCTTAAAAAGCTATGTACTAACCACATGTGATGTTGCTGTTTCAAAACCGCAGAAAATTTAGCTGAAATTATGCGAGATTTACTAACAGAATGGAAAATATTAGGAAAAATTTCTGCTATTGTCACAGACAATGGCAGTAACATGATAAAAATGTGCGAGTTGTTGGGGATTCGGCACATGCCGTGTTTTGCTCATACGCTTAATTTGACCTTAGACGATTCTCTGAAGCTTCCTGTGGTGGAGGGCATAACTAACAAATGTAAAGGTATTGTGAAATTTTTCAAAAAATCGTCAGTAGGATGGCAAGCTCTTAAATTGGCTCAGAATGATAAAAACCCTAATTCTTCACCATTGAAATTAATACAAGAGGTACCAACAAGGTGGAACAGCACGTTCTACATGATAAAAGATTACTACAGTTATCTGACGCTCTTGCGTTGGTCTGTAGAAAATTAGTTCAGGCGCCAGACTACTTAACTGCCTTTGAAGAATCAGCTGCTTTGGAAATTATCAAAATTTTGGAAATATTTGAGGAGGCTACTAAACTTGTTAGCGCTGATCAGTATCCGACTAGTTCATTAGTCATTCCTATAATATGTGGATTGTTTGAAAAGCTAAATGCTAATGAAATTTCGCTGACAACAGATATAGGCAAGATGTTTCACTCATCAGTGAGGCAGAACATGAGTAATAGACTTCTCCCATATGAGACAAGAACTGTGTCCCAAATATCTACATACTTACATCCGTCACTAAGAACTGGATTTCGTCACCCGGAAAACATGATATCTGCAAAAGAACTAGTGAGAAAAGAATTGGCGCATAATATAAAAGAATCTGACAGGTCTGAGCCGCCGACTTCAGAGCAAGGACTTCACACGTCAAGTGGGAAGAAAACGGGATTGTTAGATTTTTGAAAACAGATATCAATGCACTAATTCAACTGCTTCTGCAATTAATATACTACGAATGTATGTGGAGACAAATCTACTAAGAGAAGAAGAAGAAATCACAAAAGAAATTAGAAGTGCCAGCGCATTTTGGTATAGCAACAAACATTTAGCGCCATTAGATAAAATAGCGCTTAATTATTTAGCAATACCGGCAACATCAGTGCCTTCAGAAAGAATGTTTTCCAAATCTGGATATGTTATGTCAAGTAGAAGGAGCAGGCCACAAGCAGATGCTGTAGACCAAATATGTTTTATTAACCAAAATCATGATTTACTTGCAACTGATGAAAAATAAAAATATAATTTCCCGTGTCTTTTATGATTATTTTATTATGTGCAATTGTTATAAGTGATAATATCAGGTAAAATAAACAGTAAACACTATCTTTTTGATGACTTTTTTGTGTTGTTTTAAAAAACCTGAAAAAACCGGTTTATTTTAAAAAGTAATCGGTTTATACCGGTACTGATAATTGTAATCGGTTCACATCACTACTGAGAATTCGCCCCCGCGGCACGCCGTCCGCGGCGCCGTGCTGCGGCGCGACGTCGTGCCGTATCGCGGCGACGGCGCCGCGGCGCCACACGGCGATCGGTGCCGCGCCGTGGACATGGGGCCGTAGCCTAACACCAGTCTTCTAAATGCATTCATAATCTACACCAGGAACCCACTCTACAAGTTGTGCTCCCATCGAGACTTCAGGCGTACCGTCGCCGAAGGCTAACTTAAATTTTCTAACTAACTAATTTACTTTATAACTAACGGGGACCAGCTTGTTTCTCGATGTTTACCTTTGAATAACGTTAAACTACTAAAGAATTCCTGAAACATGGGCTCGTACCTATGTTACACCTACTCTAAAGAGCTTCCATCTCTTACTGACTGCTGTGTGGTTTTACAAGAGGTGTTAAGGTTTACCATAATTTAGTACGAATCTGTCTACTTAGGGCTGTTCGCGTTGTCTGATTATGTGGGCTATGTTTTAATCATAATCTTAATCTTTCATTTCATAAAACCAATTTACATGTCAGAAATTTATAAGCAAACACGAAGTATAGCACATAAATGTCAAACGAAAATTAATTTCAAATTCACACATTGTCAATAAATAATAAATTAATTACAATACTATAATGATAATGTATAACCACATATGTAGTTTACATTAAACAAAAAAATGTAGATTTATAAAGGCGAGGCATAAAATTCCTCATATCCATAGAACGCCCGCTCAACAAGCCAGCTCTGCAATCGACATTTAAAACTCAATAAACTTGGTGAAGCTTTCACATGTTCTGGCAGGTTATTGTAGACGTCTGGGCCCATAACATGGGTAAATTTCGTCGATTTGGACAACGTACGCACGCTCCACTGTAGCGAGGATGCCCGCACTCCTCGTGGGGTAGCGATGGTTCGCCCCACAGACCTCGAAGGAGTCCAGGTGAGTTCTTACGAACAGTGCCACTTGCATTATCACCACTGATGGTAGCGTAAGAATGCCCAGACTCCTAAAATACGGTTTTACGGAAGTCTCATCATCTATCCCCACGATAGCCCGGATGGCACGTTTTTGTAGCCGGAATACTCTGTGCCACTCCGCGCATCTCCCCCACAGCTCGGCGCCGTACTGTACGAGCGAGTGCACCTCAAAACCGAGGAAAGTGGTGGAATACACCTGGTTCAATGTTGTGGAGCCTAATTTTACTGTTAGAGCCCTAATTTTGTAACCTGATAGGTTCGCGTGGAGAAAGTGAGTCTTTCTCAGATTCAACACTAGCCCATTGTTAAAAAACCAGAAGGAGAGTTGAGACGCTGCCTCGGTGAGTTTTTCCTCCAGTTTTTCCACGGTAGGCGCGGTAACTATGGCCGCTACATCAGGATTTTGGCTGATGTTATCGCATCGGGCAAATCATTGAGGAGAAGGGAGAATAGGAGATTCGACACAGAGGATCCCTGAGCCATGCCCAATTTAGAAAACAGTGGATCCCATTTTTCCTTGCCCGCATCGCCGACCACAATCTGCGCCCTGTTCTCTAGTAGATTTCTTAGCAGGGAAAGCGGCAGACCTCTCAACCCATAGTGCTCCAGTTTTGCAGCGAGTACTGCGTGGTCTGCGACGTCGAAGGCCTTCGAGAGGTCGGAGCATAATACAGCAACTTGTAATTTAGGCTTACGGTCGCGTGCTTCCATTACGTGGCGGACAAGCTTTCTAGTCAAAGACGTCGTCGACCGCCCTTCTCTGTAAGCATGTTGCTTATCAGAGAGAGAGTTTGTTGCACATACATAGCCAACCAGTCTGCTGCTCAACCCGTTCTCAAAGACCTTCGCAATTGCAGGGATGATCGAGACTGGTCTATACTCATCGGTATCGGACCTTTTACTTTTCCTTTAAAAATAGGAACGACTTTACTTAACTTGAGCGGGGTGGGATAGACTCCTTCTTTGATACAGCGGTTAAATAACTCTGCCAGTATGGAAGACAAAGGGCCCGCGGCCGTTCTCAAAAGTTTCATATTTACTCCATACACATCTTTTGAGATCTTTGATGGAATGCGTGACGTTATTATTCGATAGCGCTGAACGGTTGCAGGCAGAGCGAGCAGTCCGCCGCCGGGCGCGCCGCGCGCAGCGAGCTCAGGGCGCGCGCGACGTTGGCGCTCGGGGCCCGGCAGGTCTCGGCCGCGCCGAGGAACCTGGCGTTAATGTAGTTCAGGGCTAGTTTTTTTTGTGTCAAATTTTTGCCCATTTGAGTCTAAAATAACATCAGTGACGTTTATTTGCACAGAGTTATTATGCCCTCTTTCGGTGTATACTATCTTCCACATAGCTTTTGTTCTATTAGGACCGTTTATAATATTTTTATTGTAAAATGCAGATTTTGTATTCTTAATTAAAATGTCACATCTACTTTTAATGTTAGATAAATTGATTGATTATTGAACTATTTGGATTACATTCACCGATTTCAATAATGTCAAATAGTAATGATTTTAATTTTTTTACGTCGTGGGTTACCCAGGATGAGTCACTTTTATTCTTTTCCTCAAGGGAAAACAAATTTCAAATTTATTATACATGATATTTGTCACTACAGTCGTTAATTCGTTTGATGAAGTACTGTTCTTCATTACCGCATCCCAATCAACATTGCTAATAGATTTCACAAAGTTCATGTTGTTTTCATCACTAAAAATCCTACCGTACCTATAAGCGGCTTTAGGTAATTCACAATCGCAAATTATTTCCGATTTAACAGCGTAATGATCACTAAGGTTTGTTGCCAATGGCCATGCCCTAATTTGACCATCAGCAACATTCGTGTAAAGATGATCCAATGAGCTCGATGTGGTCTCCGTCACTCGGGTGGGGAAGTCCACATGATTCATCATACCATGAACAGCAAGAACCTAGAACCAAACACACCAGAAATTCCACCGCGCTGATTAAGTTTGTGCGATAAATACAGATAACGGTAATATTAATCTCTAATAAATCAACAGCGGATATTTCGTGGACCCTTTTCTACTGACAGTTGCACTAAGTCTAAGTTCTCGACGCATTTAACGTCACGTCTTACAAATATACATGACCCACCATGCTGTGTATTTATTCTACAATAGCTGGATGCTAATTTGTACCAACTGAGATCGAGATAACCAATGATCCGTTAGTGCGAGGATATGGCATTACATTTCACTTTGAAGTAAAACTTCAATTTGTCTTGATTTGTCACCTCCCAGTGAAGCGATATTTTCCAGTGGAGCTCCTTTTTAAGTTCTCCTTTTTTTACTTAAGCTATTGTGACCTAGACAGAATTATTATCTGTCCTTAGGTTCCCAGGTACCGTAAAATGGGGTGATTAGGGATCAAGATGTGAATAGGGAAAAAACCAGGATTAATTTTCAATGTCAAATAAAATTGGCGTCACACAATAATTTACTACCATTTTTTTAGAAAATATTGTAGTAGATTATTTGAAGTTCTTATGGTAACTCTATTTAAGCTCTCTAAGATCTAGAAATTAGCTGCAAATGGTCAAAAACATGACTTGAAAATAACCTTTCATGATAGCTACTAACAGGTACAAAAACTTAGTTGAATGAAGTTGTTGCTGCGTATAAGCAGATGTGACTTTCAAGTATAAATATTGTTTAGTGTTTAAACTACTATATATACAATCAAGATAAGTCTCAATTGTTGCTTAATTTTTATGGTTTTTGATAAATCTTGAAACTAGAAAAAAAGCTGTTTTTTTGGGGGTGAAAAGGGACGACTTATGTCTGAATAGGAACCAAGAGAAGGTTAAAAGGGACGCTAAGGAGTTGAATAGGGACGACTTAAGTATGAATAGGGATAGCTTTGTAGGGTTGTCACTAGTACAAATATGGCTATAATTTTAATAATTTCTGGTTTTGTTCGGATTTATCTTCACAGTATTTTTATAAATAATAAAATTAATTTTCATTGGCTCGGGTCTGCAATATTTTATTGAGTGGTAAATATTTAAGCAATATGAGTGACAGTGATTTTTTTAGTTTTAAATTTTAAGTTTAATTTTAGTTATTGAATTTTAATTAGGTTAGCATTTGTTTTATTTGTAAGATAATTATAAATTCTATCCTACGCCCTAATATGGGCCTATGTTTTTGTTCCTATTATAGTTAAAGGCTCGAGCAGACCGGATGCGTATGCGTAGACGTAAGCGTAGACGTGCACGTACCACTGGGTTGTAATGTATGGAACTGTATGAGACAAGACACACCGCCTGCGTAACGTAGATGTGCGCGTCGACGTAATGCGTAGCCCTACGCAATGCAGCGCCCAAAACACAAACAGACTGCGTGACTTACGCCGTACCTTACGCAGAGCAGGATGGCAACGTCGCTTTGATGACGTTGTATTCAATGGCGCGCTTTATTGGACGTCACACCGAACAAGTTTAAACACGCACGTATCTTTGCTATGCGTTGCTCTACGCGTGTAACTGCAGTCAGTTGTATTTTATTACAAAATGGTGTTTTGTTTTGATTTGAGTAATAATGAATAACGATAATAAAGAAAAGCTTATTGAAATTGTGCGTAAATATGAATGTATCTACAATCCAAAAAGTAAAGACTACAAAAATATATCATATAAAAGTTTATTATGGGAGAAAATTGGGAGCTACACTTGAAATACAAGGTATGTACTTATTTAGCTATTAAAATATGTAACAAACTTTTCTCTAATAGTAATTGCATCATTAGGTGACCTTGTGTTGGTACGTCTTAGAGGTGTTAATGCACTTTCTTCCAAATTTGTTTCGCTTGTTTCAGTTTGAATCTCGTGCATCATAATATCACCGTGTTTTATTCTCACATAATTATGTAAACAACATGCTGCTTTCGTAACGAGAATAGCATTTTCAACATGGCATTCAATAGGTCTATGAAAAATTCGCCATTTTTCCGCTAAAATACCAAAAGTATTTTCAATGACACGACGGGCCCTGCACAATCTTTTTTTTTTTTTTTTTTTTTAAATAAAGAGTGACGAGGCGATCAGGACATGTGCCTGATGGTAAGCAACATGCCTGACATATAACAGCACAGTGACACGCAGCTATTGGAACATGAAGAGTCCAAATCATTACCTAGCACTGCACTGCGCTCGTCACCCAGAGATCTAAGATCTTATATCTCTAAGCCCTGTAATTTCTCTGGAAACATTGCCCTTCAAACCGGCAATCTGTAGTTATAATTTAGTTTTCTCGTATCATGTAAAGTTGTGGCTTTGGAAATGATCGCATTAAGAAAGTTTGTAACGCGAAACCTTCATCGCCGATAAGCACGTGTGGTACAGGTTCATTAGCACCGGGCAGAGGTTTCGATGTTAATATGGTTTTTCCCGGTAAATAGTGTCGATAAAAGTCAGAATTTTCAAAGATGTTGCTGTCACTGTGTCGACCGTAGCTCCCAACGTCTATCATTGTAAATTTATAAAATGGGTCAGCAATAGCAAGTAAAACAATTGAGAAATGATCTTTATAACAATAATAATTCGATCCACTACTGGATGGACATTTTATCTTAACGTGTTTGCCATCGATGCTGCCGACACAGTTTGGAAAATTCCAAGTTTCTCTGTAACCCAATTCCGACTGTTTCCATATGTTATCGTCAGGGTTATGCCTAGTTTACACGGGCTTCGTAGCTAAGCGCTTAGTATTTGTCACTAATACTAAGTCCTCGTGTGTAAACACGCTGATTAGTGCTTAGTATTAGTGTTTGTGAATAGTGCAAGTGAATAGAGATCGATCCTATTTACTAAGCGCCAAGTCGATACCCCCCACCACGATTTACTAAGCACTTGTCGCGTGCTGACCGCATGTAAACAGCTCGACAAGTTAGGTAGTGACAAGTTGTACCGGGAAGTGAAAACACGTGTTTATTTACTTACGTATTTTTTTGTGATCATGGCTGCGGAAAGGTGGAATTCGGAAAAAACAATCAAGTTCATTCAGGAATTTAAATCCTATGAATGTTTATGGAACCACAAATCCACCACACCACAAATCCGCGCGTGTGCACTCGTCTTGAAAAAGGCCGCCGGACGCGGCCGAAACTCGAGTCGGATTGTCCGACCGTATGTATATACGTGAGTGTCCCGTTATCCAATTAAATATGTGTAACAACTACGTTAATTTTAATGTAAGAGATAAATGTTAAGACTAATTAACAATATCTTTCATTTTCGTACTCACCTCAAAGTTACCACCAGTTTTTCTTCAGGTTTTATACAAGCTCGCATAGGAGTATCAATGCCCTTGATTAAATTTCGTATTTTTTCCAAAAGGCTATCAAACGATTGCACTGACATCCTCGTGTAGTTAAAAAAACCGGTCTAGGAATGCGCGAATATCTTTGAAATAGGTTTGGAATAAGCCTTTTGAGTGTCTTTCTAGAAAAAGAGGATGATTCCAGTGTCTTTTCTTTGTTTTGCGTTTTTTACGAGATAGGTAAGCAATAATAACAAGTTCTTCCACGTCCATATTGCTCGACGGAAGGATCTAGACTAGTTGTTGATTGGCTGTTATAACTGGCTGCGCAAATATTCTGGCTGCCGCAGCCTGGCTGCCTAGTGCGCGCCCGGCCTTATACTATTCTTTGAATCACAAAACAATGAAATGGTGGAAGAAAATGTTTTTCAATCTGGTTGCGAGGGCTTTAGTCAATTCTTTCGTAATCTTTAACAAAAGTAGGAACAACACGCGTCATAAATTGCGATTTGCGCAGTTTTTGATGACTTATGGTGAAGAACTGGTGCAGCATGCATCCTTCGATGATGCAGGCCCATCTCGTGGTCCACATCATACTGGTATGACGTCCAGATTAACAGGGAGACACTTCATGGAAAGGATACCAGCGACAGTATCGAAAACGAAAGTGGCAAGAGTTTGCAAAGTCTGCGCTGATACTACAAAGAAGGAAACGGGTAAGCGAGGTCGCAAGGAAACGATATTATTTTGCCCAGATTGCAAGGTACCCTTGTATTATGACCCGTGCTTTAAAAAATACCACACCAGGAATGACTACACGGCATAAAATTTGAAAAATATAGATGTATGAGTTTTTTTTTTTGAAAGCGTGCTTTCGGTGTATTAAGGTTTACTATTGCTTGCAATGGGTGGGACAAGATAAGAGACGAGTAGTTCACTGCAGGTTTGTATTGCGACTGCCGGTAGACATTAATCTTAAAGAAACTTAAACATAAATAGATGTATGTATAGCTTCACCACGTGCTTTATTCTAAGTTGATTTTATAATAAAAAAAAAACAATTATACATGGTTTTCTTATTTTATATAATAATATAAGATACCCTTAATACAATGAAATTAAAATCATGGCCACAACTATTATAGTCTTTTTTTCTATAAAAGTAACAAAATGGTCAAAAAGTGCCGGCGCGCCCAGAATGGTACGCTAATTATGTATGCAGCTAATTAGGATAAAATAAGCGCCACGTGCGTAGTACGTGATCCGCTGTCAAAGTGTTAATTGAGTTTATGTGCCTCAGTTCCACCTGGAATGTGGAATATTCAGAATGGCTTAACATTATTTTCTATGAATATTTGATTACTTTTCAATAACATACAGAATTTAAGAATCTTGGAGGTGGTAATTATTGAGTTCCCCTCGTTTTTTCTACTTAATATACCGGGTTCAAAAATCTTGGACTTGGTCTTCTAAAGCTTTACTTTTCAAATTTTTCTATAAGCCACCCTGGACTCATGAATCTTGGATGCGGTATTATGTTCCAAAGGGATTGAGATCTCAACTTTAACGAGTTGACTTCTCAACCCATTACCCCCCACATTTCACGTTACAGTACCTACGGTCTTTAACCCCGTTCGCTGATACTAGCTATTATTTATTCTGTGCTAGCGCTCGGCTCGGCCGTTCGGTCATTACAGAATATGTACTAGTAATAATACAGCTGTTGGTGAGATCTGCGCTAGGCTCTGTGTTGTGTCCATGATTTCCGAGTTTTCGCACATTAAATGTAAAATTAATGTTTTCTTTGTGCTTTATTTGTATTTTTGTAATTATATATTTTTAAACCCTTCATGTGACCCTGATGTGTCCAACGAAATAGACTCTTATCGTGAAGGCTATTTTCGTTAATTTTGTAATGTACCATTGTATGAAATAACATTTTAAAATAAACACATTTGTTAATCGTGTTTGTTGTTTTTTCTTCTATTCATTAAGTCGTGATAAATTATAGATGCGTCACTTTCTTCAAATACTTCCTTTAAACTTTGTATCAACTCTCCTTCCTTCTATATAGATTGATTTCAGTTCAATTTTCCTCTTAGATGTACAGATCCCATTGAACTTACCCATCCCAACCTATAACCAACTTACCCCATTGACCCACATTTCCTTGACCCGGATAATTGTTCACTTTTAATGTATATAGTCTGTTGTGCCCCACTCAGCTTCACTCTCTTCGCTTTGTGCACATGGTACAACGACCAGGCGTCTAGCAAATAAATCAATTTAAAATAGTTTTTTGTGGTTTTTATCTACAAAAATTGGTGCCGAAACCCGGGAACTGGCTTAAATATTGTGCGTGAGCGTTTTTAAAAGAAAAATTTCGACTATTGCAGTAAGGATAGTGAAAATAGTTCGTCGCGTCTTGCCGGTTTAAGGAATTTCTAGAAGCCATTGTGAACGCCGCACTATGGGACGAGAACGTGAATTGCGTCTCAAAAATATTTTTAATTTTTTCAGATATTCATGATTCCGTATTTGGAATATGTAACTGAATGACTAATGCATCATTTAACGCTAATAAAATGTATTAGGATGTACTTTTTGGTACTAGCACTTGTCTTTAAACTTTAACTTTTAAACTGTACAACTTAAATTGACCAGAATGCGTATTGTTTACACGAGTATATATCTTATTTTTTAAAATTTTCACAAACGTGTTATATATAGTTAGAAAGGTAATTTAATAGGGCCTGGACTAGAAGGGTAAATGTGGGATAGACGCCTCAGTGGGATAGTTGCCTCAGTAAACACGTTGCGACATGTATAAACATTGGACCCGTTATGTTTTGTTTAAACGTAACCCTAGCCCCGCCCATCCTTCAGTCAGTGCCACGCACTTAGCTGGAACGGACGTGTCGCGAGTTGTGAGACAACGAACATTGTTTGCGGCAATCAATTCGTGAATTTGGTTCGTCTGAAATTTTGATGCGCTCGGAACTTTTCATTTTATGAGGTAAGTGTCTATATTTTTGTTTTATTTAAGTGTAGATGTATTAAATAAAAGATTTTGTTTATTATTTACGTATGTTTTATCATATTTACTTCAACATTTTGAGCGGCGTCTATCCCTCGAAAAGGATAGATGCCTAATTTTTTAATGATGTATAGATGCCCTTAGAGGCATCTATCCCCTATTAAACTTTAATCGATTTTTATATTTTAGATATGCCTCGCAAGTACGTGCGCAAAGTAGGGGCAAGCCCTCAGAGGCGAATGGACGGAAGATGCCCTAAGAAAAGCTTTTGAAGAAATGAGGCAGGATAAGCACGGCTTGAATGAAATATCTCGTCGTTATGGAATTCCTGCCAGGACCCTGAAAAGACGTTTCGTGAAACAAGATACTAAGAAACTTACTTTAGGTACTTTGTCAATTAATTATTTTTAATGAAACTACAAAAAAAAAATTAATGTTTAATAGATTTTATCATTATTTCTAGGAAACACCCGCTCTAGACTTCGAAAACGAAAACGGCTCGTCGCACACATCCAGAAACTAGAAGCAGCTGGGTTTCCTGTGTCACGAGATACGGTACGAAGTTTAGCGTTTCAATTCGCTGAAAAACTTGGGATCCGACATAAATTTAATAAGGAGACAGGTAAAGCTGGACCTCACTGGCTTAAGTCCTTTTTAGAACGCCAACCTACGCTTAGCGTTCGGCAAGCTGAAGGTCTGTCCCTTGCTCGAGCGCAAGGACTTAATCGTGAGGAAGTCGACAAAATGTTTAAGCTTTACCTTCAAGTATTGACAGAGAATGACTTACTGGACAAACCAGACCGTATATTTAATATAGATGAAACTGGGGTTCAATTGAACAATACTCCTGGAAAAGTTATCGTGACGAAAGGGACGAAATCAGTTCATTCAATAACATCTGGAGAAAAGGGAGAGACTATGTCAATAATAGCTTGCTGCAATGCCGCTGGAAATTTTCTCAGCCCTGTTGTTATTATTAAAGGAGTAAATAAAAGCCAGAATTTCTAGATGGTCTTCCTCATGGTTCACATGTTTACATGAACAAAAAATCAGCCTATGTTAATGCGGAGTTATTTCAGAAGTGGCTAGTACAGCATTTCATACCACGAAAGCCTCAAGGTAAAGTTATTTTGCTTCTAGATGGGCATTCTTCTCATACGAACTCTGTCGAAATGTTGGAGACTGCCGAAGAAAATGGTATAATACTTTTTTGTCTGCCAAGCCACAGCACGCAAGCTTTACAACCCTTAGACCGTAGCTTTTTCAAGCCATTTAAGACTTTTTTTGCAGCTGAGACGAAAAACTGGATGTTTACAAACAAAGAAAAAAAAATCAACCGTTTAATAGCTGGCAAACTTATTGGTAATGCATGGATTCGAGCGACTACGCCTTCTAATGCTATTTCGGGCTTTAGAGCTTGCGGCATTTACCCTTATAATCCGGCTGCTATTCCAGAAAGTTTCTTTGCAATCTCCGATTTGTCATCAAGCAATCAACTCTGTGATGAGCCACAAGATATCTCACCTGAAAATACGTCACAATTACCTGGTCCCTCGTGTAGCAAACAGTTGTTGCCAGAATCAAACTGCAACGAGGTTTCAGCTTTGGCTGAAACTGAAACATCTACACTAACAAATGTTGATCAAACACATGAGAATGAAGAAGGCACAAAGGAGACACCTAGCAAGTTTTTGCAAGAATGTTCCCCTATACCGAAAATTCCGATACCTTTATACAAAAGAGGAAAACAATCAGCTGCAGTATTAAATTCCAAAGAAAACATTGCTAATAAGAAAATCAAAGGTAAAGCTACTCCTAACATACCATGCAAAAGAAGTAAAGTAAAAGTACCAAGGAAGAAGACAAAAAAAAGGCCAAGAGTAGCTTCAGAAGAGACAGATTCATCTGCTACAAACGATTCTGATGAATCTTTCAAAGAAAATGAATCTCATGTTGATGTAAAACAGAAAAATGTAAAGAGAGCTAAGAAATGAAAAATAAATGAAACTTCAAGTGTTAATGTGATTCAACGTCCCATTCGTGCTGTTGAGAAAAAGCAACGAATAACCAAAGACGCCAGTGAACGAAAGGCAATCCCTTCTTCTGAATCGGACTCTCATGAAAATTTGTCAAGTGAATGTCTGGAATGTTTTGAAAATTATGAGGAAACAAAATCAACCGCAGACTGGATCCAGTGCGTCATGTGTAAAAAATGGCTGCATGAAACTTGTACCATGTACGGTGATTACTGTAATCCTTGCAAACGATTAAAATTGCGCCATGAAAAAATTTTAAATAATTAAAATTTAAATCAATCGTCTAAAACGTATCAGAAGTTGCCATTTTTAATGTTTATACTAATATTGTATTATTAGATACTAAAATTGATCTCAGTTTCAATATTAAACCAAAGATGATTATGCTTATAAATGAAAATGTAACAGTTGTTGATTAAAAATAAATAAATCTAAGATAACCTTTAATTATATGCATAGGGCATCTATCCCACAAGCCAAATCATCATTATGGCATCTAACCCACACTTTAGGCATCTATCCCCGATTATAATACTTTTTTATTTCTTTTGTACCAAAAAAAATACAACTACTAATGTTAAATTACTTTAATTGTTTATTTCATTAATAAATACACAACACATCACAATGATTTAATTTTTATGAAAACTCATATTCTATCATTTATTTGCCTATTTCAAAAAGTGCGGCAACTATCCCACATTTACCCAATATGATTGGGTGAAAAAAAACTAAACTGAAAAAATACACGTAATTTTTTCAGCAACTCCGTGATTTTCCAGTCATGAAAACTTTGAATGGAGTTATGAAAGTTAGCTCCACTTCCCTCCACTTTTATTTTACCTTCATCGGGTGCTACCGTGTATGCATATTACAGGGAAAAAATAAAAATTTGCGCATATTTGCTCTATTTGAGATTATACATCTAATCTCACAAAAAAGAGACGAATTAAAAAGGACGGAAATTTCATCTTCGATTAAGTTTTTAATTTTTAATACATCAAATGATTTCCCTCCAATTGTTTTTTAGGGCTCCGTAGCCAAATGGCAAAATACGGGACCCTTATAGTTTCGTCATGTCTGTCTGTCTGTCCGTACGTCCGTATGTCACAGCCACTTTTCTCCGAAACTATAAGATATATACTATTGAAACTTGGTAAATAGGTGTAATCTGTAAACCGCATTAAGATTTTGATACAAAATATAAATTAAAAAAAGTTTTAGGAGTGTCCCATACTTAGAACTGAAACTAAAAATTTATTTTTGATCAAAACCCTACGTGTGGTTTATCTATGGATAGGTCATTAAAAATGATATTGAGGTTTCTAACATATTTTTTTTCTAAACTGAATAGTTTGCGCGAGGGACTCTTCCAAAGTGGTAAAAAGTGTGTCCCCCTGTAACTTCTAAAATAAGAGAATGACGAAAATAAAAAAAAAGTGTTTGATGTACATTACCATGTAAACTATCAACGAAAATTGGTTTGAATGATATCTAGTACCTAAGTAGTTTTATTTTAATACGTCATAAATTGACTATTGCTATAGTAGATCCAACCGTTTATCCTCTTTTTTGACAGATCTAATTTGTCAGTTAAAGTGTTGTGACCAAGTGATTATAGTGGACACGATTTCGATTCATTTTTCTATCGAGTCTGTGCGGAAAGAGAATAGTCCTAGGAATGGCGCCATGACCATGGCTATTGGCCATTTAGAAATACGTCAGCCAATGGGGAATGTTGAAAGGGCGTGGACAGGCCGTCATGGCATGGCCATCTAGAAACGCATCAGCCAATGGGAAATGCTGACGCATTTCTAGATGGCCATGCCCAGATGGCGAGGCCACGCCCTCCGGTTACACCCGTGTAGTTTCCAAGGTAAGCTATCAAATTCTGAGTTATAAGTTTTCACTTCTATCGGCAATTCCTATGACTGCCAATTTTTTTGTATATGGGTAAGCAGTAATATTTTATCAAGGTAGCAAAACTCAATGGTCCACCGCCGTTTTGTATTTGTCACTGTCACTCGCAACAAGACGCCCGTGCTAGTAATTATTTGCTGAGTTTTATATTGGAACTATAAAATGCCGAAAGGATCAGTGCTGAAAGGACAGACGAGAGAAATGGTGATCAAGCTTCGTAATTACTATGAAGCAGAGTATCAAAATGGCGGCCCGCTTTTACCATTGTCGCAAGTGAGAGAGCGCGTTGCGGCCGCGTTAGGTATTAGTGCATCTACGATTACAAAAATTACTACCGAAGCCTACGGAACAAGCGGCATGCAGGAGAATAAGCTTCGTACGCCGAAGAAAAAACGCCAACCACGTCGTGTGACATCGGTTGACAACTTTGACGCAGACGCTATACGCCGTCATATATATAACTATTACTTACGTAAAGAAGTTCCAACACTTAAAAAACTTGTTGCTTCTTTGCGTGAATGTGATTTGTTCCGAGGTCAAAATCGTCATTGGCAAAGGTCTTGAATGAAATTGGATTTACTTATAAAAAATCGGACAAACGCAAAATATTGATGGAGCGTCGCGACGTAGCTTTTGCTCGTTGCGAATTTTTGAGCGAAGCCAAAAAAATTACAGATTGGTCAAATGTTGTTTTCACTGACGAAACTTGGCTGAATGCGAACCACACAGTGTCTAAGAGCTGGACTGATGACACCGCTGCTTCCACTACCTCAGTACCGATGGGAAAAGGAGAACGTCTAATCATTTGCCATGCAGGGTCTGTGAAAGGATTCATGCCAGATGCTTTGTTGGCCTTTAAATCCAAAAAAACAGTTGAGTACCACGAAGAAATGAATTCTGAGGTTTACGAAAGTTGGTTTAAGGAAATGGTACAATCATTGGAAGAACCGTCAGTTATTATTATGGATAACGCATCCTATCACTCACGCCAAATTGATAAAATGCCGACCCAGGCCGACAAAAAACAAGTAATCATTGACTGGCTTCAACGACATGGCGAAAATGTTGATAACTCCTTACTAAAAGTACAATTACTAAATATATTACGGACAAAAAAACACTTCCCAAAACGATATGTGATCGACGAAATAGCTGCAGAACATGGTCATTGGGTTCTTAGACTTCCACCCTATCATTGTCAATACAATGCCATTGAATTAATATGGGCTCAAGTTAAAGGACACGCTGCTCGAAATAACACAAAACCCCCATTCACGGCAAACAAAATGGTAAATTTATTAAAAAATGCATGTGTGAAAGTAACTGCGGAAAGCTGGCAAAATGTAATTAAAAAAACACAAGAAACTATAATGGCAGATTGGGATAAACACGTGGCGATAGATTATATGAGTCAACAATTAATTATAAATGTCGGCAATAGCTCGAGTGACAGCAACGATGAATCTGATTTTGATTAATAAATAAATAAAAATAAAAGATTAGATTTCGTTTGCTTAAATTGGAATTGGGGTTGCTCAAACTTTACTATTTTCTGGTACCAAACGGCAGACTTTAATGTCTGCCATCCCCAGCGAGCAACACGGAAGGGAGTAGCCTTAGCTAAAAAATATTGTTCAAATCTTTCTGTCATTTCTTGCGGGAGGGGAAGTTGCACACTAGCGCAAAGCCGCACTATTACATACAAAACATACCTGTACCATACATAAACTCACAGAAGAATTAATTTATAAAATAATTCTAGGTCAGTGCGAATCATTGTCAACAGCACTGTTCTCAGCACCAGACAAGACGGTGCGGTGGCCGAGTGCGAACTTATATTCGTTAAATATGTCATAATATATCTTTAGTCTAATCCAAATAATTAAAAGTTGAAGTTAAAATTAAAAAATGCTGATATAGCTAAACCACTGATTAGGTTGGTTTAAAATAACAGTTTATTACTTAAAACAGTATTAGTACACATATGGGTGGTATGTACTCAACCCATGTCGCCTAATTATTTCCAGACAACACGTTAAATTAGAACTATATATCTATGTACATTTTAAAAGTTTGGAAATATTTTAACACATTAAGCATATCAGGTTAATTTATTTAGAAATTAACGAAAATGGTACATCATGTTCTTCAAAGTTTACATCAGACATAAATAAACTTTGTTAATTTACCTAACTACAAAATGTTATTTAACACTTTATTTTAATAAGTATTCAAATGTTTCAGTCATCAAAACCTTGTTCTTTTTTGGATATACACCAGGAGATAAACACGTCTTCAAATAATGCTGTATGTTTTCCTGAGGCGCATCAATATAACGGTTTTACATAAAAATAAATCTGATATTATGTGCCGAGAACGGAAAACACCCGTGTAAAAATAGTTCATAAACAATATCGATATCTCAATCGTAACTTCGTAACATCACTATGTTGATAGCCATAGAACGTAATTTTTTAAAAACGTTTGTTATTTTATGGAATTTATAAAAAAAACTACTGCACTTATGGACTTATTTTGTGAAAGATGATTATTATACGGGATCAAGGAGCAAATTTAAGCAGTTGTCATATTTTTAAAACCTCGCATTTATAAGTTAACTTTTGCGTAACATGACGCAGTTACGTTCTATTGGTGCTGTCAAAAAGAGGATAAACGGTTGGATCTACTATAAAACACTGATTAAAGTAACAACGAAGTACAAGAACTTTTGTGTAAAAAAAATCGTGCAACAGCAATTTCGAAGCCAAATGGGATTACACATTGACAAACTACGCCAAGGAACTGGAAATAGTAATGATGGCAATACAGCTCGTATTTTTTTTCAAAATTACCACTGTATTGCCGAAATCACGGGAGTGGATGAAAATTTATTAAAAAGATTTTACGTAATACTTCAGACATTGGCATCAGGTTTTTCTATAAACCCAGAAAATTTGAAAAATACACGCGCATTACTGCTGAATTGTACCTGGCCCAATATCCATGGTTTTACATGCCTTCGTCAGTACACAAAATTTTGATACACGGAGAACGTATATTAAAACATTATGCTGTTCTACCAATTGGCCATTTATCGTAGGATGCGCGAGAATCTAGAAACAAGGATTATAAAAACATCAGACTGAATCATGCCCGAAAGTGTTCTAGATCAGCTACAAACGAAGACGTATTTCACGGCTTTTTGTTTACTTCAGATCCTTATACAATGTGTCCGGTCAGAGGTGTCGGAGCCAGCAATGGCATCAAATACGACACATTTTATCGAGAAATTGCCTCTCATAAGTAGTTTTTTCCCCTACCATAATAAAATGGCAGCCGTTTTGTTTTTTTTTGGAATCAAAGCACTAGTGATTGTACTAATTTCGCCATAGCTACCTATGTAGAGGGCCTAAGAACGCAAACTAAGTCTCATTCGACAGCTAGATATGTAGTAAATAAGGAGAAAAAGAAAAAAATAAATAAACAATAGTAAAAGTACAACAAAAAAATTGGTGAAAAATATTTTTATATTTTTTTTGCGTTTTTTTCTTAGATTACTAGCTTTTTCAAAAAATCTAAGCTGTTAACTAGCTACTATTTTATTTTTAAACAAAAGTATAGGATATTTTCTAAAAAAATTACATTTACACCTTAATCCTACGTAAAGTAGTTTAGAAGCTATGATAGTTTGAATACAACCCTTAACCCTAGAAAGATAACGTGCGCCTCGGAGGCGCCCGCGAAATGGATATGTCGTTGTATTTTGTTATCCAACACGTGTACAAGGTTGTTTTTTCAAACCAACTCAGTCCAACGTCCACACTACCAAAGGACGACTGCTGCTACCCGGTAAGTACTATAGTTTCATTGTTATAACGATGCGTTGCGCTCGAGAAGCGCAAGTTTATCTTCTGTGTAACTTTTATGCATTTCAATGTGATTTAGTTTTAGTTACTTTTTATTTATTTCTACATAAATAGAGTAAATATAAAATCAAGTTATTGTTACTAATTAGTTTTAATTGTTTTAGGAACATTTTTACGTTATGACGAGCAGGCCAGTGGGTACCTACCTACGTCAATGTTCTGTTTTGAAGGAACTTTGACCATATAAGCTGAAGCCGTCAAAGATGACATATATGGTATCCTCTTACGATGAAGGTGTTATTGTAAATCCTGTAAGATTTATACTACTACTATACCGGTACACCTAAGATGTTCTACAACAAGACAAAAGGCGGCGTCGACAAATTTGATCAGATGTGTTCTTTGATGTCTTGTTCTAGAAAGGCTGATGGCCAATGACAATGTTTTATGGGATGTTGAATAAAGCGTATGTCAACTAATATGTAATTTACACACACAATGATTTGTCAAAAAAAAAGAAGAGAAAAACCATTAAAACGGATAGAATTCATGAAAAAATTAAATACTAAACTGTCTACACTGTGTTTGAGATCTAGATTGGAAATCCCTAAGTTACCAAGGAGTTTGAGAGAAAATATTGAGGATATCCTGCTACAATCTAATCATGAGGTTTCTGGGGAACCTGAAGAAGAATATTCAGCTAAAATTACTGTAGCTTATGTACAAAAAAATAAAAAGAATGTCTAAGATGACAAGTGCAAGTGGAATAAGACAGTGTGTGATGAACATGAAAAAGATGTTTGTAACAAATGCCTGTAACTATATTTATTTTTTGTATTTCTTGTAACCTGAGACTGAATATATATTCAATGATTTGCTAGTAAGAAAAAAAAACTATAAATGTTACTTATTTAAGAAAAAAAATGTACTCAAATATGAATACTACAAATTTTTGTTACTTTTTGTGAAGGGTTTTAAAACCCTATATAATTTTCATAATAATATACGAGGGGTGATCCAAAAGTAATGATAATCAATAATAAACACAATGAATAAAATCAAAAACTAAATTTATTTCTCAACATAGTCTCCTAGCAAGTCTATACATTTAGTCCATCTCTTTTCTAAACCTAAAATTCCCTTAGAAAAAAATCTTTATCTTGACTCTCAAAAGTCCTCAACCGCGGCCATCACGTCGCTATCATCGTCAAATTTCTTGCCCCGGAGGTGTTCCTTGAGTCGTGGAAAGAGATAGAAGTCACTGGGGGCTAGATCTGGTGAATAGGGGGGGTGTTCCACCAGCTCAAAGCCCGCTTCCTGAATGGCAGCCATGGCAATTGCAGCTTTGTGAACCGGTGCGTTGTCTTGATGGAACAGCACTCCAGCCCGCAGTTTGCCTCGCCTTTTCTCCTTAATAGCCTCCCGCAATCTTCTTATTTGTTCTGCATAGTAGGAGCCCGTAATAGTGGCCCCTTTTCCAAGTAGTCCACCATGATTATTCCTTCAGCGTCCCAAAAACAGACGCCATAACCTTCCCTGCTGAGCTTGACACTTTGAATTTCTTCAGCGTCGGTTCATCGGATCGTTTCCATGTCATCGATTGTTGTTTTGTTTCAGGATCAAAATGGTGGATCCAGGTTTCGTCCATGGTCACAAAACGTGACAAAAATTATCCTTGTCTGCCTGGAACTTTTCGAGATTTGCTCTTGACATGTCGACTCGTTTCTTCTTTTGCTCGTCGTTTAACATTTTCGGTACCCAACGCGCGGAGACCTTTCTCATATGCAATTCGTTCACAAGGATTCTTTGAATGCTGCCATATGAGATCCCTGTGACCTCAGCTACATGCCTGATAGTCACTCTTCGATCTTCCAATACAACTTCTTCAACTTTTTTCACATTTTCTCCAGTGAGGGACGTCGATGGGCGCCCTTCGCGGTGTTCGTCTTCCGTCGATGTTCTTCCCAGCTTAAACTCCTTAGCCCAGCGTGCAACTGTGGAATATGGAGGAGAACAGTCCCCTAATGTTTCCACCAAGTCGCTGTGTATGTCTTTGGTAGACATTTTTTTTCAAGCAGAGGTATTTAATGACAGCTCTGATTTCGTGTTTTTCCATTTTGATGTTCACTCCTTGACAGTCCGTATTCAAATGAATGTAGCTCCCGGGAATCGTGGCCTATTTATATGATTTTTTTTTCCTGAACTAGTGGGTAATTGAACAAGTGACTGTAATTTTTTTGTATTTTTGTGTGCACTAGAAATAACTGATTATCATTACTTTTGGATCACCCCTCGTAAATAACAGTATAAATTTGTGTTTATTTAGCTTCTTGTTTATCTTAAATCTCATTAAAATTACAATTGAAAAAATATTATTTCAGTTTGTTAATAAATTAGATTTTTAATATTGTGCGCCTCTCAGGCGCATGTTTATCTTCTCAGTACTATAAAATAACGTTATCTTTCTAGGGTTAAAAGCGCGTCTATTCCGATAGTAAAGCACGAGACTTCCTGTTTCGAGGAATTTCAAGGACGAGTCTTTGACAATGCCATTCTTAGTAGGACCAGGTAAAAAAACCAGTGTTACCCAAGTGTGAGTGAGACAAAATACCGGTTGTATATGGATTAGGGGGCCCAATCAGGTCAGTCGTCCCTCGCTCCGCGTTGCGATTACACTTTCTTGCGCCTACATACTGTGCCTTGTTATCGTTGAACCTTTTAGTGAAGTTTTTGTTTTGTTATTGGACTTTTGTTTTGTTATGGGATTTTTGTTTTGTTATGGGATTTTTGTTTTGTTATTGGACTCTTGAATTTTGTTATTTTAGTTGAAATGGAAGACGGCCAAGATGTAATTTTTAGCAAATATCCTATACTTTCTTTTATAAATAAAATGTTAGCTAGTTAACAGCTTAGTTTTTTTGAAAAAGCTAGTAAAATAAGAAAAAAACGCAAAAAAATATAAAAAAAATTTCACCAATTTTTTTGTTGTTCTTTTACTGTTATTTATTTATTTTTTTTCTTTTTCTCCTTTTTTACTACATATCTAGCTGTCGAATGAGACTTATTTTGTGTTCTTAGGCCCTCTACATAGGTAGCTATGGCGAAATTAGTACAATCACTAGAGCTTTGATTAAAAAAAAAAAATGGCTGCCATTTTATTATGGTATGGAAAAAACTACTTATGAGAGGCAATTTCTCGATAAAAATGTATCGTATTTGATGCCATTGCTGGCTCCGACACCTCTGACCGGACACATTGTATATCGAGTATTAGAAAACCACCATACACCATCTCCAAAGATCTTTTTGATGAGGCTAAAGATCTGTTAAATACATAACATTATAGTTAAATTGAATTTTGTAGGCAATATACACTAATTTTCATGGGAATATAATTTAAAAATTATAAACTATCATATTTAATAATTACTATTAATAATAATTTATCATAATTGACGTACTAATATCTCCATATTACTGAAATAATAAAACAAAATAAATTTAGTATGAAAAAATGTGTTTTCTTAATTTAAGTGTTTATTTATATAGAATAATAAATTAAATACATAATAAAAGTAGTATCATTTTATAGCTTATATATTAGAGTATATGTATGTAAAATTTCGTCAACGTAGGCGTACTAGGAAAAAAGTTACAGATTTTTGAGACGCAACTCACGGTTTTATCCCATAGAGCGCCGGCCGAGTGCGAACGAGATAAAAAAAATCACACAAATCACAGGTATTAACTTTGAACTGATTTACAGATTCAAGGTTATTTTAGAAACTATTTCTAGTGGCCATAAAATTGATGCTGAAAAATATGATAAGTATGCATACGACACAGCAAAATTGTATGTAGAACAGTATGGTTGGCACCCAATGACGCCTACTATGCACAAGATATTGGTACATGGAAGCGACATCATAAAAAGTTCACTGCTTCCAATTGGACAGCTATCGGAAGCAGCTGCTGAAGCCCGGAACAAGCATTTCCGATCGTACCGGCTAAACTTTGCCAGAAAGTTTTCTAGGGAAGAATGTAACTTAGATGTATATTATAGGCTTTTGTTGAGTTCAGATCCCCTTCATTAGTTGCTTGAGACAAATAAGAAAACCTTCACGTAACGCATTTCTACCTGAAACGGTAAAACTTTTACTACCTGCTGACCCAAACTCAGAGTCAGTAGAAACATCTGAACCTGAAGATGCCGATTTTTAATGTAATTTTGACGTGACGTCTTAAAAATTGGTTTGCCGGGTGACACTTCAAGAAACTGCGTTACGCTCCGCTCACGTTATGCGCTCACAACGAGAGCGAGTGAGAGGCACGCGTCCCTTCCACTCGGGCATGGTTAGCCCGCCTAAGAGTGAGAGAGACAGACATAAAAAGTGAAAGGCACGCGTCCCTTCCGTAAAATTATTTTACCACTCAATGTCGTTGTCACGTAAAACTTTCGCCCGTATACCGACTTTACAGGCAACCAATTTTTTATATTTAAAGAAAACTTGTAAATTCTGTTACCATTCATTTGTATTTTTTTAGTGAAGATAGCTCTGTTGTATATTACTTTTCTTTATAACCTGACAAATATATGTATGTTTTTATTAATATATACCTCTTCTTTATTTTAATTGAACTTAGAACTAAAATAACCCCAAAAATAATTTTGGCCGCCTAAATCATTAAAATCTATGTACATATGTGCAGCGTTCGGCGAGCTCGACGCCGATGACCACGGCTGGGAGTCCGTTGCCCACACCGAGCAACCGGACCCCGCCGCAGCCGCCGGCACTGGTGGCCGGAGTCGCCCAACCAGCGAGCAGCAACAAATATCCCCCCCCCCATAGTGGTCGACCAATTTAAGGACTGGCCGATGCACTTGGGGAAATCAAGAAAATCCTCGGCTTCGCGCCTAACGTCAGGCCGTACCTTAAAGGCCTACGATTCCGGCCCAAGGCGGAAAACTAGTTCCGGATTGTTCAGCACTACCTCGTGGACCTCAAAAAGAGATGTCCCGAAGTAGAATACTACTGTTACTCATTGGAACGTGAGAGGCCCCATAAAGTGGCCTTATGGGGCCTCCCAGAGGGCACCGCACCAGAGACAATCGTCGGGGCGCTGCAGAGGCTGGGTTTCCCCGCCACCTACGCGCGCCCCTTCCCAAGAAGACCTCGGGCCACCAAAACGCGGGTCAGGCGCGGCTTAACCAGGGCTTCCGGGCGGACCGACAGGACGGTCCGCCGCGGGGCCCCACGCCGAGAACATGGCCCGTCACCGCGCCGCCCCTCGATTGGGGCTGGCACGCGGTCGGGCCTCCCAATCGAGGGACCTTGTATATATAAATATAACAAATCAAAGTGTAACCTGATTTGTTATATTTATTAAGTTTTACACTGTATTATTTTATACAATGCTTTTTGCATTATATAATTATATTTTTATTTATAATTATATATATATTTATACATATATCAGTTTATAAATAGACAATTTTAAATTATGACTGATATTGAGCACAATAGCAGTTACAGCGACACATTTTTTTCCTTAATGAAGCTGCTATTTCTGATGATAGCTTTCTGAGTATACCGTCTCTGAGTGACACTCTCTCTAGTCATTTTAATGATGTACCTAAGAATTTCAATGTTATTCACATCAACGCACAAAGCATTCCGGCGCACTATCCTGAGTTTTAATCATCTTTCGATCAAAACAACATTCACGATGTACTAGTCTCCGAAACCTGGCTTAAACCTTACCTTCCGACTTCCTCTTTTTTCTCTTCCTGGTTTCTCTCTGATCCGCAATGATCGGACTGGTAGGCCGGGCGGCGGAGCTGCCATTTACCTACGGTCTAATATATCTTATTCTATAATTAGCTCTTCTTTCTTCTCAACTAAAACAAGCAAAAACAGCAAAAAATTCTCAGTGATTCTCAGTTATTGGTCGCCAGTTCTCAGTGATCAATCGATTGACGGTAAAGTGTAAATTTTTAATGAAAAATTAATACATCTCTACGATGTCCACGCCCCTATACGCGCAATAAAAGTCAAACTGTAAAAAAACTCAAAATGTAAACGTAAATTCACTTTTCTTTGTCATTGCACATTGATGCAAATGACAAACTTTCAACTTTAAATTTTCTTTCGACTCTACCAACACCCAAACCTTTTGTCATTAGTGAATTTGCCGCTTGTGATGTTAAAAAGAATATTCTGTCTCTCGCTTCTAATGCCGTCGGTTCAGTTTTGAAGCATTAGTCGTAATATGATTGTTCCTATCCTTGACGAAATCCTACATATCCTTAATGCTTATATCTGATTCTCCCTTTCTCCCTTTCCTTTTCAAAGTCCTTGAACGCCTTATCCACTTCCAACTTAGTTTCTTCCTCAACTACAATAATCTCCTCAATCCACTGCAATCTGGTTTCCGTCCCGGTCATAGTACAACCACTGCTCTCCTTAAAATTACTGATGATATTAGGCTGGGAATGGACAACAGAAAGCTCAGTATCATCACCCTACTCGATTTCAGCACTGCTTTCACTGTTGATTTACCACGGCCACGACTAACGGCAATTGACTGGTTTCGTAGTTACCTGTATGGTCGCCGGCAACGTGTACGTATACAAGAGGTTGTTTCTTCATGGTGCGATACGCAATCCGGCGTTCCTCAGGGTGGCGTTCTCTTCCCTTTACTTTTTGCAATCTTTATAAATGCAGTAACTTATCAGTAACTCAGTGTATGGTATCCATATCTCTGACGGAACAAAATTGCGTGTTTTGATGTTTTGTAGTGGCTGGCTTGTGTTTATTTTAGCGAAATATTTCAGTGTTAATGTTGTAAAAATAAATAAAACTATAAAGAGTGAAGTGCGAGAAGTATTATTTCGTATGATTTCGAAATATGAAAAGAAAAACTTGAGAAACAAGCCGTATTTCAAGAAAAACACAATTGTTTATGTGTTGTGACTGATTTTTTTTGTTAGAGCCTTCACTCACAGGGCCCGATCCGTGCCGCCGATACGATCCAACGATGCGATCTGCACGCATGCGTTCTCTGTAACCAATGGCCGCCAGTGTACGCCTCCCCACCAGCCACGTTTTATCGCACGCGTTCCGCTGATCGCACGCCGGTCAGAAGCGATCTGTCTCCGGAGGCAGAGAACGCGTGATCGCTGGTATTCAAAAATGGCGGATAATTTCACCGAAGCTTTGATTGACGCTGTGCGTCAATATCCCGTAATATATAATGTGAGCGACCCGGACTATAAAGATTTAGACAAAAAAAATGAAGCTTGGCAGGAGATAAGCAGTAGGTTACAACAGGAAAGTAAGTATAAATTTTTAATTTTTATTTAGAATAACACTCACGAATAGTTTAATTGTAAAATTTTTATTTATTTAATGAAGAAATAGTTTTCATGTAACATTAAAATAAGTTTTGAATTTGTCTCGAACTCTGAAAGCCTCCATATTGCTTCTTCGAATATTTGGTCCAAGCGGCGTAACAGCCGATAATGATATTGAACTCGCATCAAATGTGTGGCATTCACTCAGGGTAACAATATTCTTGCTTCTCAGGAAATTGTGTAAACAGCAAGCACTCTTTACTAAAGAACAAGCTGTGTTTATTTCACATTCGATTGGTGTAAAAAATATTCTCCATTTTTGTACAAGAATGCCGAAAGCATTTTCAGATATTCTTCTTGCCCTACTATGATAACTATTATATGTTTTCATGTCCTCGTTTCTCATAGCGCTTCGCCTATTGTATGGCCGCATGATGTATTTTTCTAAAGCAAAACCTTTCCCCCTAGAAGAACGTGTGGCATAGGGTCATTGAAACCGGGAAGTGGTTTTGGCGGCAAAATTTCTTTTCCAAGAATATGTTCGCGGTAAAATGTTGAACTTTCAAATATAGTGTTGTCACTGTCTTTTCCATATCCACCGACATCTATCACAGTAAACGTGTAATTTGGATCGACAACGCCAAGCAGTAAGGGAGAACCTTTTCTTATAGCAATAAAATGCAGTGCCACTGTTAGGTGGGCATTTCAGATAAACATGTTTCCCGTCTATCGTGCCGACGCAGTTAGGATATTTCATATTTTGCCTATATCCTAGCTCGTTTTTCCTCCATGTTTCTTCTGTTGGTGTGGGCATATACAAAGGCTGCAGTATTTCCCAAATCAGCTCACAAGTTTCTTTTACTATTGTGGCCACAGTAGTTACTCCCACTCTATAAGAGAATGCTATATTGGTATACGAGACTCCTGTTGCCAAATATCTGAAAAAAAGTTACTAATTGCATTAAAGATTCAGAATATGATAGAAACTACATATTTCTATTTATTTCAGGTGATGTTCTTAAGACGAGATGGAGAAGTCTTAGATATTGTTATTCAAAGTATAAACGCACATTACGAACAACCACTGGTCAAGCTACAAAGAAGTACAAAAAATGGCCATGGGCTCAACAAATGTCGTTTTTTGGATGCTGCGACTGCTTTGAGGCTGACTTCATCCAATGTCATTTCAACAATATCTTCTACTTCGACATCAACTGCTTCCACTCCGGTAGTTACGGCAGCACCGGATAATGAAATTATGCATGAAACATTGTCTGATCAGGAAAATGTTATGCCGGCAGATAATTGCGATATTGGTCATCGCAAACGTAGAACTAAACCGGCTGATCCTGCATCTACAGTTGTAAATTACCTAAAAGATCGAGATCAAAATAAAGCGCCAAAGTCTGATATTGATTTGCTTTTTAGAAGCTACGCAGAAACATTCAAAAAATACAAACCACTACCCACAATCTCGATTAAAAATTGACATGGCCAAACTATTCGCTGAAGCGGAGATTCGCGAAATTGAACAGCAACAACTATCTAATTATCGTAACTCCTCAGCCTATTCAATTATAAGTACAGACTCTGCCACACCAAGTCCGCGTCCGGAAGACTTAAGAATGACGGACGGACGAGATGAGGTCAACATTGAAGTGTTAGACCAGCGGTTCCCGGAAGGTGGTCCGCGGAACCTTGGGGTTCCGTGGAAGGACCACAAGGGTTCCGTAAAAATTAAAAAAATAAATTACAAACGTGCGGTGACCAACGTTGTTCGCGCGCACCGACCTGTATGTGTATGCGCGCGAGAGAGGGGCAGGGCGTGCGGGCGGAGTATTACATCGCGCGCTACCCTCCCCGCCCCGCGCGCCTGTGTTGCAGCGCCGTCGGCTACGGCGAGCGGGCGGAATATACTGGTCTAAACCGCGATAAGAGCGCACGTATTTCGATAATTGAATTAGTTTGTCACTATCTCCTTCGGTAAAAAAAATATCTGTTGTTGGGTACCTACTTATTGATTTGGAACTTTCGATGTTTACTGGTAAGTCACAATGTTTTGTTTATTTGTAGACACATTTTTAATTAAAATAAGAGCTATTTGTTCACGTGTTATTTATATTGTACGTAGGTAGTTCAAAATGGAAAGTTGGCTCAAAAAGGGGCGCCTCACAAGCGACAAAAGTGTTTCGGATTCTTCACTAGATCCAGAGCGACCAGTAGTAGTGTGTACTGAAAATATTCCAGAAAATGTTCCTGGTTCGTCGGTAAGAAATGTATGCATTAGTTTTTATTACAATTTATTCGCTCACTCTTGACCGCAATCTCGCCTCCGATAACGTGATGGCGAGGTCGACGATGGAATGAGATTATCCAAAAGGTGCCTGCTAATCATTTTATATATTTTTTTTACCTGACTGCACCAGAAGGAGGGTTATGTTTTCCGAGAGTATGTATGTATGTTTGTATGTATTATAATTTATTGTGATACAAGTTATTTACTAATTTTATCTATTGTCAATTGTACGTATTGCTATGGTTGTTATCATTGTTTGTAAATTCATTTCAGGGTTTGCTAAATATACAAGACCCTAGTACCAGACAAAATCTACAACATACACTCACGAATAAAAGAGTTGCAACTCAGGAGAAAACTTCTTCAAAAAAGAGAAAATACGACGAATCCTACCTGTCCTTTGGATTTGTTCCTGTGGGAATGACTGAGAATCCGGATGGACAATGCGTAATTTGCAACAAAGTAATGAGTAATAGCTCACTGGTACCTGCAAAGCTTAAACGACATCTTGACACGAACCATCCAGAATTGAAAGATAAAAGCGTCAGCTTTTTTGAAAGACACAAAGAAGTACTTAGAACTGGTGCAGCTGCTTTACAAAAATTTGTAAAGACCGATAATGAAAAAGCAACAGAGGCATCATTCTTGCTAAGTTACAAAATCGCTCGTGCTGGTAAACCACACACGATTGCAGAAGATTTAATAAAACCATGTATGACAGAAATTGTTACCTGCGTACTTGGAGAGGAAGCAGCAAAGAAAGTGTCAGCAGTTCAGTGTTCAAATAACGTCATTTCTGATCGAATCCACAAGATTTCAGACCATATTCAAGATGAATTAATTAGTAGATTGAAGACTAGCCAGATGTTTGCAATGCAACTTGACGAAAGTACAGATGTCGCCGGGTTATCAATACTAATTATTTTTGTGAGATATCCCTTTGGAGGATCTATTGAAGAGGATTTGTTGCTTTGTACTCCTTTAGAAACCAACACAACCGGAGAAGAAATTTTTAATGTAATTGATAGTTACATGACTGAGCACCATATTGACTGGAACAAATGCATTGACGTGTGTAGTGATGGAGCGGCAGCTATGGTTGGCAAAATAAAAGGCACTGTAACAAGAATCAAGGAGGTTGCACCTAAATGTAGTAGCAGTCACTGCGTTTTACATCGCCATGCCCTTGTCGCGAAAAAAATGCCTTACTGTTCTCGACCAAGCAGTACTAATTGTAAACTACGTTAAATCACGTCCACTCCAATCGAGGCTTTTTAAAAAAGCGTGTGAAGATATAGGAAGTCAACATCAATCACTTCTTCTTCACACCGAAGTAAGATGGCTTTCAAGAGGAAGAGTTCTTTTAAGGCTGTTTGAATTGCGCGACGAGCTTAAGATATTCTTTACCAAACAACCTCTTTCTGCACATGTTAATAAGCTTGTTGTACTGCTGCATGATGAGCAATGGTTGATGCAATTGGCTTATTTAGCTGATATATTCGATAAGCTCAACGTAATCTGCAAGGCATTACAGGGACGAGCTACAACAAAATTTACAGTAAATGATAAAATGTCTTCACTAAAAAACAAGCTTGGATTCTGGATGGAATGTGTTCAAAAACATAATTACGAATGTTTCACAATATTAAATGACTTTGTAAAAGAAAATGAGCTGCAGGTATCTTCAGACGTGGAAAAGAATATACGTGAGCATTTGACAAGCCTTACAAAATCTTTGCACAAGTATTTTCCGGAGCAATTGCATGACATGAACTGGGTGCAGAATCCGTTTGTAAATCACACCAAACCTTCGATGTTGTCGGTGTCAGAGTATGAAAATTTGATTGACATCAAATGTTCATCAACGCTAAAACAAAAATTCGAAGGAGGAACTTTTGATTTAAACGAATTTTGGATTGGACTCAAAGATGAATACCCAGAAATTGTTAATAGAGCCGTCACATTACTGCTACCATTTGTAACGACTTACCGATGCGAGACTGGTTTTTCCGCATATGCTTACACCAAAAACAAGTACAGAAATAGACTGGATGCAGCTCCAGATCTTCGCATTCAGCTGTCGGACATTAAGCCTAATTTTAATGCAATTTTAAGAAAATATGTCAAAAAATTTCATTCGTCACATTAAATTCACAAACTTGATTTTATGAATTTAATGTAAAGTATGAAATTTTTGTACGTTTTATTATTATACTTTGTGTATTAAAATAATTTCATTAAAATTTAATTGTTATTCATTTATACCTCTTTTAATGTAGTTAAATTTCCAGTTATCAAAGTAGGGTTCCGCTAGAAAAAATATAATCAATTAGGGTTCCTTGGCAAAAAAAAATTGGGAACCCCTGTGTTAGACTATCAGACACTGGTTTCTCCAACACAGCAAACGTCTAGTTATCGTAACTCTTCAGCTTATTCACCTATAAGTACAAATTCTGTCTCAGCTCAAAGCTATATAGCCACACCAACTCCACGACCAGAAGACTTGAGTATTTCGATACAACAAAGTAGCGGACGAGATGCAGTCAACTTTGAGTTAAACTATCAGACACCGGTTCTTCCAACACAACAAGTTAACATTCAACAACAAAATCCGTCAACAGCTGCACTACCTTCGCTGCAACCTCTATATTTAGATAGAACTCTGCTTCAAACACACAATAATGAGGCTAATGGCCATGTCACTCAATATTTATAAATCTTTTCCAAAAAATGTTATGATCAAGACATTTAATTTGTTCAATTAAAATAATTAAAAATCTATCTTATCTTATCTTATTAATTTACTTGATTTTACAATACGTACGTAGAGTAATTTCATTAATAAACATACCTTAAACAAATCGCAAGTCTTTCTTTTGTTCCTATTGCTTTCCTCCAGTTAGTATTCCTTTTACGAAGTTTATCTTTTAACATGCTGTGCAATTCTTCAAAATGTTCCTCGCTCATTCGGAAGTAGGTATAAAAACGATCTTCCAAATCGTCAACTAAGTGGTGATATTCACCAAACCCTTTTCTTTTTTTATTATTATGGACCCAAATTTTTCGTTTTCGATTCAGCAATAAAGCTAGTAAAATTACTTCTTCTTCTTTTCTTTCTTCATCCGAACTCCCTTCAGTTTGTTCATCTGTACTCATTTTATTATTTATTCGTTAACTCAGGTATATCGG
This sequence comes from Ectropis grisescens, assembly GCA_017562165.1. Classification (NCBI taxonomy): domain Eukaryota; kingdom Metazoa; phylum Arthropoda; class Insecta; order Lepidoptera; family Geometridae; genus Ectropis; species Ectropis grisescens. The sequence goes on along the minus strand of CM029786.1, from coordinate 6,604,335 downwards.
ATTTGCATCCACGCGACTGTCTCGAAAACAAGGTTTCAGTGGAATGGATTGTTTTAAGTATCGTAGAACGGGTCGTCTGTGGTATCGCATTCATTATAAAGACCCTTATCCGATCCAGCGATCCGTTCTGAAGACGCGTTCTAAGATCGTACCGGTTGCACGGATCGGGCCCTGTGAGTGAGAGTCTTTAGTACGGTCAAACAACAGGGTATCTACTGGGAAAGTTCATATTTGAATTGTCTTGTGAAGCGGTGGCTGAGGCCACAGAGCGGGAAGGGGGATTGTTCGACGCGCCAAACGTGCGGATTTGTCAGTCACGATGGAGCGTTGGATTGGACCGCACCGCACTTTCGCTATCGAGGCATATTTGACGAGTGGGAAATCGTACACTCTGTGTACGATTAAAAACTCTGTGTACGATTGATAAATAAAGCCAGGCGCATGTTCTGTTCTCAGTACAATATCCGTCGGATAAAGGATGCACTGAGTATAAATTTGATTAAGAAATGGATAACGAAGTTTAAAGAAACGAGGTCTGCATTGAACATGAAAGGAAAAGGACTAATTCCTTCGGTATCGACAGAAGAAAATATCCAACCAGTTAGTGATGCAGTTATCGCAAATCCTCGGCGTTCTGTCCGGAAGCATGCAGAGGCTTTGGGAAATAAAAAGTCAACAGTGCACAACATTATGAAGAAAAAAATGTCTTTCCACCCTTACAAGATCCAAATAGTGCAAGCTTTAAAAGTGACTACCTTTTACGATAAACATGCGCTGAAAGGATCCTCGCTCAATTTCCTACGGCACATCGACTTGGCAACATTTTCTTCAGTGATGAGGCCTATTTTCATTTGGAAGGTTACGTAAACAAGCAAAATTGCAGATATTGGGCTTCAGTTAACCCAAAACAGAAGCATCAAAGACAGTTACACAGTCCAAAAGTGACTGTATGGTGTGCGATTTCTGGATCTTGTGTTATTGGGCCGTATATTTTGAGGGTTCAAATAGCGCTTCAGTAACCGTGAATTCCGAACGATATCGACGGTTGAAAGGCAATCCTTACTAACCGACATAAATTCGTAAAATGAGTTATACATACCATTCGAACCGCCAGATTTTTCTGCGTCGTTTGGTGTAGGTCTAATAATTCGATGACGAGTTTTATTGTCGCTTAGATATTGGGTGATTTCGGTCAAATCTATATTTTGTGCTTCCTAAACGACCAAAAAATAGTGATTTTATGAATATCCAGCGGTTATGACGATGTAACATTTAAGAATATCGACACTCCCTACGTATCTTCGTGTAACTGCCAGATACACATTTATACGTTTTATGCATTTTTGGCATCTACACATGTCAATCTATCATTATAAAATTAAAAAAAAAAAAAGTACTCTAAGTACTATTTTCCTAATCGCATAACTGTCCAACTTCATTATTTGCCCGCCATACAATGTTCTATCTGCCTCATACACACTTTGTCGCGGGGAGAATGAGGTGCGGGTGGCGGGTAAATGCCCTTTCCTCACTTCTTGCGCGGACAGCGAGTGCAATGCATGTGCGATTCGGAAATATTATATTGCCGCAACTATGACGAGTGAACGTTTTCGATTCTTAAACAGCTTGAAAGCTGACGCTACTAAAAAAGGAAAAATAGATACAGTACCAGACCCTGATATATCTACCACAAGACCAGGTAAGTAAAATAATTATTTATTTACCAATATTTTATACTGTTTTGCTGTCGAATGACAGTTATTGGGTTTTTCGAAGCAGTTGTGTTTTATTGCCTTCATTGTTACCATAACTAATAGACATCATTGGTAAATTTTGTAACTTTCATACATTTTTTTATTACCTACGTACAAATATGTAACTACGCACTTACACATTTATACATCGGGATTTAGTATGACCATAAAGTGTATCTAGGCACTTACACAGTTATGCTTCGAAAAGATGTTAAATCATAATTCGGTAACTTACTTTTACATAATTTTACATCGGAAAGATATTGTAGATACCCATGCACTTACATAGTTCTGCGTTTGTTTTTTTATGTTATTTTAATAAAATAAACAATTATTTTATTGCTTTTATATGTATCTCCAGTACCATTCTCAGAAAATTTTAATGAGGATGACCTACGCCGAATGGGTGAGATTATAGCTGATAGCGATGAAGAACATTTTCTTGCACCGCGCATTTCACTCCCGAATCCTACGAACACTAATGGTGATAGTTCTGCATCTTCTGAATTGCATGTCCCAGCTTCCCATATCTTACAATCTTCCTTGAAAGCATGCGGTGGAAGCTCCAGAAATTGCACAGGGAATAATTACATTGCCTTTAGCTCGCCGCCACGCTTTTGCCTGTAGACCTGACCCAGAAAACTCAAGAAAAACATCCTGAACCCGTGGAAAGTGAAACAGTACCACTATTTTCAAATACAAGTGGGACAGAAATAGGTAATTTGCCGGAATATAGCTTCTATGACCCCACTTTGCCAGCAAACAATCCTGAGCTCAAAAATAAAGACAAAGATAACTCTAGCCTGAGTGAAGTAGTTTCTGCAGTTTATGATTTTCAAAAAGTTCACGGCATACCCTGTGCGGAAACAAGTATACTTTACTATAAAAGAAAACTAACAGTTTTCAATTTCACCATTTTTGAACTGGGTAGTCGGGTAGCTAAGTGCTATGTTTGGGATGAAAGTACAGCAAAGCGAGGTGCAAATGAGGTGAGCAGTTGCTTATACGACTTTATTCGTGAACATCACCAAAAGGGAGTTAAAATCTTTAACTTTTGGTCTGATAACTGTGGCGGCCAAAACCGGAACCGAATTGTTTTTGCAGCGTACCTACGAGCTGCAAAAGATTTTCAAGTAACTATCACCCACAAGTTTGAAAAAGGTCACACACAGAATGAGGGTGATAGTGTACATGCTCTCATCGAAAGGTCAGCAAAAAACAAAATGGTATATACACCTGATCAATGGTTTGCTCTCATACGATGGGCTAAACAAGATGGAAACCCATATATTGTTAAAGAAATGGGAACATCAGACTTTCTTGATTTTAAAACTCTACTGTCTGGATGCAACTGGAAGATAAATACAGAAAGAGAACGAGTTTTTTGGTCCCGAATCAGACAGCTAGAAATTTTACCTGATGCATCTAATGAAATACACTACAAAATTGATTTTTGTGACCATGAGTTCAAGACCATAAAAGTATAGAACACGCTTGAGACCCCAAGAACAAGAAGAATCCGAAATAGACTAGAAAATAATCTACCGTTAGCACCGCTTTCAAGACCACTGATTCAAGCATACATGGGGAAGTTGCCAATTCCTCAGGCTAAACTTCAAGATCTAAAGTATCTATGTCAAACTAATATAATACCATCGATATACCACGAATTTTACACAAATTTGATGGAGGGCAGAGATATATGTACATGTAGACGAACACAGCTGTAGTGAAGAAGATGAGAAAGAGTAAATAAATAAAAGTGAAACTGTAGGGGATCCTATTTCTTGTGATATTTGTCATTTAATTAGGTACGCTATAATTATAAAGCAACATATTTGATTCTTGTTAATGCTATTTTTCAAAAAACTATATACATAAAAGAAGAAAATATAATAATTAGGTTATTCATTAAAGACATAATGTAAGTGTTAATTATTGTAAAAATAAATACAAAGAAATAATATACCTAGCTTTAAAAATATTTGCTCAAACTAGTTAACTAAGTACGATGCTAAAGTACCTACCATAAGTGCAAAAAAAAACTATTTATCGCCTTATACTTTCAAAGTCTGAAACCTTATAATAATACTATAACATATCCAGTTATCTTAATTACATCTATCTATTTGATGTGTCTGTTTTTTATATTTTTGATAAAAGTATGTTGCAGAAGAACCGAATATAAAACGTAATATAATTACTACATTTTCGATCTCAATTTAATAATTAAGTAAATTTTGATAATTTAGATTTAAAAATAGTCAAATTTGACTATTTATTTTTATTAATTATATAGGTAAGTTGTGTTTGTGTTTATTTTTGATAAAAGTATGTAGCAGAAGTAATTTAAAACGTAATAATGATACCTACTATATATTTTCGATCTCAATTCAATAATTGTGTAAATTTTTGATATCGTCTTAGATGTTGAAATAGTCAAGTTTTCTATATAATCTTTTTTTTATTATTTTTTTTAACTTTTATAGGTTTACACTTGACCGCCATCTCGCCTGATGTTAAACGATGATGCGGTCTACGATGAAGTGTGTTTACCTAGAAGAAACCGATTCACTCTCGATTATATATAATATAATATTATATAATAATATTGATTGTAATAATTGCCCTGTGTCTGTGTTCATGATTTTGATATTATCTTGAAGAAGTACCTACTAGTAAGACTGATTATCGTGTTGCATTATGATAGTCGTTTAAAGCTGAATTAGTTACTTAGTTGGTTTTGTTTTTCTTAATTTTTTCAAATAACCATTGTTAAAAGATTTTTTATTTTTTTTATGTTTCTACCTAATTAAAATGGTATTTTGTTCTTTTTTTATTTTTGCTTTATTTTAGATAATAATGTAAGTATGCCCAATATTAGCATATAAAAATAATAAGATAAATGGAGAAAATCTCAATTCACGAACAAGATTCTGAAATTTGCATACTACCTACACTAAAATAAGCTTAGTTTCGTTAGCAAGTGACTATTCGGTAATTAGGGTCAGGTGGCCCTAATTGTCGAAACAGATGTAGAAGCATATTATTAGATTATACATTTCCAACGTTAAAACATGTAAGCACCAATTAAGCAGAATAAGTCAAATAAATCAACTAAGTATATCCGTGTAACAGGCAGTTACGATATTACCGTTTTATTAAGTTTCCACGAAAAAGTATGTATGTGCCACATACGACATTGTATTAGGTTAGAAGCACCAAGTAAAAATATGTACGTGTAATAAAATCTAAACCAGTATAGATTAAAATAAAATATAGTATCCATCTTAAACTTAATCTACAATAAGAGCATCTCACCAATTATCACAGCAATATCTCAAAAAGGGCTACAGTTATAGGAGTTTGAACATTTTGAAATCTTTAAAACGGTCTCCTGTAAAATTTGTATTTTGCAGATACACAACTGTACGTAGGGATTGTCGATATGAACTTAGTCGGTTTTTCGTGTATTGACTTTTTCATTTATTTGTATTTACGTATTTTTACTTGTTAGGAATTTTTCCTTTGAAATTACTTAGTAGATTTTACCTACACAAAGCAATTGTAATTTATGTGGTTATATATTTTAACTTGATAATATATTTTGTGACAGTGTCATCTGTATAAGTTAAACTGAAACAAAGTGGAAAAATATTGGAGCTTAGATATTTTTACTTTACAACGCTTAATATTAATGATGTCGGTTAGATAGTCTTACTTGATTTGCTAAATAGCTAATTATGGCGCGTAGATAAATTTACCCGTACGCAAAATTGTATATGCTCGTCGCTAAGGAACCGCACGACTTTAAAAAACATCATGTAGGTATGCCCGACACGCGTCGAAACACGTCTATACGGGTTCTCAAGTTCTCATTCAGGCACCCGCCGTCGCTTAGGGAGGACGTACTTCACATTTTGGCGCGCATTCTATGAAGACACGGTAAGTATTCAATCAAATTACGCTAACGTAGTGCTTATTTCAAAACTGCATTTCGTTTCGAATTATTTTGAACCCTATTATGTTTTAGATAGAACAAAATACTCATTTCAAATTATTTTTCATTGCAGTTAAAAATGAGTCGCGAGCGCAAACAACGTAGTTCATCCATAGTCGAGATGGCGTTGGTGAATGCCGGCATTGCAAGAAATGTTCGGCAGTGTCGAAGACGATTGAGTTACGATCTAAACACAGTAAGAACCTACTTTCTTATACTTTATTTGAATACCTTTCGTATAATTCATTTGAAGTTAAATAAACAGTAGTTATTTATCTTGTAGGCTAAGTTAGTAAAAATACACGGTATAAATCTGACTTCATCGAATTGTTTTTTTTTTTCAGTCTGTGGCTTCGTCAATTAAAAGCGACACAAAGCAGTTTAACATAACGTTAGAGTCAGCTTCTCTCAGCATTGACACTTCAAAAGATTTGGCTTTTCCGGTTCTTGCCGATAGTTTATGCACCACAACAGATCACACTGAAATGACTGCATCGATTACTGCTCCTCCTATATCGGTTGATCACGCTTTTAATATCACTTTAACAGCTTAGTCAGACATTGAAGAACCGACTCTGAATGACCACCAGGTTGAGGAAAATACACAATTTACATCACTTACGTCCGATCATGATGTACCGTCTACATCGGCAAGACCAAGTAAAGAATCTGTCGTATTAAATACTATTAAAAGTAAAGTTCGTAAAAGAAAATTCAAGAAAGATAATAAATATATTGATTATTTGTCAGATCAAGAAGATTTTTCTACTTTTTATGGTGACATAAGTGATTCGGATAATTGGTCAGAAGGACAAGAAGGAATATCATCAGAAGATGATTTGCTGTCAGCGGACAAAAAAGTTAAAAGAAATAAAAGGTACATTAAAAAGGGGTCAAAAGTTTTCTGTTATTACTGGGATGAGAGCAATGGTAAACGTGGCGCTAATGAGATTGCAACTATATTGCACAAATATATTCAATCGGTAGATGCCAGAGGAAACGTCACTCGATTACTTCTGTATTGTGACTGTTGTCCGGGCCAAAATCGCAACCGTACTGTGTTGGCAATGCTGCATTCATCATTACAAGAGTGTAAAAATATCGACACTATTCAAATAAACTTTCTCTTGACTGGGCACACTTACATGCCTGTAGATACAGTGCATGCTATAATTGAAAATAGATTGAAGAATACAACTGTTTACGCACCATCACAATGGTTTACAATTTTTGCAACTGCTAGACAAGAACCAGCGCCTTTCGAGGTAGAAAGACTGAGTTATGAAGATTTTTACACATGGGATAGTATTAGTGACAAATATTATAAAGGTAACTTAACTGGAAAGATAAGCAAGATCCGTATTATGACTTTCAGAAAAGATAAGCAAAGCGTTAAATATAAAACATCAATGAATCCTACTGCGGAGTCGTTTGATGTCGAAATTCAGTCTAAAACCTATATATCTCTTTTACCTTGTTATCGATCACAGCTTTCCATATCAAAAGCTAAATATGACGATTTAGTGAAACTTTGCGTAGACAATGTTATTCCTAACTGCTTCAAACATGAATTTATGAACATTCGGGTTCATAAATTCATGTTTGGGTTCGGGTTCGGCTGCGGACAGAAACTCTGTTTTCATATTGCAAAAAAGAGCAATCCGTGGTCTATATAATTTATCACCTAGAGAATCAGTACGGGAGATGTTCAAAACTATTAACATATTAACAGTCCCTTCATTGTATATTTATGAATGTATAATGTATGTAAGAAAAAATCGAAGTCGTCTGCAGAAATTAACTGATCTGAATCCAAAAGCGCACCATAAACACAAAATTGTATTTCCTAAGTGCAGACTTCAGAAAACAAATAACTCTTTCAAATGTAATGGTATTCGCTTCTATAATGCAATCCCTGTACAAGTGGAAGGCCTCAATGAAACCAAGTTTAAAAATGAAATAAAAAGCTACCTATTGAGCAAGGCATATTATAATATAGACGATTTTGTTAAAGATAGTAACGTATGGAAGAGAAATGTGTCGAAATTAGAATCTTGTAATAAGGTAAAATAATAGATTTTTAAGACTTTTGATGTTACATTGTTTGTACTAATGTAGTATCTGTATACTGTGTGTATTGATTATTTGTTATATTGTCTTCGACAAAGCCTTTTTATAGCTGCATGTAATTGACTAGGCCCCTTTACAGCTGCTTTATTCTTTTTGACGTTGTTATTTTATCATATTATGTACACAGATTCTTTGCCTTTTTGTAAATGACGTTACCAAGTGTTCTTATGAATTTATGGTATGAATAAATTAATTGAATTGAATTCCACGTGCAATAAATGTCAAAGATTGTCTACCCGAATCAGACATTGAGGATTGTGATAATTAACATATAGGCTAGGTAACTAAGAAGATCTCACGATACAATTCATACTAAAGATATTTTTTGTAAGAGTACAATTATTTGATTAAGGATTATATTTTTATATGAAAAATACCTATCTTGATTATTTCTAGAGACTGATTATGTTGTGAGAATAATAATTATAAATGTTGTTATTATAGTTATTACAGCAATATTAATAGTTGTGGCAAAATGCACACTTGTCACAGTAGGTTAATTTTGCTGTTATTTTGTATGAATGTTATTTAGTTTGTTTACTATGTTTAATAGTTTATTAATAATTAATTTACTGACAATTGTGAGTTATATTTTTTTTTTAAACTAAGTGATAAAAATTATAGTTCATTTATAATTGCGACAGCAATTATAATTGTGAAATTAAAAATATATTGAACTCAGACTGAATGTTATGTCATAATTGGTTTCCTGAACGGCACTACGTAGCGTACTTGTTCAATTTTCAATAAAGACTTTTATTCAACAATATTTGATTTCATTTATTTTCGTGCGTGATAATAATTACCTATACAGTTCTTGGTTAAATGTTAGTTGTGAAGGGAGGTTTGGGTTAATCTTATTAACTAAGATACAATTTCCACAATCACAAAAATAATTAAATAACGCTTAGGTAAATTAACTTGATTTATTTTAAACTGTCAGATCTTTTTAGATAAATCTTTATGTTTCGAAATTCGAAACTAAGTAAGTTTACCTATTTTTGCATGTTATTGCACACACTACAGTGATGATTTAGATAATTTTACCTGTTTATCAAATCAGGTAAATTTTATCTAACCGACACAAACTGGTGTTTTTAAGAGTGCCAGGTGTCTTATTTTGACAATTTGGATAGCTATAAAAAAATGATTTCTACGAGTGTTAACATTATTTTAATCGAACAATTAGTAAAAATGTTATGATTTTTTTTTTATAAATTTGAACTTTAAATCACTCTCCTGTAAAGTTTACTTAATGTCGCTTAGTGAGGATAGCCTTTCAAGCGTCGATATGTACACATGATCGAAACTTATTTGCGGCCTATTGTGGAAAATGACTCACGGTTTAACAGAAACACATGGTTCAAACAAGATGGCGCCACCGCTCATACCGCCAGGGATGCCATGAGCGCGGTCCGGGGGGCTTTTTCCTCGAAAATTACCAATTACGGTCACCTGACATCACACCATGTGATTATTTCTTGTGGGGCTACTTAAAATCGAAAGTGTATGCCAACCAGCCGCGAACAATTACGGATCTCAAAAGAAATACTCAATCCGAAATTTACAACATCTCTCCGGATCTCTGTCGGAAAGTTTTTGATAACTTACAGAATCGGTTGCAGTGTACTGTAGAACTGGATGGAAAGCATTTGGAAGGAATAATCGTTAAAAAATAAAACCCGCTTATTTAAACTTTGTATTCATATTAATAAATGTTTCTTTTATCTCAAAAAATTTGCTTTTTATTATTGTTTAAAATTGAACTTTTCCAGTGGACGCCCTGTATCTTGGTATTTTATGATTTTATATGAGTAGGGGAAGGTGTTGTACCTATGAACGGCTATACCTGTGGACACCACAGATATCTAAAAAAATAAATGCTGAAATTGAACAAATTGAACGCATCCGTAAAGTATTTTTGATGCGTGGCAACATTGACTTGCTGCGATTTTGTGTTTGTTGTTGTGTGGCGGGTAAGGGACTGTCGAAAGATTTCTCCCAAAAAAGTAAGTATTTATCTCTTTTTCGTTTTATTTTTTTGTGAATAAATGCAGAGTATGGATCAATATTCTTGGTCAGAATGTAGTTTATATTGTTAAACATCTATTTTCAGAGGTTTAACAGTGTTAATTAGTACCTATCTTGCGATAATATGTTTTTTAGGTTATATTGTCCGATTTGTACCTGTGGACATCGAAGAGCGTGTAACTATGGACTGTCCACAGGTACACAGTTCAGTTTGAATTTCTTACTTAATTAGTAAATTGCGATATAGAAGTAAATTTTTCCTTTTTTTTTAGTGCCTCGTAGTAAAGATGGAAAAACGCGACGGAAGTTGTGTTCGGAGACGTTATCGGAGGCCATTAAAGATGTAAAAAAATGGATATTCCTTGCGAAAAGCTGCCGAAAAATATGAAATTCCTAAATCTACGATTTTTAAATATCTTAACTTGAATAAGGATAAGAAGGATTTGGATGTTGACAATGTAGATATTTTGAGGAATGACGTAAAGAAAGTATTCAGTGAGGAAGAAGAGAAAAATCTTGTAGACTATTTAGAAAAAGCAGCTTACCTACATATGGGATTAAATGTCAAGCAAGTCAGAGAACTGGCATACCAGTTTGCGGTGATGAAGAAAAACAAAACACTCCAAAAAGCTGGCACGAACACAAAATGGCTGGGATAGGATGGCTAAGGTACTATCGACAACGTCATTCAATTTTGTCTCTACGAAAGCCCGAAGTAACCAGTTTAGCGCGAGCAAGTAGTTTTAACAGAGCCAATATTTCTACATTCTTTGACAACCTCCAAAAAGTAATGGAAAAACACAACTTCACCCCTGAAAATATTTATAATCTTGATGAGACCGGGATATCCACAGTTCATAACCCGAGAAAAGTGCTGGCTCCAAAAAAAATAAAACAGCTTGGTAAATTCACATCAGGAGAAAGAGGAGTAAATAACACCATGATTGCCTGCATAAATGCCGTTGGAAATTCAGTTCCCCCTTTAATCATATTTCCTAGAGTTTTCTATAAAGATAACATGGTAAAAGGTGCTCCTCCAGGTGCAACTGGTGCAGCCAACCAATCCGGATGGTCAACTGAATTGATCTTCAGACAATATCTAGATCATTTCATAAAATTTGCCAAACCTACGAAAAAACATCCGGTTCTTTTAATAATGGACAACCACGAAACACATATCTCAATTGATATCATTGAAAAAGCCGTTGACAACGGAATAGTTCTACTAACGTTGCCACCACACACATCAGATAATTTACAACCTTTAGATCGTTGGGTTTTGGACCATTTAAGGCGCAGTACAACAAATCAGCGGATGCTAAATCACCTTGGAAAGCCTATTACAATTTATGATATTTTTGAAATTGTCGGTGAAGCATATCCCCTTGCGTTCACACCCAAAAACATTATTAAAAGTTTCGAAGTTACAGGTATTTGCCCATTTAATAGGGATATCTTCAGTGAAGAAGATTTTTTATGTTCATTTGTCACTGATCGACCGGAGCCATTGACCACGGTTTCTGATAAGTCTGTCACTGAAGGGTCGACCATCAACATCAACAGCAATCAAAATGAAAATCTTATTGACTACCCGGAGACACAACCGTCTAATGACAGTGTAGATGAAGTAGTGAATATTGCTGGACCATCTGAAATTCATCAAACAAATTTGGTTACGGAAAGTCAGTCTACTGCAACCAAGTCTATTTCTCAGTTAGACAAGACCACTCTTGATGGGACTAGACAAGATAAGGAAAATACAACAATCATTCTGAAAAAAGAGCTTATTCAACAAATAACGCCAGAATCCGTACGCCCATTTTTAAAAGCAGACCCCCGAAAAGCAACTCGTCGAGGAAGGAAACCTGGAAAGAGTAGAATTTTAACTGATACACCTGAAAAACAAGAAATAAAGAACGAAGCTATTAAAAAAGCAGATAAAAAAAGGAAATTAGAAGAAAAGAACAAAAATAAGAAAAAAGTCATACCGAAAAAGACAAAAAAATCCGCCGAAGGGTCACCAAAGGCAGGCCCTAGCCAGATAAACATCCAATCTACAGAAAAAACGGTCACAATTCTTGAAGATCAGGTGTTACCCTACGCTCTGTGTATGGGATGTAAAAAATACGAAACTATTAACAAAATGCTCAATTGTTCTTTATGTAATTTAAAATATCACCAGAAATGTGTATCCAAATCACATAAAGACATTTATGGATCAGATGATGAGTCGGACTTTGCATGTCAGAAGTGTTATATTTTAGATGATAGCGATTTAGATGCCTCCGATGACTCTGCCGTAGATTTGTATGAAAAGTATTGTGAAGCCAAAAAGAATTATTAGTTGATTACTTAATGTTATAACTTATAAGTTACTTTACAAAGTTTTTTTGTTTATTTTTCTTAATTTTTATAGAACTATTAAGTAAGAGAATGTGACTTGTCCATAGGTACATTGCCGTCCATAGGTACAAGTATAGCTGTCCATAGGTACAATCATAAGATGTACCTGTGGACAAATTTAGTGTTTAAAAAAAAAGTGATTTATTTTAATAATTATAATTCGTACAAAACTTGAGACTGCTAATTGTTAAGCGTTAACTATTACTGTAATAATATTTGTGATACTTTTTCGCTAATAAATAATAATTAAGTCATTAAACCATATTTTCATTCAAAATCCGGCGAATGTCCGCAGGAAAACACTTTCCCCTACTTATTAGTTCCTTTACAGTAATGTTATTTTTCTTGTACAGATAGTCCAAAGAATGATGCACGAACTAGGTACTGAAATAAAACAAGTGATGAAAAGATCACAGCTTTAGATCAAAAAGATAAGACACAATCTCAGAACCAGTACTTAGAAGAAATATCTTCACCCACTCTTAATTCAAAGTGAGTTAAATGCAAGCAAGAAAAAAATAATAAGTAGACTAGTTTAAGCTTGTAATACTTGTGTATTTTCTGTATTTTTTAGGTATGATTTATGACAATGTAACAAACTCACACGGTATTCAAACGCATGTATTTTTCTCGCTTCACTAATGTAAATTGTTTACCGATTAGTGCTTGCCAAATTATAAGATGAAATTAAACACAGGTTAACGTAGAAAATGCGTACTAAGTTAAATAGTATGTATAAGAAAACTACTAATAGTAGGGAGAAATAGTAGTATAGAATAGTAGAAATAGTATGTTCGTGTCGTAGATCATTTTATTTTATTATTTTTACAGATGTGTCTGTACAAATCCCAAAAAACTTCGTGGTGTGCAAATAAAACAAGTATGTTTATAAATGGCAACACTATATTATGTAAATCCAGTCATTTTAACATCTCACAATTTGTTCATGGAAAATATAGGTGCAACATCGTTAGCGTGTTTTAGTATACAACTAGCGCCATCTATATCACATATAAAGTATTAAACAAGTATGAACATACCGGCCGCCATGGACCATGTCCAGTAAACAAAAACACAAGGATTCAACAAACCGGACAAGAAAGAAAAATACAAATAAAAAATTAAATGTTTATCTATCATTAGTTGCCGGTCAACGGCAAAATAATAAGCCTTGACACCGGTCTCTTAATAAAATTTTCCTTAGATTTCAGTGTAACCACACGGGTAAAGTTGTCCAAACCGGGATGTTTAGAAATAATTAACTACTCTAAACAGCTGGTTCGGTTCAAGTGTTTGTCCAGACCATCAGCTCTCAACTTATAAATCAATTTTGACATCTTCGGCAATCGAATGACATCCGGAAATGAAGTCATCCGTGTAGAAGTTATAATGATTCTGGTGGAGGCCAAGGGAAGCCGAGCACCTTCAGTGTGGCAGTTTCTGCAGAGCTCGAACGGTTAAATATTGAGCTGAGGAGGTTCCAAATGTGACTCTCAAGAGTTGGTGATGCTGTGACTCAGCATCTGGACTATCACGCTATAGAACGAGCGGAAAGTCTGCGACCTCCTTCGCAATACTTAACTTGCCTGTACATCTTTCCAATAACACTTAACGATAACATTGTTAATTGCAAAGCCAATGCATTATTATGTGCATGAGTTCGAGCTGGAGATTGCGGCCTACCATTGAATCATTGTTTAAAGGCCCTCTATTGGTCGTTGAGCAAGAAAGCGTGATGTTGCACACAAACTCGTATGTACTGTAGTACTGTGGTAGTCTAACGATAAAACGAACATACTTATCTCTGGTAATTGTTTGGGCAAACAACGCTTCAAACTTTGCTTCCTCGTGAGTTAAATGTTTACTGCTAAGGTGAAGGTTCGCTTCAACTTACTAGAATCTCTTTAATTTATCATTGTCACTTATGTAGGCGCATTGAATGCATGCTTACTATGACGTTATGGCATCTATCATCTTGTTTGGAGGCTGATCCTGTATTTTACCAGAGAGGATCCAACCGAGTCGAGTGTTTTGAGCAATCACTGATCCCGACGGGTCCCTGATCAAATAAGATCTAATAATATTTGGCTGTACACATCAGCACCCAGAAGTAGATCTATCTTGTTTGGTGTGCCAAACGATGGATCTGCTAATTCCATAGACGAAAGAGCTGGAAAAACGTGAACCATGACCTTCTTACTTGGAAGGAAACAGGTAAGTTTACTTAAAACATGAGCTTTAACGGTTAACGTAAAGCTAGGGTCTAGACGAGATTGAACTTTTACAAATACTGAATATTTCGACGCTAAAGTCGCCGCCTAAACCTGTGACTAAGCTTGTTCCTGGTATTTTCTTAAGACCAAGGAGCTGAACTGCAGCTTCGGTGATAAACGAAGCTTGCGATCCTTGATCTAATAACGATCTTAACACGTAAGCCGTTCTAGTTTTACTTGACGGTACTTTCACAATTGCTGTTGCTAACAGTACTTGACTGTTAGTATTTGAGAAGCACGAAACAATATGTGATTCTGATTCTGGATCTACACTCTCGGCCTCAGAAGATGACGATGTTATTTCAGCCATCGTTTCGTAAACTTCTTCCTCTTCCTCTTCTGCAAGAAGTCCGATTATAACAAGATCCCAGTCTATCATTATATTTTCAATCGAGCACTCGACCGAACTGCATCAATTCTAAACGAAGTCTGAACGGAAACAGTAGAGAAGTCGCCACAGCGGCCTCAGGCTGCGCCTCGCGGCGTCGCGCGGCACCGTGAGACGCAGCACCGCTCTTGCACGCCGCGCGTACCGGCGATGCACCGCTGCGTCACGATACGTCGCGCTACGCCGCGAGGCACCTCGAGGCGCAGTGCTGCGTGGTGCAACGTAATCTGAATTCTCACAATTTAATGTGTATCTTTTCGTGTAGTGAATAAAGTATATTCTGAGTCGCTCTATGAAAAATGTGCGCGCAGCGTCGCGCCGCGTCGCGTCTCGGTGTGAACTGACCCTAATTGACTCCAACATACATAGTAATTTTCAGAAGTACACGGAAAATGTCGTAGTAACATTTCTTGCTTCACCTGTGAGATAGCCCTTGAGATAGTGCAGTTTCTGAACGTTATCAATATTTGAGTTATTGTGGATTAAAAGCGGTCTACACACCAAAGCCGCTGACCCGGCGGCACGGATCGCCGGCCCAACCCTTATTTTGTACAATCATGCCGCCGGCTTGCGCCCGCGCGGACAAGCCGGCGGGGCAGCATGCCGATGCCGACGGCATCCCTCTCCACTCACTCAGTCAGTTGCCCGCCGGCTTTCATAGAGTAGTGACGTATCACTTATTCATTCTGTTGTTGTGAAGTGTCGGCACTTTTATTTTTTATCAACTAACCAATATGGAGTGGGACGATGCAACAGTTATAAAACTAATGTACCTCTATCATTTAAAAGAAATATTATAGAACCCAAAAAACCTTGACTACAAAAGCCGGCCAAAGCGTTACGACGCATTTAAAGAAATTGCCAGTGAATTTGCTACTGATGTTCCGGAAATCAAGAGAAAGATAAAAAAATTAACGAGTCATTATTACCGAGAGAAAAAAAAAGAAGATAATTCCAAATAAGTCTGGTACGGGTACTGATGATATTTATCATAGTAAATGGTTTGCCTACATATCACTAAATTTTCTGCAGAACAAAAATGTGCCTACTGTAAGATACTGTAAGTAAAGATTTAATTATTTTTTTTATTTATAATCAGGCAACTAGGGCCCCATAGACATATAATTATATTAGTTTATTTATTAGTGTATCTTTGTATTTACATTTTAACCCTTTCCCGGGCATTGGCAAAATACGAGGGGTGATCCAAAAGTAATGATAATCAGTTATTTCTAGTGCACACAAAAATACGAAAAAATTACAGTCACTTGCTCAATTACCCACTAGTTCAGGAAAAAAAATCATATAAATAGGCCTCGATTCCCGGGAGCTACATTCATTTGAATACGGACTGTCAAGGAGTGAACATCAAAATGGAAAAACACGAAATCAGAGCTGTCATTAAATACCTCTGCTTGAAAAAAATGTCTACCAAAGACATACACAGCGACTTGGTGGAAACATTAGGGGACTGTTCTCCTCCATATTCCACAGTTGCACGCTGGGCTAAGGAGTTTAAGCTGGGAAGAACATCGACGGAAGACGAACACCGCGAAGGGCGCCCATCGACGTCCCTCACTGGAGAAAATGTGAAAAAGTTGAAGAAGTTGTATTGGAAGATCGAAGAGTGACTATCAGGCATGTAGCTGAGGTCACAGGGATCTCACATGGCAGCATTCAAAGAATCCTTGTGAACGAATTGCATATGAGAAAGGTCTCCACGCGTTGGGTACCGAAAATGTTAAACGACGAGCAAAAGAAGAAACGAGTCGACATGTCAAGAGCAAATCTCGAAAAGTTCCAGGCAGACAAGGATAATTTTTTGTCACGTTTTGTGACCATGGACGAAACCTGGATCCACCATTTTGATCCTGAAACAAAACAACAATCGATGACATGGAAACGATCCGATGAACCGACGCCGAAGAAATTCAAAGTGTCAAGCTCAGCAGGGAAGGTTATGGCGTCTGTTTTTTGGGACGCTGAAGGAATAATCATGGTGGACTACTTGGAAAAGGGGCCACTATTACAGGCTCCTACTATGCAGAACAAATAAGAAGATTGCGGGAGGCTATTAAGGAGAAAAGGCGAGGCAAACTGCGGGCTGGAGTGCTGGTCCATCAAGACAACGCACCGGTTCACAAAGCTGCAATTGCCATGGCTGCCATTTAGGAAGCGGGCTTTGAGCTGGTGGAACACCCCCCCCCTATTCACCAGATCTAGCCCCCAGTGACTTCTATCTCTTTCCACGACTCAAGGAACACCTCCGGGGCAAGAAATTTGACGATGATAGCGACGTGATGGCCGCGGTTGAGGACTTTTTTGAGAGTCAAGATAAAGATTTTTTTTCTAAGGGAATTTTAGGTTTAGAAAAGAGATGGACTAAATGTATAGACTTGCTAGGAGACTATGTTGAGAAATAAATTTAGTTTTTGATTTTATTCATTGTGTTTATTATTGATTATCATTACTTTTGGATCACCCCTCGTAGCTCTAAATCCTTCTGATAGTGTTTTAAAGTAATCTTCAAAATATGTTATAAATATTTAATTTTCTTTTTGGTAAGTATAATAAAGCTATAGGTAGCCCCATTAAAGTTAAATTTAAAATTATTGTTGACTATTCCCCTTCACACGAGTAGAGCTTGACATATGTGCGAAAGGAATAGCAAGGTTTTAATTTTAGTTTAGTGACACTTCTACTGTTACCAATAATTAATATCATGTTATTGGTTTACAAAAACACATTTCTTATTTTGTTTAAAACTTTATTATACGAATCACAATAAAAGTGTATCTCACTATGTGTAATTTACGATTTTAGATTTAATGGATAATACATGGAACTACTTAATGATTAAAAATAATGTAGATTATATGTATAAAAGTTTTAATTTTATTCGACTAATGGGCGTTTATTGGTTATATTGCCATTCTAATCCTCCGACACTAGAAAGAAAACAATGAGTCAACTCCACTCTTGTATCCTCAGCAGTCACTGTAGTATCCGAGGTTTGATTGTCTTCTCCTGACATATTATCTAAGCAACTGTCGTTTTCAAGGTGTCTACGCCATTCACCGGGAAAGATTTCTCCTTGATTATTTTCAGTATCGTATTCGTTTTGCTGAGTTGCAGCGGTTCGTTTGATATAATTAAGTAAATGTATACACGCCAAAGTTACAGTAGCTTTTTCTGGGATTAGCTCAATAGGTCTATGAAAAATCTTAAATTTGTGTGTTAACTGCCCAAACACGTTTTCAACTACTCTTCGCCCTCGACATACGCGATAGTTAAAAACCCTCTTAGATGATGCCATTGTGTGATTACCATCATAAGTCTTTATAATATGGGGTTGCAGAGGAAACGCGTCATCACCCAAAAAAAAATACGGTACTGGTAGATTCCTTCCGGGTAAAGGGGTTTTATGTGGTATATTCAATTCATTATCATTTAACAATCGACATAATGCTGAATTATTAAAAACCCCACCATCTGAAATCCGACCCTGACATCCTACATTAGCGTACAAAAAGTTATAATCAGCATCTACTAAAGCAAAGAGCACAATACTGAAATATTTTTTATAGTTTATATAATCACTTCCACTTTTTGGGGGACATTGAAGTTTTATGTGTTTCCCATCCATTGACCCAAGACAATTGGGTATTTGCCATCTTTTTAAATATTCATCTGCAATTTCTCTCCATCCTTCCTGACTCCTTGTAATTTTCACATAATCTGAAAGTCCTTCAACTACAGCATCACATACTTCAGGAATAATGCTTGAAATTAGTTGAGGAGATACTTTAAAGACGTCGCACAGGCTACTAAAAGAATTTCCTGAGTTTAGATATTTTAACGTTATTGACAATCTTTCCACTGGTGAAACTGCTTTTCTGTAATTTGTGTCTTGTTTAGCTATTTTGTGTCCAACAATATTCAGTAAATATTCAAAGTCGGTACTGGTTAATGACAGGAAAGTCTTAAAAGAAATGGGTTTGTATAGAACCAAGTCGTCTTTCTTTAAATCACTTAATCTTTGACAAGTACTGTATTTATTGCGACTCATTAAACTTGGCCTAACCCAACACTTTCGTGTGTTGAGGGATCCACCGATAATAACTCCACAAACTGCTATTATTAAATCACTGTTATCGTCCTCCTCCTTGTCAATTAGGTACTGAAAATACTACTTATGAATTATTCTAAACACACACGTCCAATCTCTAAGACTATTTGGCAATTACTAGAACACCACATGCCGCGGCTGTCGTGCCGCCGGCAAAGTCGTTCGGCTTAGACATTCTGAAGCCGCCGGGTTAACCCGCCGGCACTAAGCCGCCGGGCTGTGCCGCCGGGTCAGCGGCTTTGGTGTGTAGACCGCTAAAGACATAAACAAATCACGAAAGCTGCTCCACTCAGCGTAATTGCCGGAAAACTTTGGTATGGTTATCTTTGGCAACTTTACATTATTAGTGCTCAACGGTTCTTTCTCAGTACGACTGATAGTTCCAGGAGGTGGTTGAAGCGATTGCTTAACCTTGAAAAGACAATCCCGTAATAAAGCTTTATAATCTATATAAGCTTCTTCTACCACAGAATAAGTATCATTTGCAAAGTATTCAGTCTGCCCCAATTCCTTAGCATCTAATGTAGATACAATTTTTTGATGGTTGCTTTCAAACGTAGCCCAATGCTGATCTATAGCCTCCAAACGAGTCTCAATGTAACCCAACGTAATCCCTTTTTAAGGGGACTTTTTGAAGTTGATTCTCGTATTATTATTTTTTTGTTTTATATCTTCTTGAAGTTTTAAATACTTATCAGCCATAATGAATACCTACACAAAAATTTAAAAATACAACAAACTTAAATAAACCTCAAAATGTAAAATGTCATTAATTTCAGAATATCCGTCGCACACAAAGGTTCCCGAAGAAGTCCAAGAACGTACACAAAAGTAGATCATCACCAAAAATCACAAGTCCAATAAACAGTTTCTCAAAAATTTTCTAAGTGTTTGTAACTTCTATCCGAAAACCGGCAAGGATTCCCCGTCATTTCACTTTTCTTAAAATTATTCTAAGCCCATGCATTACTTTTCGAATTTTTCTAAGTCAATGATCACTCACTATTTTTTCTAAGTTTGATACTGGTAATTAATAAGGTTCATATTCGTACTCACAGTTTTGTCCTCAAGATACGGCACTATAGACTCACAAGAACTTTCGCTACGACGCGACGTTGAATACGATGCTCCTCTTGTTGCCACGGCTGGCTGGATCACGATGTTTGGATGTCCCAGGGGGTGCTCCCCCCGCTGCCAAGCTGACGCTGCAGCAGATGCACGATACTCCCACTCCGTAGGTGCCTCTTCACCAGGGCACTGAACACTGAACAGCGATAGCGTACCACTGCCCGACTTTTGTAGGGCAGACGCAGGTCTACTTCAATGCCTTACCGGCCTTACCTTATACGAAGGACCATGTACAAATCCCAAAAAACTTCGTGGTGTGCAAATAAAACAAGTATGTTTATAAATGGCAACACTATATTATGTAAATCCAGCCATTTTAACATCTCACAATTTGTTCATAGAAAATATAGGTGCAACATCGTTAGCGTGTTTTAGTATACAACTAGCGCCATCTATGTCACATATAAAGTATTAAACAAGTATGAACAGTGTCATTGCATTAAAAATAATTAAAAAGGAAGGTACTGTAAAAAAAGGAAGGTGCTGTAAACGGGTCTGGAGGACTCCAAGTAAAAAATGACCTCACCCATTAAAAGTGTCAAACTTAGATAGTTTCGATATGTACGTCATTCATAACAAAATAAACGAATTTTACGTTGTGAGGAAACAAGTACCAACATTAAGATCTTTGTTGGCAGAATTTAAAAAAGTATTGAATTTAGCGGATGTCGTGAATCTCTCCGTCGGATATTATGAGCCAATGGTTATGAATTTAACCCTATACTTGGCATTGTATCTGTACGGAAACATAGATTTAAAAAAAATATTGAGACTATTGACAATGTGTTGTGATATATTTTTTTGCACAATATAAAAGCTAATAATGTATATAATTAGTAAAAAAATATTTTCTTGCTGTTGGCAACACTGAAATGACAGTAGCTCGCAAGATGGCGAACCGTGCGCAGGCGTCTACTTCACGGAAGGTAAAAAAATAGATTTATTTAAGAATTCCCAAATGATTTGCTAAAATTATTTACTAATATTATGTGTCACAAACGTTACTTTATGCGTATGTGTTTTTTTTATTGAAACTGGGTCTTTATAGTTTGTAATTTACCCATTTTCCCGAATGTATCTGTAGGAGCACACTGCCAAGTACGCAGTAAATTTGCAAACATTTGCTTAGTATCTGAGGAGATACACTGCCCGTTACGTATGAAATCATGTTGGTAAAATAAATTTTGTTTAATCAACAAGTTTATTACGACAATTTTATTATTTTATTATAGTATTCTTAAGTTTTGTTAATATTTGATCGAGCGAGCGAAGGGAGCGAAGATCTCAGAGTCTAAGGGGAACATTTGGCGTTTGTATGTATAAATGTATGTATATATGTTTACTATATATTGATATATAGATTAGTTTTGCTAGTATACTTAGCACTGTTGTTTTATTTGTAATCTCTAATTTGAATTGTATTTTGATCTGCAGGTTCAACCACACAATCGTCAAATAAATAGCAGAGCTCAAAAAATACTTGCTCTTGTTCCCAAGGTGGGGGCTAAATCAGACTTAGAAGACAGTGACTCATCTGCCGATGAGTTACAACACTATCCATATCATTTTCAAACACACTCTGGTAGCAGTTCACCAGCTCCATCATTGCCATCGTCGCTTTTAAATTTGAATCTGTTGAATTCAGATGAAGATGAAGAAATAGATAACGTGTTAGCTTCAACATCCTTACAATCGTTTCTGCCATCACCAGCATTAGAAACTGCAAGCTCTCCCTCAATTCTGTCACCAAACCAATCTGGAGTTCTACATCATGGTAACAAATGCCTCAATCAGTTAAAATCATTTACACACCCACCTTCGCCGTTGGCAGTCTCATCTGTCCAATCACCGCAAGCCATCGCTTCGACTAGCTATGAACAAATGCCATCACCATTATGCGTTCCTTCACCATCTACAGCTACGCGATCTAAAAAAGTCACAGCCCTGGCAAAAGACTTGCCAAAAATAAACCGATAAAACGAAAGAAATTGATGTTAAATTGGACCAGCAAAAAATTTAGTGGCGCAGCAGAAATCGAAGATGTATTATTTGAAACATCAAATGAGGGATTCACTCCTATTGACTATTTCAAACTATTTTTCTCTGATAATATCATATCTCTACTTACTGAACAAACAAATCTGTACAGTACTCAAGTGAAGGGTACATCGATAAATTTGACAGAAGATGACATCAAAGATTTCTTGGCAATTTTGATATTCATGGGAGTTGCAAAGTTGCCAGCTTATACAGATTACTGGTCCACTGAATGCCGATATAATAATGTTGCTGACATAATGACGTTGAAAAAATTCCAGATGATAAGACGTTACCTTCACTGTAACGACAATTTTAAAGATGACGGTGATCGATATTATAAAGTTCGGCCGCTTCTTCAAGCAATACGTGCCAACTGTTTGAAGATCGAAGAAGAGTCGCGATTCAGTATCGACGAAATGATGGTACCTCACAAAGGAAATAGAGCGGGAAGTCGGAAACAATACATAAAAACAAAGCCCAAAAATGGGGATTTAAAATCTTTGTACGAGCAGGAGTTTCAGGTATCGTTTACGACTTTTTGCTATATGGAGGAGATGACACTTTCCGATTTCACCGATTAAGTGACGAAGAAAATAGCATGGGCTTAGGGTCGAAAGTCGTTTTGGCTTTAACTCAGTCTATTCACCAACCCGCATGCAAGGTGTTGTGCTTCGACAACTTCTTTACCTCTATTGAGCTTCTGCAATATTTACGTAACCAGTATGGAATATTTGCTTTGGGGACAATTAGGCAAAACAGATTGCGAGGAGCTGAACAGAAACTGCCTACTGATAAAAATTTAAAGAAAAAAGGCAGAGGCTCTTATGCGCAGGTGCAATGCAACAAAAATAAGGTTGTAGTTGTGAATGGTTTGACAACAAATGTGTGACCGCAGCAAGCACATTTGTGGAAGCTCGACCTGTACAGGTTGTAATGCGATATAAGAAAGAAGAGAGAAGAAAATGCCTGTGACGTGTCCAAACATAGTAAAGGAATATAATTTGAACATGGGTGGTGTTGATTTGGCCGACATGTTGGTTGCACTTTATAGAACACCATTTAAAGGTCACCGATGGTATTTGCCACTAATTGCACAAATGATAGATATATCAATGAATAACGCTTGGTTGATGTACCGACGTGATTTTGAAAAGACGCGACGTCGCAATATATATGGCAATAATAGCAACGAGCTGCAAAAGATGAAACCGATTAGCCTCAAAAAGTTTCGACTTGATGTTTACAAAAGCCTTCTGAAATTAGGAAGAACTAGCCACGTAACAAACGTACCCTCTACTGCAGTACCTGTTATCAAAAACCCATCAGCTGAAAGGCCTGTTGACGCAGTTCGGTTTGATCAATGTGGTCATCTTCCCACATTTTCATCCAAAGGAAGGTGCAAATATTGCACCAAAGGACAGACGAAAGTATTTTGCCAAAAATGTAACTTGAGGCTGTGTTTTTTGCCAGAGCGCAATTGCTTTCTAGCTTTCCATACAAAGTAATAACCTCGTATGATAGAATAATATGATCTCATTTTTGTAATAGTTAACAGTAAAGTGTTACTTAATAGTAATAAGTGTAGTATTATGCTTATAATTATAAAAATATAATTACCAGAACTTCAAGTTCTATAATAGTGAGACTGTTGATTTATTGATTATTTTTCTAAATGTTACAGCAAACTTTGAGACTGTTGATATGCTCAATTTATTTAATTTGTAAAACTTATAAAGTAGTTATTGTGAAACAAGTATAACATTGTGATCTCCTAATTATGTAAAGCTGTTTTATGAATAAAATATATAAAATATTACAAATAACTTATTTATGGCACACATGGCAGTGTATCCACTTAGATACAATTATTTTTGTTTGTAGATTGCTACCAACTTGGCAGTGTGTCTTGCAGGATACATTCTCTAAAATAAAAAGTAAATATTGTAGATTTTATAAAATATTTTTTTTACCATGTTTATACGTCTAGTAATCCATATTACACAGAAAACATACATATTTTAAGAAAAAAAAATCCTGCCAAGTATAGGGTTAAGAAAAATAAAAATAAATGTTCATTATTAATTGAACGATATGATATATTTCTGCATCTTTCGCTTTTTGCGTACCATAACATCGAAGCACGCAGAAGGCAAACCAATTATCTACTTAGATGAAATTCATATACAGTGGACCCCCGATAATCCGGCCCCTGTCTAATCCGGCGCCCCCTGTAATCCGACATGATAGAATTATGTTTGACAATCTTTGCTAATATAGATCACGCAAGTTTGAACAGGTCACAACTCGTAAGCGCCACCGCTATTGTGCTCGACGCGTATGCATTGTTTTACTTAGTTTGAATTTGACTACTAGTGATAGCGGTACGGCCTAGCGTACGTTCATTGTTTATTACACATTTATTCATTGTGTATAGGTATATGTAGTACCTAGTGATGTCGTCACAAACCCAGATGTAAAAGCACAAAACGTTGACAATTAAAGAAAAATGAGATATTTTAGATCGCTTAAATCGCAATGAAACTTTCAGTAGTTTAGCAAGTGAATACGGCGTAGGCCGATCCGATCTACAATTTATGACATTAAAAAAAACTACGAGAAGATTAAGAAGTTCGTGTCAACTACTGACTGCGGGCCAGGCAAGAGACAGACACTCAAGAAAGCTGAACATACAGAAGTGGAAGAAGCTTTGTACATGTGGTTTCTTCAGGAAAGAAACAGGCATGCACCAATGTCGGGACCCATGTTGGCGATGAAAGCTAAGTTTTTTTTATAAGGAAATAACAAACAAAGATGATTTTGTAGCCAGCAAAGGATGGCTAGAACGTTTTAATAGTCGTCATGGCATACGTTTAATGACTATTACAGGAGAGAAACTTTCTAACGATGCCACCTGCATAGAGCCCTTTTAATTAAGATTTTTGCAAAAGGTGAACGATTTAAATCTTGACCCGTCACAGGTGTATAATGCAGACGAATCAGGGCTTTTTTGGCATGTAATGCCTAACAAAACTTTCGTTTCTTGTAACGAAAAAGACGTACCTGGACGAAAAGTAAGTAAAGAGCGTGTAACCATACTACCATGTGCTAATGCTGCAGGTACACACGCGCTTAAGATGGTGGTCATTGGGAAATCTAATAAACCAAGGGCATTCAAAAACATTGATTTACTTGTACACTATTACGGACAAAAAAGTGCATGGATGACAAAAGACCTTTTCAAAAAGTGGTTTGATGAATGCTTCGTACCTGAAGTTAGAAAATGGAATGAAAAAGAAAATCATAATTTTCCTCAAAAAGCGTTGTTGCTTCTTGATAAAGCTCCCGGTCATCCGTCTGAAGAAGAACTGGCAACTGAGGATAAATGCATCACTGCGATGTTTCTTCCGCCAAATTGCACTGCACTGATTCAACCAATGGACCAGAACATCATTCAGTTTGTTAAGCAAGACTATAAAAAAACCTACTTTTGAGAGCCGTATCAAAAGACCAACCAATAAAAAACTTTAAAAGAATTTAATATGAAAGACTTGGTTTTTGCTCTTAGTCAGTCGTGTTAAAATAGTTATGGCCAGATATAATCACCACTCCTAGCAACGATCCACAAATCAGTGTAACTTCGGAAGTTATAGAACAAGTCTCTACTGAAACACAGATAAGTCCGGAAGATTTGGAAGTCTGGTGCCGTGGAACGGATAAAGAAGAAAATGTTTTTCTTTAAATGTCTGACGAAGATATTATAAAAGAGGCAATATTGCAACTGCTCCACAAGTCACAGATCAAGACGCAGTTAACGCGTTTGAGCTAGGTTTACAATGGGCTGAAGAGAATGGTAAATCCTACAACGAACTTTTACTTTTGAGAAGACTGAGGGACAAAGCTCTGATCTCGCGTTATAACAACCCTAAACAAAAAAAATTATGAATATTTCAAAGCTTCATAATTTGATATAGTATACATGATTTTGATTAATAATTCGTGATTATTTTGGTAGAGATGTATGTGCATTTATGTATAATTTTATAATAAAACGTAAGCTCTCAATTGTTATTTAATTTACTAAATTCGACTTACATAAATTAAGTCTGATTTGTACTTCAAAGTACATACATATGTACGTATAGACTCTCGTCGTTAGATATGTAATTTGTCGGATTACAAGGTACTCTTTCGTAAAAAAATCCGGACTATAGGGGTCTTAGGCAGTGCTCTATAATCCGACAAATTCGATAGTCCGACACTGCCCTGCATAATGTTTGCCGGATTACCGGTCCACTGTATAAAAATCTACAAGCCTAAAAAATGTTGGCAAGGTCCATCAACAAGTAGTATAATTGAAAATTTATCGTCAGGAAAATGTTACATTATTGTGCAAGCTGGATCAGAGAAAGGCCCTATTCCAAATTCATTGTTAGTATTCAGCACCAAATCAAAAATGGCCGACTACCACCATGACATGATTTCCACAAACTTCAACAAATGGCTACAAGAAAAGCTTATGTCAAATTTGAATGAACCAAGTGTGATTGTAATGGGCAATGCATCATAGCATTCTGTCATAATAAATAAGGCGCCTACATCTCAAAATCGAAAGTTACAGATACAGAACTGGCTTACATTGAATGGTTTCTCATTTGAAACATACAATTCAAAACCAGAGTTGCTATGCCTAGTAAAACCGAACACATTTTTCACAATTTATGAAGCTGATGAACTTTTAAGCCAAAAAGGACATGAAGTGTTAAAACTTCCCCTTATCATTGCGATTTAAATGCAATAGAACTCATATGGAGTCTAGCAAAACGAAATGTGGGAAGCAAAAATGTAAGCCGAAGTCCAAAAGAGTTCGAGGAGCTTATAAAATACTTACAGACCATGTCATTCATGTAGAAGACAAGTACAAAAAAAAAGAGAATGAAACTGAAAATAATTTAGAGAACTTCATCATCAATGTAGGGGACAGCAGCGATTCTAGTGATTCTGACTGTTTACTTGAAGTTGAATTTTTAGATTCAGATTTTGACTATAAGGATTAAAAATACTATAAAAATACATGGTGATATTTGCTTTGATTGAAACTCCCATAGATTTACACATTTAAACTAGATAATAATCAGATAGGCAACTCATGCGAATAGTGTTTGATGGCCTGTTTGTGACTTTTATACGCCGCAATGGAGTAACGCTATGGTTATGAAGGTAGTATAGAATTATACGGAATACGAAGTAGCAGTCTTCCTCGACGCGTGCCATATGCTGAAACTTGTACGCAAGACCTTTGAGAACAAAGAGATTTCTTGATTACCAGGGTAATAACATTGAATGGTCCTATCTCATCAAGCTTAATAACTTGCAAAACTCGCAAGGTCGGCATCTCGGAAACAAGCTAAAAGACAAACATATGTACAGACATTCAGCGCCAAAAAAGGAAGGTCAAATTAGCTACTCAGAAATAGCGTAGCGCAGAAAGTCTAAATTCAGCAATAGCGTAGCCGATGCACTCCAGCTTTGTGAGAAAAGTGATGAAAAATTCAAAAATGCAACCGCAACAATAAGTTTTATACGCTTAACACTATCTTTGAAATTCTTAATTCGAGAAACATGTGTCAGATGGAGTACAAAAACCCGTTATTTGAAAAAAATATTTCTAAAACAAAAGAGTATTTAGAATTCGCTAAATATTTCTTGACCTATTTAGTAGCTCCCGATGAAGATAAGCCGGTTATCGCTACAAATCGAAATACTGACTTTTTAGGCCTTTTAACATGACAGTACTCTTTTTTCTTACAATCGCCTAATTGAAGAGGTAAAGGCACTGAAGTATCCGACTCTGTACAATTTTTTCTCTTCTCTAACAAGATCATTTGGAGCTATTCTTTGGCACTTTGGCACTTTTTAACCCTTAAATGTGCAGTAGGAAAATTATTCCCACATCTTTATATGTGTTCTCAAAGGGTCAGAAAGAAATAGTTTCCCACAATCTGTCAAAATAATAAAACTACGTAAAATTGTCTATGATAAAAAAAATAGCTTGAATTGGAACGCACCACTTTATGTTGGTTGAAATGTTTCTGAGAAGGATGCAGTTGATGAGCCCATGTCATCTTTTTCACTTGAGAGTAATGTTCCTGTGGAGGCTGCAGTTAATGAGCCCATGTTACCTTCTGCTCTTGAGGAAGAAGTTCGTTCAGAGCCTGTGGCTGAAGAGCCCAGACCGCCTCCTATACCTACACCTGCCTATCAACGTAGAGGACCTTCCGATCAACAAAGATTTAGATCCAGTTCAAATTATTTTGATTTATTGAAGAAATCGCGAGAGTGGTCCAATGATTTGTCTAGATTCTCACTCCCCCCAAATTTTGAAAGGCCTTTGACTGTAAACAAGCAATATAATAACCGATCTACTCCATTGTCCTTATTTCGGGATATGTTTCCAGAAGAGTTGGTAAATTTGATTGTGAGAAACACAAATATCTATGCAGCTAATAAATGCTCAAGACATTGGAAAGATACAACATATGAAGAAATGAATGCATATTTTGGGCTTATGGTGTTGATATCAATAAACCCAATACCTGATATAAAGATGTACTGGTCTACTGACGAATTTTATAGAAATTCTGTAATTAGTGAAGTCATGCCTTTCAAACGGTTTCAGAAAATCACAGAACATTTTCACATTGATAACATATTAGAAGAAGCTCAACGCGATAACCCGAGCTATGACAAACTGTGTAAAGTACGACCAATAGTGGACGCTCTGAACGAAACCTTTCAACAAAACTGCTCCTCATCTCAAAATCAATCCATTGATGAGAGTATGATAAAATTTAAAGGCAAATCATCTATGAAACAATACATGCCCAAAAAAACCGATTAAACGAGGTTATAAATGCTGGTGTCGTTGCGATTCTAAAACTGGGTACCTCTATGAGTTCCAAATTTATACAGGCAAAACAGATAATACAGCTGAAGAGGGATTAGGGTGTAGAGTTGTTTTGGATTTATGTCAAAATGTGCCAGAAGATACTTTCATAGTTTTTGATAATTTTTTTACGAGCCTGCCGTTGCTGGAGATTTTGTATTCAGAGAAGATATATGCTGTAGGAACCATTCGAGCGAACAGGAAGGGATTGCCACCAGAAATTGGCAAGCAAAACAAAGATCTAAAACTGAGTCCTGGTGAGTTCATCTTCAAATATTCCAATCCTATTGCATGCATTAAATGAATGGATACAAAAGATGTATTAGTAAGTACTACAGCGCATGATCCAAGGTCTGTTGAAGTAATACAAAGGACACAGAAGAACGGCTCAAAAAAAAGCAATGTTTTGTCCAGTTGCTATAAAGAAATACACAGAACACATGGGAGGAGTCGATCTATTTGATCATTATAGATCATCCTATCCTCTGAGTCGCAAGTCAAGAAAATACTGGCACCGTTTGTTTTGGTTTCTTTTCGAGGCGGCTGTGGTGAACTCATATATTGTTTACCATCAAAACAGTCTTATGACACACAGAGATTTTCGTCTCCGACTTGGCCGTCTACTCATAAACAACTTCAGTGCCAAAAAAGTGACTGTTCCCCTTTTTAAGAACAAAAAGGTGGAGTATACGGTGTTCCTGATGAAATCAGACTGCTGAATGTGGGACTACATCTACCTCAAGATAATTTGAAATTCCGCAGATGCCGCTTTTGTTCTACTCGCGTAAAAGAGAAACGCTCCAGATTCATATGCAAAACTTGCAAAGTATCTATTTGCCCTGAATGTTTTGACAACTTTCATAAATAAATATGGTGATATGTAATGAAATGTCTATCATTCTTCCCTACCCAGATGTGGGAATAATATTCATGTTGTATCTCAAAAAACATATATTTTTATATGGACAACAGGAAAATAGTTCCCACGTGGTAAAACTCATTAGAGCAATAAATGATAAATATCAAACTCAGAAAATATTATTCTAGACCTCATAATAAGTATATTTTCCAAAATTCATAACTTTATGATGGTTAGATCACTCACAACCCATTAAGGGTTAATTTCTGGTTTTTTATTTATGTCATCTGATTCTTCATCTTAGATTAATTTCTGGCTTCTATTTGGTTGTGATATATATTTGTGTGAGATAAATGTTTGGTGAGCACAATTTCGCCAACGTCTTGTGTTTCATCAGGATATTGTCTTGTGTTTTTGAGTTTGATCAATATGTCCATCCAGGGTCTAAGGTCTTGCATTAGTAGATCTTGCAGTTCATCCATGTGAGGAATGTCAAAGAATGTATAAAGTGTGATAAATGTATATAATCAAAAATGTCGTTAATTATAATATTCATGTAAATACTCAAAGAATGTCAAAATGTAATACAGTACAAACTAATTCATCATGATACAATATATCATTATTTGGTCTTATGTCAGTTGAATGTCAAATTTCATAATGGAATAATAATATCTATTGAGATATTAATGGAATAAGGTTT
Organism: Ectropis grisescens; assembly: GCA_017562165.1. Classification (NCBI taxonomy): domain Eukaryota; kingdom Metazoa; phylum Arthropoda; class Insecta; order Lepidoptera; family Geometridae; genus Ectropis; species Ectropis grisescens. The sequence goes on along the minus strand of CM029786.1, from coordinate 6,573,554 downwards.
AAAGATTGTAAAAAATTCATGTTAAACAATGTTTAAAACATTAGTATTCCAATTAATTTCCTTATCATTTAAAAATTCAGTTACAGTATAATAGCATTTGTGCATCAGCATTTTTTTTAGTTTTCTTTTGAACATTGTTATGTTAAGTTCTTGTATGGCATTTGGCAGCTTATTATATATAAGAGGAGCCATACAATAAATGCTGTCACTCATAATCTTTTTTTTGCGTTTGTCTATATAGCAGTCTACACTTATCACGCCGGTTACGTTTTACTTTGTCACTCAATAGAGGAAAATAATGAGGGTTATTCCTTACAAAACACATAACTTCAAATATGATGCAGGACGAACAGGCATGGCAGGGTTAATATTTGGTTGTCTATGAATACTTGTCGGCAGCTATCTGTAACTTGCATCCCGAACATAGCACGAATGCATCGTTTTTGTGCTTTGAAAACTGAGGCTGTATCAGTTGAATTCCCCCAAAAAGAGCAAGGATGAAAGTGACGCATTTGGAGAGTATGTCTCTATGAAACTCAAACAATTAAAAAACCGTTGTGCTTACAATACTGCTCAACATCACATTAACAATATTTTGTACAATGCATCAATGGGACTATATGATTATCCTACAAACATGACAGAGCCAACTGCTAGTAGCTCCTGGGGATACAACTCTGGACCAAATCCATCCACTTTTTCGGAAAATAATGCTGTCTGTAGCTCGAGAGGATACGAGGGTCAAACTGAAAGTTCTTAGAACTGGCCACTTATAAACAATATAATAAAAAAATAATTCTATAATTTGAAAATAGAACTCTTTGCCAATATTACTGAGTATATACTTCATTCATTTGTCATTTGTTTTACGATTTGGCGGCAAATTGAAAATTGTCTGTGTCACGTCAACATGAATTTAACACGAAAAAATTTTCGTGCAATGATTTTTTATGACTTTCGATGTCATTTAAGTCAACAAGAAAGTTATGATAGACTACGAAGAAGCCCCAACTTTCACGATGAAGCCCCATCTCGTGCGACTGTTTACAACTGGTTTAATGAGTTTAAACGTGGTCGCACTAATCTCACTGATGATTTACGTGAGGGACGGCCTTCTACGGCGACGACTGAAGATAACATCAGTGTTGTGCGGCGTATGATAGAGACTGACAAAAAAGTGACCTATCAGCAGATTCGGACAAGCTTAGGCATCGGTATGAGTCAAGTGCACAAAATCCTACACGAACATTTAGCGGTCAGGAAGCTTTGCGCCCGGTGGATACCTCATAATTTGACTGAGGCTCAAAAACTCCATCGTGTGGATTGGTGCCGTAAAATGATTGAAAGATTTAACGGAGGTGACTCAAATGCTGTGTTCGACATACTAACAGGTGACGAAAGCTGGATTTACTGTTATGATCCTGAAACCAAAAGACAATCTGCTCAGTGGGTGTTTCCTTTCGAGGAGTTGCCAACTAAAGTGAAGAGAGATCAAAGTGCGGGGAAAAAAATGGTGGCCTCGTTCTTTGGAAGGATAGGTCATTTCACAACAATTGTGTTAGAGGATCAAAAACAGTTTCTGCAGAATGGTACACTACCAATTGTTTGCCACTTGTCTTGGAAAAGTTCGAGAGAAACGACCTCGCAGTAGGATCCTCCTTCACCACGACAACGCCTCATCGCACACCGCCAAGCGAACGATCGACTATTTGGCGACATCAAACGTTGAATTACTGGGTCACCCGCCGTATAGCACCGACCTCGCGCCTTGTGATTTTTATTTATTTTCAAAAATTAAAGAAAAACTTAAAGGAAAGCGGTTTATGAATGCTGAAGAAGCGGTGGCTGCGTATCGCGATGCCATTGAAGAGACCCCTAAGGACGAGTGGGCAAAGCGCTTTTCCCAGTGGTTCCATCGCATGCAGCGGTGTATTGACGTGAATGGACAATATTTTGAAAAGATATAATAAAACTAATAACTGGCTAATGTAATCAGTTTTTGATTTTCTAAGAACTTTCAGTTTGACCCTCGTATAATCAAACTAACGTTCATGTTAACAGGGGAAAACCAAATATTGAAATTTGATTTTACATTAGAATAAGGGGAATACCCGAATACCCAACTAGTCCATACGCTTACTTTCTTTCTACGGCCGACATAGGGACATTCCGAGCGGGACCGGCGCGGCGGGAAATTACCTATGAATTCTATAAATAGGAGTGCCTTTTGTTTTAATTTTGCATTTAATTATTAATTTGGTAAGTGATAAGTCATAAGAAGATAACAATAATAACAACTTCAGGGAAATCAGAAATGTCAACTCCAGGACGCAAAAAGCATAGTATTTGGGAACAATTTACGTTGATTCCCCAAGAAAATACGACATTGAAGACAAATAGGGTGCGTTGCAGGAAATGTAAGAAAGAAATAGTTGGAATTGTGAAAAGAATGGAGGCACACTACCAGCAATGTAGCACTACTAGTTCTAATACTGTTGGAAATATGGAAGCGGTCGAAGACTTGGAGGAATTATTGATGATGAGTGGTGCTGGTTCTTCCCAATCTTCAGATAATTCTTCTGCTAGTACTGCCACACCCGCACCTGTGACTACTCTTCAAAATAAGAGTGTCAGTACCACCAGCAGCGGCAGCGCAACGAGCGTGAACATTTCAATGAAAAAATTTACTATTGCCACAAGTCAAGAAGATAAGAAGAAACTTGATTTACAATTGTCTCGCTATATATTTGCTACCAACTCGCCTTTTAACCACGTAGAACACCCACAGTTTCTCAAATTAATAGATATTTTACGCCCCGGATATAAACCTCCAAACCGCAAACAAATTGCAGGTAATCTGCTCGACGAAATCTACAACTCCACCCAGGAAAGTGTAAAAAATGAGTTGAAAAATAAAGTTGTCAATATGTCAATTGATGGTTGGAGTAACGTAAGGCAGGACTCAATATGTGTATGTGTCACAGATGTGTTGACAAACTCGACTCATTTAATCAATACAATAGATACGAAAGCCATACAGCCGACTACTTGGTTAAAATCTGTACTATGCACATTTACTCATTTTGAGTGTCATATTTATTATGTTGACCTTTATAAATAAACTAGTATTCCATAGCTTAAATAATATTCGATATAATCGAATAATCTTATTTTGGCATGGTAATTAAATAAAACATATTGCTTTTATGACATATATGTGTATAATGACAATAAAACTAAAAACTATGGCAATAAAACAATGCGAAAGATTAATCTGCACGGTGCGCAGCGTAGTGACAGATAACGCAGCAAATATGTGTCGTATGAGACGAGATTTGGCTCAACAGGAAGCACTAGCTACTTACAAGGATTTCCTTACGTATGGTTGCTCGTCACACATGCTAAACCTTCTAGCGAAGGATTTAAACGCAGAAGATGTTACTGAGAAAGTTAAATCAATAATGCGGTACTTCAAATACACGCACTTTGCATCTGCCAAATACAAAGAAGCTGGTGGAAAAGCAATCGTTATACCACAACAAGTACGGTGGAATACAATGGCTGATAGTTTAAAAGTTTTATTGGAAAATTGGCATATAATGTCAGACATATGCTTAAATAATGCAACTGCAATAGATTTGTCAATTTCGTTGAAAGTAAATGACATGACACTAAAGCAACAAGTCCAGGTTTCTACAAAAACTGGAAAATATTGCAGTTACACTTGACATTTCCCAGAAAACATCCTGCTGTATTGGCGAAGTGACTGAAGCATGGATAGAGCTTAAAAACATGTTTGAGGTTGAGAATGTTCGACTGCGTGAAACCACTGCATGATTTAAGTAAATTCTATGCCCGATTTGAAATGGCAATGTCTCCAGCTCATTTTGCAGCTAACTTACTACATCCTAAGTACAGGGGCGAAAAACTCACCAGTGAAAATATTTCTGAAGCTTTATCATATATAGAAGTTTATCACAAAGATGCAATGTCCTATGTTGTAAAATACAGGGCAATGACAGATCCCTTTCATAACTTTCTATTTGACGGTCAGGTAGTAAATCAAGTCGGACCTCTGGAATGGTGGTTGTCTTTAAAAAAACAAATTAATGGCCAAACAATGGACTTAGTGACCCAGCTTCACACTGCAGTGGCTTCAAGTGCTGGAATCGAACGACTGTTTTCAACATTTGGATTTATTCACTCTGACGTACGAAATAAACTGGGTACTGATAAAACTGCAAAACTTGTCAGTTTTTAAATAAGAAAAACTAATTACTACTTAAATACCTACTTTTTCTTAAATATAAGTTGTTTTTTAATAAATTACACATATATGTCATAAAAGCAATGTGTTTTATTTAATTACCATGCCAAAATAATTACATAAGTTCAAAAAAATAAGTAAAACAAATAGCATAGACTCCACTGGTTTCAAATGTAAAACTATTTGGAATCCTAAAAGTTCTAAATACTAATTTATTTTCATTAATTTACTATAAAAAAGTTTACGAGCTCTATTTACGAGGAGCCCTCTCAAATGGCAGAGCGAAAAAAGCTTTGTTAGAACCTGGATAAACTCTACTACTAAATTTCTAAACAAATCACTTAGTTTTTCAAACAAATTTCTAAACAAATACTTCCGGACGAAGGTCAGGACGTGGTTTGTTTTTTCGCGCTCCAGACGGATGTCCGACAGACATTCCTCTTCCAACGAAGCCAAAACATTACCAGCCAGATTAGATGACCATCCCAACTACAACAAAAAGCCAACAAAGACTGGAGATCAAACCAGTTATACCAATATGGAAGATAGGAGTAAAGAAACAAATGATGTTTGGCCTAACCCAGAGTACGAGTACTACTCGTATGCTTTAAAAGACAGACAATATTGACAGCAACTTGTGTATCCCTTGTGTATCCGCAGGTCTTATCTCGCTGCAAAGTGTTTGATAAAGTGTAGGTCAATGACTGATAACGAGATCATCAAAATAATCGATGAGTTATACAAGTTATGCAATAGCGAATACACTGCATCATGGGTATATTGGAGAAATAGAAATAAACCCTTGTTGACAGAAGCTTATCAGCAATTTAAGGACATATCTATGCATTCTAGTACACAACTAGACATATTTTTCACTAGATACATGGGTCAATGTGGATATTTCTGAGATGTTAGTGCCCAATATAAATGTTATTTTAGTGCCCAATATAAAACTATTTGAAATCCTAAAAGTTCTAAATACAAATTTATTTTCATTAATTTACTATAAAAAAGTTGTTTTAAACTTGTTTTTTTTTCAATGATTTAAACATTGCTTAAAACTTGTTTTAAACTTTGTTTTTAAACACATGATTAAAAACACGGTTTTATTTCAAACTGTTTTAAACACTGTTTTAACCCTTAACAACCCACAAGTGTCTCGCGGACACATTTTTGCGTTTAAGTTTTCATAAAAACGAAAGTATTTATTTTTATGAATCGGCCTTTTATCTAATTTATCACCAATGTTTTACGAATCTAAATGTGCAATGAAAATATTTGTGACATGAATAGTTTATTATTTTTGGTTAATAAACGAAAATAGTACTTCATCAACAAGTCATCAACAAGTGTCCAACAGACACAGTTGACAACAGAACATTTTATTTGATTCGAGTGTGAAAGTCGATTGTTTTTTTATTTACTTATAATCTTATGGTTTCGGGTGGGCAATAGTGGCTGCTAGACTTTTGTTTATGTTATAATCGTGGTCTTTGTAATCGTATCACGTATCAGTCATCAGAAACTTTTGTCAGAAAGTAGTCGTGTTCTAATTCGTTTTTATTCAAAGATATGGCTAACCCGCAACTAACACAAACTGAAATTCAACATGCCCTTGTTGAAAGCGACGATGAGAACATTTTTGTGCGTGAGCGCGATAGTGATGATGAAAATTTTGCTGTTGACAGCTGTTCTGGCAGTGAAAGTAATGTGACAGAACCAGCGTCTGAATACGATGATGAACAATTATGGAGCGAGAGTGATGATGTACCATTACAAGAGTACGTCTCAATTGACACTTATATAAAGGAAGAGATGGAACAACTTGGAAATCAGAACCTGACAGGCAAAGCCGAACGCCTCGACACAACATAATTCGCGGTGGTATTCATAAGGTGATTCTTCCGCCGGGGCAAGCTATAATAGCTTTAGACTGTGAGCGATCGATAGACAGTTTCAGCCTTTTTTTCGACGATCACGTATTAGAAATTATAGTAAAATATACCAATACTGAAGGGCTTAGAGTTCTACAAAATCAATGGAAACCAGCAGACAAAATCGAAATAAAAGCATTTCTAGGTCTTTTACTGACAATAGGCGTCAATAAACAGGGAGGTGTAGATTTTAGAGAATACTGGGACCCTATCTTTGGCAATCCAATATTTCGAGCTACAATGGGATGTCATGATTTCAAATTGTTTTAAAAAAGACGTTAGTTCGATTCGGAACCGGAACGTGTTATTTCTTTAACATACAGGTAGCGACCTCTAGTGGTAGCTAACAGAAGGGCGAAAAGGTAGGCCAGTTGCACTGGCAGAGGGAGAATAATTTTAGCCTCCGGGCAGACAAGTCGAGTAGAGAACAGTGTGAATATATGTAGCTAGATTTAAAGTGACACAGTGGTTAATTTAACATCACAATTCAGAAGAGGGGTATATCCAGAAAAAAAAGGTATGAAATTGAACAAATTACTATTATCCTTTTTTTTTTCTTTGCGCCCACTAAATTAAAATTTATTGAAATGAGCACAATGTATGTAGTCAATATGTTATTTTGAACCCCTGTAACGCTTCTGGTCAGGGCCACACCCTGATGATGTGTTGTAGGAGTAAAAAGATTGATGTAACGGAATGTAGGCAAATTCTTGACCAAGGCTACTCTTTGGGAGAAATCTGCGTACATTGGTGAAATAGATCCCAATTCCATTATTATTGGAGCTACTATAACTGTGATTATTTTGAGATTTTGCTAATTGATTTATTTTAGTGAAAATAAAAGTACCCTCTAATACTTTGCATTCACTGAGCGAAAAATGTAATAACCCGATAATATAACGAAATTTTGAAAAAAAAAACGGTTAGAATATGTTTGGTCGGTGATTTGACGAGTGCGGAGACTAAATTGACGACTCCAAACTTGTGTTTGTAGTATTTAGGTTTTTGACATTATTTTTTTTAATTGACTTGTAACTTTTTATGAATATATTTTATATAGTTAAAAAAATTAAGAATAAAACTTGTATATCACTTGTCCATATTCTAAATTACATAATTGGATCAATGAAAACAAGGATTTTAATTGGAGCAAATAGTGTTTTTTGTGACCTTCTGTGAATTGCCAGGAATACGAATTACCAGTGTCATTCAACCCAGACCAGCTACCACAAAGTCAACTCTAGCAAAAGATACTACACAAAATAATATTATGTGAGATGTAAAGGAATTTGAGGTTGATGAAGTAAAGTTTTCCATATTTTACAGAATATATTGATGCACTGGTTATACACTTTGTACTTTAGGCAATTGAGGCAATGGCGACTCAAAGATTTGACGTAACTTCCCAAACGATGCCCAGCCCAGACATATTCTTCTGTCAGCCTCTTTGTCAAAGTTGTTTCTACCCAGTTGAATAACTTGGCCTCGGGTGGACCGACAACCTGAAGAGAGTGGCGGGAAGCAAATGGATGCGGAGAGCTGAAGACCGGATTTGGTGGCACAATATTGGAAAGGCTATGTCCAGCAGTGGACGAACACGGGCTGACAACGATGATATTGATGCAAATCACCATATTTATATCAAAGATGTTTTGCAAATCACCAAATATCAAAGATGTTTATAATATTCAGATAACATATTTAAACACTACATCCCTTACATGACATTGCCATGTGAATCTTCAACTTAACGTTAATCCAGACATAAATGAGAACAGAAACAGAAAATAATGCTACATAGAAAAAACAAACAATGTTATCAGGTACTTGGCTCTTTGGTTGTATTATACTTTAGTTGTCCAAAGCAACTGAAACAAACATTTGAGGAACAATTGAAATGGCATTGACAAAAACCTGTCCTTCAATAGGAGAGTTGGTAACATAATTTACCATGCTGGCTAAGTGCAGATTACCAGATGACATGTGTCCTTGAAAGATATCATTCATGGAAACGGTGCCAACATGTTTTTTTTTTCAACATCACAGTCAACAAAAACTACAAACTTGTCCAATATTTGGAAAAATAATTAAAAATGCAACCAACATAGTGAATTCAGAAGTTCTTATCATGAGGACACAATGCCTTTTTTGAAACTATGAACAAAATGTTTCTTACATTATTCTTTACAAGAAATTGTACATCCCTTACATGACTATGTCATGTGAATCATAAAATTTCCACACTGCAATTACTAGAGATAAGGGTGGCTAGGTGGCTACATATTGCAACCATAATGGCTAAATGCAGAAGTATTTTAGCACTTTTACACTAACGACATACACAAATGTGACTGCAACAAACCTATCATATATCAAACAGATTCACAATCGGATCACATGAGTTTTAGTTGCAGATTCCTTGCAAAACCAAACAGATAGAGCTGCGAAAGAAAAAAGCTCATAGCAAGAACCTATGTAACCATCGCAGAACACTTATCACATGGATAAACCGAATAGTAACCATAACCATTCAGCGGTGTTACAGTATTTACAGGAAGTAAGTGCCTGCAGTTATGTAATTTTCTCAAAAATACATACGACAGCACACGGTAGAAAGAAATTAAAACCGAAACTGGTAAATCCACTTGCGTCTAAAAGGTATCTATGATAAATCTATGCAAACGGCACAACCAATGAAACACAAGATTCCTGTGTTCAACCAAAAAGTATGTATATAACGACAGTTTTATCTAGTAACCACCATCTAGTAACACCACAACTCTGCAACACCACAGACCACACTACACTACCACGCCGCCACAGAGCACAGACCTAAGACCAAACCACAATTACCAGAACCACAAGTATATCCCACAACCAAACAACCATCAACCGATTCAACCGTCGTAGGCTTGGGCAAAAAAAAAATCGATATATCGAAATATCGATTTTATTTTCGAAAATAATCGATATTTATCGTCGATTTTTTTATTTCCGATATATCGATTTTCGATATTTATTTTCGGATATCGAAAACGATATGTTTTGCCTCGAATTTTCAAGCATTTATACACTTTAATTCTCCAATTGCAGTATTTAAATGCTATATGAAACACAAGCAACTATATTCGCTCAGAATGTTCTTCAGTGTCAAATTTATTCAGGACATCGTTCTCCAGATGTGAGGTCTGACCGAGCAACATCAGCAAAAGCAAAATAAATAAAACGTCTATATGGTGCAGACATGAGCAGCTTTTAAATCTGAAAACAGCTACGCCAGAGATTCCGAGCTCTGGATCTGTCCCCAATAAGCTTAACCAGTGTCTGGACCAACCACTTTTTGAGAAGAAGTCAGATCGGATACACATCGGAGAGTGTGCGACTGATTTCCACGATTTTTTAACCCCCGACCAAAAAAAGGGGTGTTATAAGTTTGACGTCGATGTCTGTCTGTCTGTCTGTCTGTGGCACCGTAGAGCTCAAACGAATGGGCCGATTGCGATGCGGTTTTTTTTATTTGAAAGTTAATATCCGTGTGGATGTTCTTAGCTATGTTTTGTTAATATCGATTCAAAATGGCCGCCTCCACAAAATAGCGGACAAAATATTTCTTCACAACCTACATCAATATGGGTATCAAATGAAAGGGCTTGACTAGCAAAATACTATACATTATAACAAATTTCAAATTAAAGATGGCCGCCACCACAAAATGCCAAATTGTATTATTTTTTTCACTACTACCTCAATATGGGTATCAAATAAAAGGGCTTGACTAGTAGAGCACTAGGACAAATTTAAATCCAAGATGACCGCTACAACAAAATGGCGAAATACATTTCTTTTTTCACAACTCCCTTAATATGAGTATCAAATGAAAGGGCTTGACTAGTAGAACGTTATACAGATAATCCGAGATCCGAGGTAGTCAGGGGTTAATCAAATTTTTTAATTTTGTTCTTGTCTATCGTAATGCTCGTAGCTCGAAAAAGCGACATCATTTCGTTTTGGTTGGTGTCCCAAAGACACGAACGAAGAGATTTGACTCTACTTTTGTGATAAGAACGTCAAGGCTGTGAAATACGTTGCCTGAGAGAGTTTTTCCCGATAGTTACAATCTTTGTGTCTTCAAATCGAGAGTGAATCGGTTTCTTCTAGATAAACACGCTCCATCGTAGACCGCATCATCGTTTAACATCAGGCGAGATGGCGGTCAAGTGTAAACCTATAAAAGTTAAATAAAATCCAATTGATTTTTGGGTGAATTGCTAAATTTTACTCCGGTTCTTTTGGAAATCGCTCTAATATCCGAAAGGGTAGTTTCAGTCGTTAATTTAACAGTGCCGGATAATAGGAGCAGATTGACAGGTAGGCACTTTAAATAAAGATTGCTGCTGATGTCTATATCAGACTATTGTATATGTAGGTTGGAGCGGAGCTAGTGACAACACGGTGGATAAATCCGCACTCATGCACCTACATAACACAGACGAATACTGGTTTCAGTGATGGTTAATTTTGAACATTAAAATATGTACGAATTATGAACAAATAATAAAATTGGTTGTCTGTAAAGTCGGTTAGTTTACGAACGACAACGTATAACAAAACACTGATAGATGCGGTGCAAGCGTACAATGAGCGTAATGGGACACTTTTTCGTGCACGCAGCCGGCGTTCATCGATTTATTAGTCGTTGTCACGTCAATAATATGCCAGATATTATGTATTTTCATTTATCTAATTAATAAGTGCTTAATATTTAAGTAACCTTCTCTTGAAAAAAAATCGATATATCGAAATATCGATATTTTTTGAAAATATATATCGATACATTTGGTAAGTATCGATACTATTAATATCGATATATTTTGTTTATTTGCCCATCCCTAAACCGTCGTCACTCGTCACGTCTCCCGTTGTCCCCGGTCCCGCGTCCGCGTCCCGCGTTCCCAGTTGTCAAATTCAACTTCAACCCATGGTAGCATGGTACCTATTATTTGCTATTATTGTGGTGTGGTGTGTGGATTAGCCTGACAATGTGACAATGCCAATGCCGCCAGTCACGTAGAAAGCAGCGTTGCCGGTTGCGGATGCCTGAATTCCCCAAAATTTGAAGGAAAATTCCCCCAATTCGGGGAGAAACGTATGCCGATTCCCCACAAATTCCCCACATAATTAATAAAATGGAAAATGAACTATATATTCATATTTATTGGGGCATTTGCCGTATCTTACAGTTTAACATTGTTTTGAGTGATAAAAACTTAACAATACCGTTCTGTATTATTAATGTTTGAGTATTTTTTACTTTTCCCAGAGTCAAATAAATGTCACTGTGGTTAATGTATAATTTGTACTTTAAAAGGAATGAAAACAACCTAAAAACTAGAACATGGCCAAGTAAACAATGGTACAACAATTACTTTTCTTTTCAAAAATTCAAGAATTTTGGCTTGTGGTAAAGTGTCTGCTCCAGTGTTACTGTTACTGATGTTACTGATTTTCAAACACAAATCGAAAATAAACGCAGTTTCAAATAAACAAAAAAATCTGCTCCCTTAATTTGGAATAATAACTTTAAAAAACTTTTTTGTGTTTATTTTTTACTAAGTCGTCTTAATTGACCAAGTATCCGTATCCATTCATCCGTATAATGTCTTTCATTCTCACTGAGCTTCATTCACAGCCCACAAAAAAACTGTTTGTGGTACGTCAAAAGAAGTTTTCACTTCAAAAAAATTCTACCGACTCATTCAATAAAATTAAATTAATTGAAATCAGCGGGTTATTTTTAACTTTTTAGCATTTAGTCCAAACATTCATCCATTATTTAGATAAGATTTTAAAATTGTGAGTACTCAAAACTCAGTGGCGTAACTAGAGTGGGAAAAACAGGGTGGCAGGGCTGGCAAAATGCCACGGGCCCCCGACAAGGGGGCCCGTGGTCGCAAAAGACCGCAAGCGTAGAAACAAAATTTTAACATTGCACCTGAGTTATATTTTATTTGAACTAAAAATATATATAATTTTTAAAGCATAACATCCAACCATGATACAAGTTCAAATAGGGCCCTTTCTTAAAAGATAATGAGAATAGATCTAAAACTCGTCAAAGGAAGGTAAAACGCCATTTTGACGAACATTGCGAAGATGAGCGTCTTCAAGATCCGGAAAGTTTGTTCAGAGTGAATATATTTTATCAAGAATTAGACCTATTTATTGAACAACTGAAGTCGCGGTTTCTTCCAATGACTGAAATTGTTTCCAATATCAGTGTTTTGCGAAACATAAAAACCGGAAAAAAGATTTATATTGATAAAATGTTATTAAAATTAAAATCGAAAAAGATGGTTAATGGACCATAGCTTCTATGACATAAAACACTTCTTTGAATTTAATGAAAATAGATTTAGCCCCTCAAATTCTCAATGTTAATTTATGTATAATGTATAATATATAGCTACAATTATTAGTTTTCAGTTAATTAGTGTCATATTTTTGTGTCATAAAATATAGATTTGCATATAGTGAATCTTTTCGCATGCATTTTAGGCCGAAATTGTCTTGGTGCTAAGTATTTGTAAGAACTTTAATGTAACCACAATATAAAGCGAAATAAAGAAACTTGAACTAAAATTAAATTCTTATTTCATTGTTTATATTAAAGTATTGATGTTGAGTAACTATTTTAGTGGTTTATTAATATTAAACTAAGAACACCATGAGGAATTTATTTAATAGGGCCTTCAGGATCAAAAGAATTTGCCACGGGCCCCAAATCATATAGTTTTCCGACGAGTTAAAAATAGTTCTAACGTACGCACAAGATGGCGATAGTGTAGACTCAAAAAGATTTGTCTGTACCATAGACTCTCAAAAGTGTAATTACTATGAAGCACTCCCAATGTTCAGGGAAAAAGTGTAAATCTAAATTATTTGTGATAACTAAACATTTTGGAGGTTTCCCAATCACATCACTTATTTTAGAAAAATTATAATTTTATTCTCAGCTCAGCTGATGTGTTTGGTTTGTTTACCTTCTATAAACCCTAAATACTCGAAGAAAAAATTTTATACTTAAACAATTTTTCTTCTTTTTTAATGTTAAAATATTGGGAATGAAAATATTCAGTTAAATTGATAATACAAAAAAACCGTTACTGATCACTTTCGAATTTCATTAAAAATCTTTAAAACTCTCGGTGCAGATGCAGCGACACAAACTAAGCAAAAGTAAAAGGAAGATTAAAAAATATAAATGGCAACATTGATACGAAAATATTTATCTACGGCTAAAGGACTAGTATCCAATATATACATGGCCAAGAATAAATAAAAAAATAATAGTGTTGAGACATTAGTTACCAAACGACGACTAAAAAGAACCACTCCTGAAGTTTTAGTGAAATATTCGAATTAGCTCATCGATTATCTTGTTGCGTGGCCGTTATTTTTCGGCGATCCACTATTGTTCAGTAATGCTGCATGGTGATCTTACTAATTTAGTTCACTCTTACTCGAATTGTATATTACGTATTCAACGATTTTATTAGACTTCGTATTTTGTAGTGAACATTTCTTTAGCATCGTTATGATTTGAAAATCAATGAAACGAAAAAGCGCCAGTAAAAAGCAAGTTAAGCATTTCTAAAGTATCACTTCTACCACGTATTTTTTTCTAGATACAGATTGTCTAGACATTTTGAAGACATAAAAACAAATAAATGATAGATCGTTTTGTTCCCGCGAACCTGCATAAGTTGCTGACCTAGCGTTTGCGCCTACGCAGTATCGGGCGACATCACGCCATGCCACCCAGCAATGCATAGTTGCGTCTGGGTTAGATTATAAGTTTTCTTTAAGCCTCATTGTAATAAGCAAATTAAGTCTCAATATATTCTTCGGCTCATCTAGACGTAGTTAGTTTTATTTAAATTAGTTTTTAAAAACATTTCAACGCGCTCCCGAAAGTTAACTAGATGGCGTTTATGTTACATCTAACAATTCTTAACATTTCTATCCGAATCTAAGGTTTTGACAATATCCATATATTGAGATAGGTGAATTTTTTAATCAGACAATTTATAGTTCTCTTGAATTGAATGCATGTACACAAAGCGTTTCCGATTTTACAGATGTTATTAAGCAATAGCAACCAACAACACAACAACAATAGCAAATAACAACAATCGTAGATATCTACGATCAGGTAGCAAAAGCATAAGCAGCCCACTAATTGTTCCCACTGCTGGGATTCAGGGCCTTCTTTTGCAAAGAGAGAGTCAAGACCATAATCCATCACGCTGGTGCACTATGGATTGGTGGATGACACAGTCATGACCTCGAAAAATTCTAGGTACATGTCGGTTTCCTCACGAAGTTTTTGCTTAACCGTTTTAGGTTAGCGGTATTACGCACATATTTTCGAAACGATAGGATCCCAATCGGCAGTTGCCATTCTCCCGAAGAGACCAGCCGGAGCTTTTCGCAATAATTGAGTATGTATAATATAATAAATAGTAATAAACACTTTTTTTATGATTTTTCAACAGAAAGCTTTTCATTTCAACTCGAGTCTTTGTTTAAGTCTGATGTTGTATATCTTATGATTGTCTAATAAACAACGTTGGACTCAAATATAGACTCGATCGTTTTTTGGCACAATAATTGTTTAATAAGTACTGAACCCATTTTTTGGTCGTAATTTTTTTATCGATATCGAATAAATTCGTAAATTATAATATACTATGTATATATGTAATTGTACTATATACGGATACATGATCTGTTAGGTTGGTACTTCAGTAAGTAGTAATCACAGATTACAGAAACGTTTCTGTTGAGTCAGCGCCACCATTCAAGTCTGATAGACGCGACGCTGTTAAGGCTTGTTCGCATTAGGCTAGTAAATTAGTCTAGTAGAGAGTAATTTAGTAGCTAAAATACTCGCTACTATTCAAAAATCGTTCGCACCGTGCTTTAGTACAGTTCACAAGTGAGTAGCGTTTCGCGACATGAAGATCCTACAACGCAATAAAACAAATGAATGAATAAGCTAATCTTATCGAATCGTAATTGCTATTTTAGAAGAGGTGAATGAGGAAATTTGTGCGATCAATAAAATAAGTTATTCCACAAACAATTTCGTATTTGGGAAATTGTTTGAAGTTATTTTTCTCTCCAGACTAATTCGACAAGTTCGAACCTGTTTAATCGGCGAGCCAATGAGCGCACCGCTCGCAACGAACGCGTGGTGGGGGGTGCTACTCGCCCGTTGAAAATAGAACAAAATGGATTGACTCGACTAAATCACTTCCTAAACTACTGGACTAAATTTTCACTGTTCATACACGTTTAGTTGCTAAATTACTCGTCACTAAGCTAAATTACTAGCCTAATGCGAACAAGCCTTTAGCGCGTAACTAAATGCTGCCAGTAACTTATGATCAAATGACTCATTTTCTACTTATGCTCCAAAACTAAAGTTAGGAATTGTAAAATATTAGTTCTACCCATGAAGTTATATCAGACAATAGCCTAACGAACTATTTAAACGATAAAATAAAACAAATGCTCTGTATCTATTTATTTTTCATTTATTCTCTATATATAAAATGTTATGTTGGTTTGTGTACGCTTCAAAAACTCAAAAAGTTCTGCACTGATCGAGCTGAAATTTTACAATGAAATATAATCCGCTTCAAGGATTGTTTTTATCTAATTTTTGCATCACAATGTGTCACAGCGAAGCGTGGAAGGGTACAGCTAGTTTATTATATATTTTTACAATAATTGTGATCTACTTCACATAATGGTTTTATACCAGTCATATCACAATCGCTGTCACTTGTATCAATTAAGTCACTATCATGATCCGATTCAGTGTCGCTATCATTTTCTGTACTAATTTTAAATCTTTCCATTTCCACATTGATAAATCCGTAATTTGTGAAGTACTCATCTTTAACATTCTTGACATGATCACATTGAATGTGCCAGTCGTCCTCTGTGATGCTTGCAAAAGCAGCTTCAGTCAGTTTAACTAGTTTTTTGGGATCTTGAGCAACATTTTTCTCGGCAACGCGTCTTTTGACAAGACTCCAAATTTTTTCTGTTGGATTTAAGTCACAATGGTACAGATGGTACTTTACAACTTTATGGTTGTGTTGCCTCAGCAACTCATCAACTGCGTAAACTGGTGGCTTCTTGTTTTTTTTAAAGTGCCATCGTCGTTGCGCGTGCAATACCGCGGAAGAACACTTGGTAAATACCGCGTATCTACATTTTTACAATTTTACAGGAGGAAGAAAAAACTTAATAACTTGGTAATTTATAACTATACTACTGACTGAACTTTATAGCAGCTTCTTTGCTTCTTGTTTTATAGAAATTTAACGTAAATTTGCTAAGAACTTGTTTAGATTTTGTGTAAAGTCACTTACGCGGTTTTGTTCCAGAAAATTACCTTGAAAATACTATCGTTTGAGCAGATACGCAGTCCCAATAAAATGTTATGTTATGATATTATTTATTTTAATTTATTATTATAAATGATTTTAGAACCGAAAACGTACAAAATTAAACATCTTATCATAAAAAACCCCTTAGGTACTCTAGATACCAACCTATTTTTTTATAATCAACTTGAATTACTTTTACTTATAAGCATGTTAAAGAAGAGGAATCTCCTCATAATATGTTTAACTAAATTTAGACATGTTATATCACGCAATCCCTGAATTTTCTAATTACGATGAAACAATTACGTGTACCTAATTAAGAATAAGAAACTGAACAGTTCCCTCAATCTTTTAAAATAACATCAATTCTTGAAGAAGACAATGCCTATATAATATAGACAATACCTTGTTCAGAAGCATTACATATAAAATTAAAAGATCTAACACTTAAATATGGCTATCATTACATAGATAATCTTCTAATCTTATTATCTTAAACATAGAAGTATTTATAATGAATCAACAATTAAAATTAGTTTCTTAAGTCTTAAATTTCCATTAAAACGATTAATAATCACAGTATTTAAGATCTTGGTTATTAGGAACATTATTTAAAAGGTAAATTATCACAAAAAAATATGACAGTCTTTGGGTATGACACTCTTCAGCTCCTGTAGGTGATCATACTTTGTTTTAGATATCGGTTGTCTGATGATTGAAGATAACTTCTCGAAATTTGTCTCCATCCAAATAGTCGTCTTCTCCATCTTCTCCATCCAAATAGCCAATATCGAACTGTCTATTCTTTTAAGCCCAATGTTTCTAAAAATGTTCTTGAGCAAACTCTTTCCTTTTTGTCATTTACTTTTAATAAATAGTAAACTTTGGTGTCACTGTGTCTTGAATTTGAGTTCTTAGTTTTTCTAGTTGTAGACCATTTAACTCCCATTGAAGATACATATATACATTCTCTTTTCTTGCCAAGTCATATTCCAAAAGGTTTTAAAAATTTCTGACCACACTTTTCTGTTAGCTTTGAGCAATACATAACTGTACCACTGAAACATCTCTTCGACATACATAATGGACGAATTATTCTTACGGGTTTGGGATAATTTTGAGCAAATTTAGCGCCATATTTTTTTAATCCAAGGTATTCCTCCTCCGTTCTCCGTTATTTATTATTCTTTTCCAGTTATTAGGATGCGCTTTGCGCTTTCTTCCATTTTTCTTCGTCGAGTTTCCTATTTCCCTTTCAGGAAACCACTCCGCATTTTCTGATGATAATGATTCTAAATTTGTTATATCTGAGAGGGCGACAAAAGAATGATCAGTGACTGAATCATCAGATGAAAATTCATGGTAATTTTTATTATGCTCCTCTGTATTAATGTTTATTTTAATAGGAGTTATAATATTATCATCGCTATTGTGTGTTAAAGTAGGATCCAATACTGTTGTAACCGTAGTAAACTCGGATGTCAAATTTTGGTTCAGAGGTTCTTGCTCTAATTTCCCTAACAAAGGAACAGAAACTATTTCTTGTTGTTGGTTTCCAGATAGTAGAAGCTGGTGGTAGAAGTAAGTTTGTTTCATCGCATCTTCTTTTATTCAATATTTCTTTCTTTTTTTTGCGACAGTAATTTTCGCTTTTCACATAGATCTCTTAAAGTTATCACGTGTTCGTTAATATGAGCATTCTCTAAAAATAATTCGTCATTTTCTTCGTCCTCCAACAAAAGATTTAATTACTTTAAATTATATGTATCTAAAAAAACATATATTTAGTAGAATGCAATACCGCGTAAATTACAAATACAACTTTTATAATGTAATATCAATACCACGTAACTATGTGTTACAGGTTATTATTGCTCACAATCTTAAAAATATCAAAGAATGATACTTAGTCACTCTATTCAAAGATAAACATATTAAAAAGAACCCCTATACAGAATAAAAACGTACTTACGTGGTTGTTATTCAGGACAATTAATTATTTTACGAGAGCACGCACTAATCGTGTTTCAAATTGTTCGCCCATCCTGTAAATACGCGGACTTGCGCCAACTTCAAACACAAGTACTGTTCCGCGGTATTGTTTTTATTGAAATATAGGGTTTTTTGTTGGCTAATTTAAATTCTGTGAGTGGTGATCTAAGCAAATCAGCGCTACGGATCTGTAGCCGCGATATTTCATTTTTGCACCTTTTGCTGTTACGCGGTATTTACAAACTGCTCTTCCGCGGTATTGCACGCGCAACGACGATATAACACTGCTTTGGTCCAGCTGTCTTCAAAGAATTTTTTTTTTCGTAGCCATATTTGCATTTCTGATTTAAGGTTTGACTTGATTGTAGCTTTGTTGACCTGCGTGCAGTGGTAAGGTGCGTTGTCCATAACTACCAAAGAATTTTCAGGTAAATTAGGTACTACTTTTTCAGTCATCCACTTTAACCAATTTGAGGCATTCATGTCATCGTGATAGCATAGAATAGATAATATAGATAGAACGGACACTCCCCACCCCCCGCCAATTTCAAGCTTCCTCACCCCTCAGGCCGTTTCGGATACGCTAGGGAGCACTCAACGAAGGGCTGGTATCGAACATCTAAGAAATAACATCATGGTGGGTTGTTGTGCTGTTTACGGCTGTCCGTCAACTAAACGGGACAAGATTAAAAGCTTTATTTAATTTCCTAATGATAAAATAACGTAAGATTAGAAACTTTTCAATAACGTTGCTTTATAATATAACAAGCTTTGCTTAGTTTGGGGTCAGATGGTGTTGTGTGTGAATTGTCTACCAATATTTATTTCTTTATAATAACGAAGTCGTTTTTAACTCAAAAATCCATGTTTTCTATGTGGTGAAAAAAGAATTGCCAACGGTAAACAAGCTAGCTTTGGAACTTAAAGAAGATATAAACTTTCAAGGAAGCAATGCAACAATGCGAAGAATATTAAAACGGTTAGGATTTCGCTTCAAACGCTGTCAGTCAAAACGCAAAGTGTTGGTGGAACGTTATGCAGTTATAATATTACAGCATGGCGGGCCAGATATACTGAAAGGTTGAGAAAAAATAGATTGGTAGACAAGAAACCTGTAGTATATTTAGATGAAACATATATTCACCCTACCTATCATGCCAAGAGTTGTTGGCAAAGCGCAGATGAAGATGGTTAGCTGATATCAGATTCACCGGGGAAACGCTTCATTATAGCTCATGCTGGATCAGAAAATGGATTTGTGCCAAATGCTTTGTTGATTTTTAGGTCACAATAGCAATCTGCTGACTATCACCACACCCCGGACACTCCACTAAAACTCCATACAACCGCCGCTGTGGAGCTGCCTACTCTTCACACAACTACGCAGATGTCGTTCGTACACACGCGTGAATGTGTGCGTTAGCGGTAGGGCTACTGAATTGTTTTATTGAATAGTTGTGCCCCTTGAGTTCACCTGGTGACGTAGTCTATAAACTTGCTATAATGTTGAGTTACATAAATAGAATGAAGCCAAATTATACTATTCTAATTAAAAGGGTATTTGCACAGATTTCTAAATTGTTTCAGAAATCTGTGGGTGTTTGTATTGCCGCGTAAAATGAAAAGAAACCGATGATATATTAGATCAGGTACCTAGATATCTATTTCTGTTAGTAGGTACACATTCGCATTTTATTTTACACTTACCCATGAAGGAAACTTTATTCTGTCACTATAATTATTCCTCCACGCATTATCAATCCGTGCTTGGGCACGTAAGTTACTGGCTGTGTGAGTTACGAACTTAGAGTTAAAAACGACTTCGTTATTATAAATAAATAAATATTGGTAGACAATTCACACACAACACCATCTGACCCCAAACTAAGCAAAGCTTGTAATATTATAGAGCAACGTTATTGAAAAGTTTCTAATCTTACGTTATTTTATCATTAGGAAATTAAATAAAGCTTTTAATCTTGTCCCGTTTAGTTGACGGACAGCCGTAAACAGCACAACAACCCACCATGATGTTATTTCGTTAGGAATTAGATGTTCGATACCAGCCCTTCGTTGAGTGCTCCTAGCGTATCCGAAACGGCTTGAGGGGTGAGGAAGCTTGAAATTAGCGGGGGGTGGGGAGTGTCCGTTCTATCTATATTAGCTATTCTATGGCTGGGGCTCGATTGACCCATAGACTAGGTATGAGAATAAATAATCGGTTATGGAAAAAGAAAACAAAAATCGATTTTTAATACGTAAAAACTTGATAGTATTGGGTGATTTAAAATGCACATAATAATAACCCAATGTTTATAATGAAACACATGTGTGTGTTTAAGATCGCACTGCATAGCATAAGTTAGAATTAAAATAAGTAATTACTATCAAAAACCATTTAACAATTTTAATAATAAAACATAGAAACGATTACATACGAGTACAAATTAAATATAGTAGACACAGCGACACGATTATGACAGATGCAGCTAAAAGACTAGTATCCATGGCCAACAATACATTTAAAAAAAGACAGGTACACTAGACAGACAGCCGCACCTGACTATTTTTCCCGCTCTGGCACACTCGGTGGTCCCGAGTTTACCCGATTTTTTTTCTGTTGAGCTTTATTAATTAGCTTTACATTCGAAGTTCACGAAAAATCTGTGTTTAGTTCGCCAAAAGAAGTTTTCGCTTCAAAAATCATAACCGATATTACATCTACTGCCCCTCGACATTAGATGTGGTCTACCATAGCACGGAGTGTTAATAGATACGCTGGAGGTTACTGCGTACTAGTTTACTCATATTTATCTAACTTATTCCTTAAAACATCTGCTATCCACCAGTGAAACTTCCGCGAAAAGCTGTTTCAAAGATCAGCGACAAAATATACAGAAAATTTAATTCCAACATTATTTTTTTTACGTGAAAACTTCTTTTGGCACGCCACGGATAGATTTTTCGTGGCGTGTGTATTGAATTCTAGCGTCACGTTTGGGAGCGATGATCGCGGAAACGCGGGATGCTAGATCGAGAAACAAAACAAGCGCGTCAGAACGCGAAAGATAAAAAAAGTCCCTGTGTACCTGTGTTTACTATATTTATGTCTTTTTATCACGATATTAACTTCTAGGTACCTACTACCTTCATGTCATTAATTGAAATCGTCACAAAATATTAAATTTGCATTTCACATCCATTGCAAAAAAAGTTTTTGTCGTAATATACTCCTATAACTGTTTTATCACAGCACTTACACTACGTAAACACACAAAATGATAACTTTTTTCATCACAGCACTTACACATATTTTTTAGCGAAATACCTATAAAATAAATAAATAGCAAATACTAAAAATTTGCTAGTCAAAGGCTATTTCAACCGCGTATTTTTTTAAAATTTATTCTTGGCCATTAATACACTAGTTATTCAGACGCATGTTATTCTCGTGTTGCTGTGATCACTAGGTATATTCTCATTTTCAATTTCTAAATATATTTTTTTAATTGTTAAAATTATTTGGTGGTCTTTCGATAGTTAAGTATTTCTTATATTAGTGTTTACTTCTCCCGTGCGGTGTTAAGCACACACTTTTTTTAAAATAAAGAGTTACAAGAAGATCATGACATGTGCCTGTCATATGTCCAGCATAAGTAAAAGTAAAAAAAACCAGTCCATTAAAAGTATTTGCTAGAATCCTTCTAAATCGTCTCTTAGAAATATCAGTCTTTAGTTTTCACTTCTGTCGTGTGGTGTTAAGTGGCCACATTTTTTTAAATAAAGAGTTACAAGACGATTATGGTATGTGCTAGTCATATTATGTCCAGCAAAAGTAAAAGTAAAAAGAAAAACAGTCCAGTCCAGTAAAAGTATTTGCTAGAATCCTTCTTAATGGTCTCTTAAAAAATATATTCACTGCCAGAAACTCAATTTGGATTTCGGCCAGATAGAGGAACAAGTGAAGCAATATTTTCTGTTCGCCAGCTTCAGGAAAAGAGTCGAGAGCAGCAACAATCTTTGTATTTGTGTTTTATGGACCTGGAGAAAGCTTTAGACAGTATACCTGTGGGATAAAATAATAGAATGGTTCTTCATTTATATATTTAATCCGAGTTTTACGACATGTTTATCTTGCACGTTATAACAAGACAGAAGGAGAAAAGACAAAAGGCAAAAAACACTTCATTCCTAGTTTGAATTTAACTAGCCACTAACATTACAAACAAATAAGGTTCTTCTGTGATAGGTATAAAACCTCAACAATACCTAGGAATGCCCTCTGGGCTATCTTACTGAAGCTGGGATGTACCGAGAATTAATAAGATTACTTCATGTCAGTATGATGTGCTGTCTGTCAGTTAAATATAGACCGTCTGAGTTTTTCTCTATATCTTGCGGAGTGAAACAGGGCTGTGTACTTGCTCCAACCCTTTTTGCTCTTTACTTATCGTTTTTTGTAAATGATGCCTTGAAAAGCAGTACCCATGGTATCAAAATTCGCTTCCGTACAGACGGTAAACTTTTTAATCTTGAAAGAGTCAAAGCGCGTACTAAAGCCTCACACGATTTAATAACAGAGTTGATGTATGCAGATGACTTGTGTTTTGTGTCCGAAACTCTTAGTAGCCTTCAAGAACTAGTATAAAATTTTCACGAGTCATGTCAGCGCTTTGGATTAAAAATAAGCATTACGAAAACTGAAGTGGTGGCAATAAACTTTCACAATAGCAATGTCCAGCTAAATACACAGATAGGTGAACATAAATTAAAACAGTTCGATAAATTTGGCGTTGGCAAAAAATCAAGTGACTAGATGCAAAAAGAGACCAACTTAAAACTAGGCCACTTAACATTAGTTATAATTTTAACAACGGCATATTGACGTATCCTATCTGCGCACGAACTTTGCAGGCAAAAGTCGTTTACGTCAGTCACATGCGCGCACACGCGTTCGTGTTGTCGCACTATTCGAAAACAGGTTATGGTCGCCACAGCCGAAATCGGCGACGATGTCTTTAAGTAAGTAAATGTCCAGCGCCAGTGGCGTAGCGTGGCTTTTCGCCGCCCGGGGCCGCCCGAAAATTCGCTGCCCCCTTCTTTAATTATAAATAATTTAAAGTTCAAGTATTGCATTCGATAGACTTAATGGATGTCGTACACATTATTGCAATTCAAGATAAACTACCAAGCATTGGTCCAGAAGGAAAATATACTCGTATCTATGAGAAGTCATGACATTGTATTAATGGGTAATGGTCTAAAGCTTATTATGTAACGCTAGGTTATTTAACATTTTCACAATCCTAATTCTATTAATATTATAAATGTCAATGTTTGGATGTTTGTAGCTCAATCACGTCATGACGTCTGAACGGAACGGGCTGAAAAGAGGTTGTCAATTTTCTTAGGAGCTTTAGACCCCGATAAAATATCGTCGGCTCACAAAGATTTCAATTTTATTTCGTAGGTAATTAAACAGATTTTCACATTATGCAAACGATTTCCATTTATTCAGCCTGGTTGAAGAGAAACATATTTTTAGTTTACTGGACTTGAGGTTATAATGGTCGAAGTCTCCACGATTTACATTCTGTTTAAAATTCCCGCCCGCTTCCACAGTGCCATAGACACGACGCTTCGCTAGTGACAGCTATTGAAAATCGTCACTTTCCGGTGATACCATTAATGAGACGCGCCGAAAGGTTTATTAAAAAAACAAAACATTTAATTTTCATGGAATATTATTATCCAGAAATTGAGCCGCAAAAATAAATGTTTTGCTTACGTCATTAAAACGGCTCCAGCTTACATAATAATATAGACATGGCATGAACACAGCGCCGTATTATTATAATAATAAGAAAAGACGTTTTCTAAACAATTTGCAATCGATTCAATGTCGATTTTGAACATATATTTCAAAATGCCATTATTTTCTGTTTAAGCTTTTGGGTTTATTCATTTTAATAATGTGTTGTGTCATTAAGGCACTCCGTTGCTTTAATGTTTATTGTGACAATTCCATAATGATCTACGTATATATATCCCTCTTGTTACTTTTTCTTAAAAATAGCTTGTCAATGTAGCAATTTTTGTAATTTCTTTTGATTTTATGTTTGAAATGGTTAAATGTAGATTCAGGGCCTAGAAATAATACAACGTAACCAAAATACTGTTAAGTAAGGTTTTGATGTAAACTAGACTTTGAAATTACAAGTAAGTATCGATATAAATAAATTAATTGATTACGATTTTCGTTTAAATATTGTTTGACATCTGGCAGAACTTAAGTTAGATTTGTTTTGATGTGACGGATTCAGTTAAATAAATGTTTATTACGTTTTTCAATTGTAAAACTAAACAAAAAACTCACAAATATGAAAAAATAAGATATAAATTCTGAAAAGCACTTAGTTAAGACACTATCCCAAAGTGGGGCGTGTAATGGGCAATCGTATGGGCAATCTCTTTTGGAAAACAGATTATAGTCTGAAAGAGCATAAAGGCTAATTTTTATCTCGAAAAACTAACGAGAACAGGAACTATGTGGGTAAAACAGGGGGTGCTACTAGTAAATAATTATAATATTCTATGTATAATAAAATATTAAATTTTGTTTGTAATAATTTGTTTTAAAAGTGTGTTTTACTTTTTAATTACTCTTCTTTATTTATATTGCACACCTCTATAGCAATTTAATTGTCTTGGTTGTTTTTTAAAGTTTTGCTGGTTGGTTTTTATTTAAGTACATAAAAATAGTAGTTCAAATTATTAATTAATAAAAAACCTGTTGTTTTTTTCTAATGTTTCTTCACCTCTACAGTACTGCCGTAGCTTTTAATCTGAAATAAACGTATAAATACAGACTTCCATCAATAAACCTATAAAATACTGAACTTGGGAAATTCGAAAAAAATACCAAAAAAGTAATAAAATGTTGAATCTGGTCACACTGAACTCGCGGCCATATGCGCTTTACGCAACGCATAGTTACTTTAAATTAAATTAAATTTATTGACTCAATCATTATTTTGGCTTAAAAAAACATCAAAATTCTTAATTACACTTGGAACAAATACTTAATCTAAGTTAATAGTTCATTAGCAGCCGTGCTAGGCTGGAGACCTGTGTTACGGCTGCTAAGATTCCCACCTCCGGCGCTCACTCAGTCACGTAAACCTTTTTTTGTGCAGAATGTAGCTTATTGAGAAGTAGTTATTAATTTTCATTTTACTGTGGGTATTTTTGGTTCAAGTTGATAGAAACGTAGTTATATTTGTTTTGTGGGTATTTTTGTTTCATGTTAATGATCTTGTTGTATGGTCCAAGTTAAGAGGGAGCGCCTTAGATGTTCCATTGGTCAATTTCATAGCATGTTGGTAGGTACAAGTATTAGAATTATATATTATTACAATACTCGTATTATTGAAATTACATACTTATAGTTATTTCATAGCCAAACAGTACATAATTAATGATTTACTTAAAAATATTTTATTTTGATGATTAAAATTTTAGTTAAAATAAGGACTTTTATGTGAAGGAAATATGTAGCTAAGAAATTGTTTATTTTAAATATTAAAGTCGATTTCAATGCTGCTTAATAAAATAAATATATGTTAAAATAAATATTAAGTCTTATTTAAAGAAATAAAAAAAAAACATAATTCACCTATCAGATAAAAATTGCTATTTCAATTCTATATTTTTTTCAATTATTTGTGATGATGTGTGAAGATGTGTCATCGGTTGTAACTTATGTGTGAGGGTGTATGTGTGTGTGTGTGTGAGGGTGGTATGTTTGTGTATGTGGATGACAAATATTGTTTTTAAACTTTCGGCGATTTGAACACATAATGTTTATAATGTATCTACAGGACTTAATCACGATTTAATTCATTGCGTAAAAGGTCTTCTGTGTTGTCATATGTAAGATTAGCCAGGTAGTTTGAAATAATCTGTTTACATGATTTGTTATTAAGTGGGGTAATTCTTGGTAATGGTTAATTTTGTTATAGAGAAAAGGTCCCAAAAACAAACATGTCGTCTCGCCATTTGAGTTGAAAAAAGGGTGAGCTTTAATAGGCCTCTGTTCTCTGCGTGACTTGGTAGGTTTAGGCCTTGTAGACACTGTGGTGTGAACATGCAAAATAGCCTTTAAAATAAAAACCTGTCTAACATTTAAAATTTTTGATTCACGATATAGCATTTCCGTTGAATATCTATAAGGCTTATTAAGCATCACTTTAAGTATCGACCTTTGAGAAACCTCCACACGCTTCATGTACGTTTTGTATGTGCCGCCCCAGATTAGGGCGCAATACGTAATTAAGGAATGACAAAGGGCAAAGTACACATTTTTTATAATATGGAGTTCAGCGACGTGTCTCAGCTTCTTTAAAATTGTTATAAGTTTTCGAAGTCGTCCCACTAAAGTTTGGATATGGTACCTCCACGAAAGCAAATTATCGACCGTTACACCCAAATACTTGATAAATCTGACTCTTTCAAGCTGGACACATGAACACTGTTTGTTTGTATCTTGATTAAAGCAAACATGTGCTCTAATTTGGACATTTTCTGGTTTTGGTTGACCGATTGCAGATTTTGAAAAAGTTAAATATTTTGTCTTGTCCAAATTAAGAGTGAGAAGGTTGTCTGTGAGCCATGCCATTACTAGTTTTAAGCCTGTTTCCGCCACTAATCTTGTTTCATCCCAGGTTGGAGCAGAAAAGAGAAGGGCGGTATCATCTGCGAATGCTATCACCTTTCCACCAGTAAGATTTATATTACAAAGATCATTGACATAAATCAGAAACAATGTGGGACCCAATACACTACCTTGAGGAACTCCATATATAGCAGTATCATCATCACTAACCTCATCTCTCACTCTAACCCTTTGCTTCCTGTTAGAAAGATAGTCGACAAAAAGTTTAAGAGCTGTTCCCCTAATTCCCAACCTCTCCATCTTCCCAGCAAGAATAGAAACGTCAACAGTGTCAAACGCTTTCGCAAGGTCTAGAAATATACCCATACACTTATTATTGCCGTCTACCTGTTGAACGATGAAGTTAGTTAGTTCATTAACTGCCTGCTCAGTAGATTTCCCTTTTATGAAGCCAAATTGATTTTTAGATAATAGTTGGTATTTGTCCAAATAAGATGTCAATCTTTTGTTCATAATCCGTTCCACCACTTTGGATAATGAAGTAAGTAACGATATGGGTCGATAATTTCCAATACTATCCTTAGCTCCACCTTTGTGAATTGGTTTTATGAAGGCAGTCTTGAACAATGTTGGGAATATACCAGAGCCGAAGCTAAGATTTACAATGTGGGCGATAGCCGGCGCAACAACATGTCTCGTTTCCTTCAATACTTTTGTAGGGATATCATCAAACCCCACCGCACATTCTACTCTAAGATTTTCGATTGCAGTTTTAACTTCTTCAGCGTCTGTATCTAGAAGTGCCAGTGAGTTGCAAGATGATGTAAGAGATAAGAAGGGTGAATTGTTAGATGTCTTACTACTTAGTATGTTATCAGCCAGCGTCTTTCCAACATTCGCAAAATAAGAGTTAATATGATTCAATGACGCCTTAGAGCTATTTTTAAGTTTTAATAAATGAGAGTCGTCATTGTCAGGTTTTCTTTTTAGAGTTCAAGTTAGTAATACTTTTAATCGCTGCCCATGTAGATTTTGAGTCCTTGCCTGCCTTTAAGATTAAACTTTGATCGTAGCCTAATTTGACTTTTTTCAGGATATTT
This sequence comes from Ectropis grisescens, assembly GCA_017562165.1. NCBI lineage: Eukaryota > Metazoa > Arthropoda > Insecta > Lepidoptera > Geometridae > Ectropis > Ectropis grisescens. The sequence goes on along the minus strand of CM029786.1, from coordinate 6,545,124 downwards.
CCACAATGATTTCTATATCTTTTGTATATGTTTAATTTATTTTGGTTACTTGGGTCACATTTAGAATCATGATGTAATTTATCTCGATGCTTGATACAGCGCAGTAGTCCAGGGGTCAACCATGGCACTTTAATTATTTTTCGGGGGGGAATTTTGTTTGTTTTAGTACTTTTATGAATGGCATTCCTTAGCTCATTAACCAACAACTCCGTTGCCTGATTGACGTTGTCAATTTCGGCTATGGATGAAATAGCATTTGCATTCAGGTGCATTTGAATATTATCATAATCTATTATCTTGTTGAGACGATACACATTCTTAGACTGCTCAGGGTTATGTAGCGTTACCGCTACTGTGTAGTGATCGGTAATTGAAGTAGAAATTACTAATGCGGTAGACTTTAATCTCGTTTTAAGAAATATGTGATCCAAACAACTGGATTCTCTTGTTGGAAATGTATGAGCAGGCAAGAGCTCATGGAAGGCCATCAAGTCCAAGTAAGTATTGCAATCGTCGTCAAGTACTCTGCTAATATTGATATTGATATCGCCAGTTAAAATAATGTTGTTGAAAGATTTAAGTGAGCATAGTGTTTCGTTAATGTTTTCAAAGAAATCGTCTTCTCTGAAATCTGAGAAATCTGATCGTTAAACAGTTTGCCTCAAACACGGGAGGCTCTAAAACTTCAGCATTTATGTCTTCACGAACGAAAGCTACAACTCCTTCATTTTGGGTTTTATTAAAGTTAGAACAGTAAGTCACGTAATTGAAAAGTGTCGGGGTAAAGTCAACATTTCTCAGCCAACATTCAGTAAGGATGAGAATGTCCACGTCAAATTCGAGGCGCGATAATAGGATTTCGACCTGCGGCATTTTGGAACCAATGCTTCTAATATTTTGGCAAACTATTGTTAATTTTCTTGTAGTATTTGCAGCGCTCATGATTTTATTCGCACCTAGTATGTCGCACTCAAAGGGATCCGATACACTGTACCCATCCAATTCAATAGTTAAGTGCTGGCTATCCATTACTAGAAGGATTTCTGTCCATGAGTCCTATATTCGTAGGTATGGTAGGTTTTCTAGAGAATAATGGCTTAGGCTCATAACAACTGTAGCTCTGAATACGTCTTAAAGACAGAAACCAAATAACACACCTTGTTACTTTGCTGTATGTGTTAAGAAGATGTGTAATGAATAATATTGTGTGTGTAATGTAGTGTTTGTAAGTGTTTTTTTACTATATAAAATGTCAATACATAATTAAAAAAGAAATTTACCAAAACGTGCGCCATTTTAGACAAAATTATCCAGTTAATTTGCAGTGGAAGTTTTGATCGCAGCCAGTTGCGATTCAGAATGTATATGTAATTGTGGCATTCCTTCTTTTTTTCGGAGAAAATTCTTCCACGGGAGCACCACCAAAATAAATAATTGTTTGATTTAGCAAAATGTCGGTCAAGAAAAAATAAACTTCTAGACTTTTGAGTCAAATGTTCTGAGACGTAGATTGGTACAGGTGGCTGTGGTAGTCCCAATTGTTTAGATGTCAGTTTAACTGAATTTTCTCTATTATACTTTTTTACTGTTCTCATAACTTCTTCTTTGCGTGTAATGGTTGTAAATCTCACAAGGATGATCGGATGAGTCTCAGCTTTTATTTTTATTCTGTAAATATCATCAATTTCATGCTTTTGTAGTTCTAGTTTGAGAGAATCACTTAGATTAGCTGCCATTTTAAAAAGATCCGTTTTGGTCTCTTTATCTGTTTTTGGGACATTTTTTATTTCTACGCAGTACGAGTTCTGCATGCTATTCGCTGCTTCGAGTTTATTCTGCAATTCAAGTATACATTTCCTATCGTCTTCCTTATCTTTTAATATAATCGCCATTTCCTTTTCTAAATCGTCTTGTTTTGCTGATATAAATTCCAAGGTCTTACAAAATTCTGTATTCTGGTTTTTTAGATCAATTATGTGTTTCTCCAGTTTAGAAAATTTCGAATCTATCAATTCAATTAGATCTTTCTTCAACTCACTCAAAGGGTCGTTTCCTCCATCACACAGTCTCTTGCGTTTGTTTATGCTAGTTTTGCTAACCTTTCCCGTCTCTGTGTCCGTAGGCATATCGATATCTGAAGGCATTTATAAGTTTGTCACTCCAAGAAATTTGCTTGTAACTTGTACCACACAACAAAACTCGAGCGATATTTGTAATCGACAGAATGAGTCACAGGCTAGTGCCGAGGAACGATGCGACTAATCCGACCAGTGGCTGGGAGAGGAATGACTTTAGACGAAGCTCTATTATTGGAAGACAAATTGTGACATGTATCATGTATACGACATTTTATCACGTTTTAATCTTGGCAGTAATCTGTTTGAAATTTCAATTAAGTACGAAAAATTTACTTCAATAACAATGAAAATAAAGCTTAATTTTGTCTATATAAATAACTATCTCCGCCAAGCTTGCCGTAAGGAACTTTGTTCCAAAAAAATATTCTAGCTAATGCCATTTTATTGACTAGACTAGGTTTAAAAAATATGGTAAGCAAATGGAATTATGTAGGTACAATCGTATAAGATATCTATCACGATCAAAAAATATTGAAAATCAACAAAGAAATCGTTAAGGTCAAAGAAGAGAATTTAAAAGAAATTTAACTAAAGGTTAGGTCAAAGAAGAGAATTAAAAAGAAATTTAATTACCTCTATCCTTGAATCGTATGTACTTGTTCTACGGTGTTTCTGAATAAATGAAAATAGGTATGTGTTTTTAGTGCAATCAAAACTTCCAATCCAGTCTTCGCGTAATGAATTGTAACGTTATTGTTTTTCTGATTGAACGAGTGAGTATCTACTTCGTTCGCGTTTGGGAAGACTCGCGCGCCGTCGCGCCGCGCCGGGCGGTTATCGTCTTCTCTTTCGCATCTTTGGCGTTTCGTTTTTGGTGCACACGTAACATTGCGGATTTGATTTGGAAAAAGTATTTTTTTTCTCAATCGTACAATGTAATATTTTCGTTACGTGGCTAATCTGCCGCCGCCTTTCGTGTGCCGCCCGGGCCCATGGCCCTGCCCCCCCCCCCACGCTACGCCACTGTCCAGCGCGTTGAGTGATTCGAGTGACTGTGACTCGCAACTTTCCTGGAGTGCTCGCGCTGTGATGATGATGTTGTATCTAGAGCTATTGTTCTCCACAAACCCGTGATTTAAAATAATGAAACACTAAATACCTACTGGGGAAATTACGGTAGCTTCATCGTATAGAAGCCATACGAAAAAGTTGAAGTTGAACGCTTCAGTATCTGTAATATCGACTACAATCTCAAAAGGAAATTAATGTGATGTGTTTTTATCCAACTATCTCTATATTTTACTATTTCAGATATTTTGAATATGTCTCATTTATTTAATCGAGTAGTCTTCGATTGTGAGGACGATAGGATAGAACTCATAAAACTGCGCTGTCTATAAACACTTCTTACACTTCCCTTAAAATTTTTGTTACCTTCTGCCACTGTCAAATTGCATTATGGTACCTATCAGTGTTTCCACAATGAGAGAAACTTCCCCTTTTGGGGGGAAATTAGAGTCCAGAGGGGAGTGAACAAAAAGGGGAAATCATGCCTAATCAAACAAATACAGAAACTTCGTCATGTTGAGGAAAAATAATTTACTATAATGAGCCCGACATCAGTTCCAAATGTTTTTTCAAAATGGCAATGTCTCTTATAATATGGTTTTCGATGAGGCATGAAAGCTTTAAATATTAAATAAATATCATTGAGATGGGTTGCAATTTTTAAATTTGAATCTCTCATGAAAAGATTGAAGAGAAGGGTGCCAAAACTATAATTTTTGAGGGGAAAGGACAATGTCCATTTTTACCCCGTCTAAGCAGTTGTCGTAGATACATATGAGTTATATACTAAAAAATCGGTGATTTTTTGTTGTACTTAATTGAGAATTTATATGAGTTTCTGACATTGCAAAAAATAATAATTTGCATTTGTATAAAAATCAAAACTTATCATTTACCAACAAAGCTGAAATTGGAAAATATTGCAATACGAATCGGTACTTACGTTTCGTTTTAGTGATCCGCGATAAATTGAAATTAAATATGGATGTTACGTTTACCAATTTCTTTCACAATGTCGTTCAATTACTACTTACTACATAGTTTAATAACTTATATGATTAAACATGATGACAAGAAAACTATCAAAGCTTTTTATAGAAATGTAAATGAGGAAGAAGTTGGCTCGCAATCGTGAAACGGAACGGTTTTCTCAAATTGGTCAATGTCAAACATCTGCTTAGTCTGTGATGTCAAATAAAAAAAGTCAAAAATAATCAAAATGAATTAATTACATAACTGAATTGTTTTCTAAGTTTTCTTTATTCTTTGATTGCCTACCACTAGTTTTGTTGATTTCTTAAGCCTCTTAAGCGGTGTAATAGTTTGTGCATTGTATACCACCTCAAACTACGTACGACGGAATAATCCCAGCAAATACTGTGCTTATTGCACTGCAGCATAAGACAAAAGATTGGCATTATCGTTAGCATTGTCGAGTTATAGCAGCATTTATCATTCTGTATTGGCGAAACTTTAAAAATGATTTAGCTGTACAAGCAATTAATGCTTAACTTGACGAGCATAGTTTAATTGATGTTGATGTGCGAGGAGAAGGGCCTTCTCCTCGCGGTCATTCTAAGTATGCTGAAGTGTAGGCGTTTACCGATTTATTCCGATTGTTCAGAACAGACTGCTCCAGGAAGATGACATTTTTTAAACTTTATTGCAGAAATATGAGGAATTTTTGAAGTGCGTAGAGAAATATAAGGACAGATGCTAACACAAACTATTGAAAAAATGTCTAGAAACCTTAAGTCACAACTACTTAATTCCTAATTGTTCATCCTAGACAGGGAATTCCAGGATACCGCTGACTTGCCACAAAACCTATGCAATTACCAATTTCAAACACCTGAATTACTTTTAGAACACAGGCACCAGCTGACTGCTGCTCAAGCAAAAACAACGGGTGTGAAGAAGTATATTATGTATATTGAATTGAAAATGATATGAACAGCAGAGGCCTTCCCTCAGTACTGCTGTACTTGCATTGCGGAGAGTCTTAAGTGAGATACCTAGGATGGGCCAGATAGCAGGACCACCACATAAATCCACCAGCAGGGTGCTTGGGCTATGAAGCAGTTTTGGACTATTCAATATATAACATTATTATTAAATGTAAATATATATTATCGCAAACTGTCTTTTATTTATCCTCTCTTGCATTGGTTTGAATATAGATTCAGTGGAAAGATATCGGTGAATAGAATTATCTACACTGATTTAAGTTTTGTTTTGACGTGACAACGTCTTATAAATTGGTTTGCCGGGTGACACTTCAAGAAACTGCGTTACGCTCCGCTCACGTTATGCGCTCACAACGAGAGCGAGTGAGAGGCACGCGTCCCTTCCACTCGGGCATGGTTAGCCCGCCTAAGAGCGAGAGAGACAGACATAAAAAGTGAAAGGCACGCGTCCCTTCCGTAAAATTATTTTACCACTCAAAGTCGTTGTCACGTAAAACTTTCGCCCGTATACCGACTTTACAGACAACCAATTTTTTTTGTATAAAATGACAGGATGAGCAAGAAATAATGTGCTTGAAGGTAAGCAAACATAATATGCTTGCCTATAACAACACAGTTTCACAAATTATTGGAACATGATGACATGAGTCCAAATCATCACACCTAGCCCTGCACTGAGCTTGTTACTTTAAGCCTTGTGAAACTATGAAAATTCCATCCGAGAACTACATCATGGTAATCAGTTGGTAGTGAGAACTACTATTATTCTTATTTATTCTGTTATGAAAAACGTTTTCAGTAATAAAACCACAGTTATTTCTTTTCTTTTCTGTTCTAATCCGAAAGAAAATATAGTTCGAATGTAATTTGACAGTTAACATAACCTTACTTTTGGTTTAACTGTAGCTCATTTTTGGTATTTGGGAAATGAAAAACACCGACAGCAGACGTTTTTAGAAGCATTTACAATTCTAATTAGACACTATTAATCCTTATATACTTTCAGTATCAAAAAAAAATTGACAGGGGATTCAATGTATGGGACGTGGGCATTGTCCTTTTGACGAGGGGAAAGGAAATGTTTAAAGTGGAAACACTGGTACCTATAAATATATGTCGAACAGTCTAACAGTCTAACTCTAACTGTCAATCATCTGTTATTTGTTTTTCTATACCTATACTTTCCGAAAAAAATAAAAAATTGTCAGTTTTCGTCGAATAATTGTACTGTTTTTCAATAACCTGTGATTCTAATATCATGTCTCAAGCGCGCCTTGCCTCATGTTTACCTTTACCTTTGGAACATAAATCCCTTGTATCTATTATAGAAAAGGCTAAAGATTGGGCGGTAATGCACGGGGTTGGTATGCGAGATAGGAAGAATTTCACCAAAGATGCCATACAGGTCTGTAGTATTTGTAATTTTTGACAATAAGTACATATTTATTAAATGCAGCTGTCCAAGTTTGTTATCAGCACTGAATTTAAAAGTGTAGGAAAACATTGTGAGGGCCTGGGTTGTTCTAAGAGAGAGATCTATCGAACTCAATCCAACCTGCGCTTAGTTGATTATGATTATTGATTATAGTGTTGAGAAGTATATGGTCTGAATATACGGGCCATTTATTTGACAATACGCCCGAGTCACAAGTCTCGGGAACTACTCGAGTTTTTCTCTCTCTGCCACACGATGGACCTGGCACCCGCATGGTGAATCCATGGAATGCTAAGAAGATCGTCTCTTGGGGGGATAGTTTGCTTCAAAAATTTTAAGTCGATAATTTATTGAAGAACTCAGTCACACAGGTCGCAGCAAAAGCCCTGTCCATACATTAGGTATATGTTTATACGTTTCAATGTTGGTATAAAATTATGTGATAAGGTTTTGTGTGTAGTATCATCCCAAAAAATGGACTTTTATTATCTAAACTTTAGACTATTGGTTCGAATGATTGTGGTTCTATTGACTTTATTTGATATCGGAGGTTAATTTGACATTTATTTTCTTTCCAGATTGCCCCATTTGTATTGCTGCCTTCCCCATTTCCCAGGAATGAATTTGAAAAAGCTGTGGAACTACAGCCAGTGTTAAATGAACTCATGCACAAGGTATTTGAGATTTGTGCTAATTCAACTTCTAAATTTCTGAAAACATTTCAAAACAAAATATGTTCGTGATAGGAACCTGTAGAGGTTCATATGATATTTAAATGTAGTATGGATGTAGATCCATACTACATTTAAATATTATATGAACATATTACATACTTGAATATTCTAAACATATTGACAATTAATTGCTCACAAAAACTGTTGAATTTGGTTGGAAATTTATGTTATTCAGATAAAATTAGATATAAATTATCATGCCCCTTTTAAAGTCAGAGTGCTTTATTAATAAACATACAATTTACTTGTGAGCAAACAAAATGTGTAAATAATGAATTTCCATAACAATCACTAACTTTAATGGCATAAAAAGTAACAGGTCTAGATATTGTACTAAGTACTTATTTTATTATATATAAATCATTGACATATTAAAAAGTTGGACATAGTCTCACTAAAACAAAAACTGTGTCACTAGAGTCAGCGACATTTGCACGTGTGTGTTTTCAGGTTGTCACTGATAGGCTGACACTCACACATATACACAAGTAGTGCATGTAATGACCCACTGATATGTGTGTGTCATTTTTTTATACATCCTTGACCCAAATCCATTTATTCAAACTATATATATTATATCATTCTAATTACTTACATACTAACACAAACTTTTGCCTTTATAATTAGGATTAGTCATAGAGCTTTAAATGTTGTTAAAAAATATATGCATTCTTGTATTATGGCTGTGGGACTCTGTATTTGTGAATTATGATAAACACACAGTCATGCTCAAGACAATTACAATAAAGGGGTTGTTCAAGTATTACGTATTGCAATTTGGTGGGGAGAGGGAGTGTCTTGTGAATTATTACGGTGCGCCATGAAGGTATTTTTCTTACTTATAAATTATCAGGAAATTAAAATCTTCCTAGTTGGCAACTTATGCGGTGACTTTGAAATAAAAACTGTCATTTGGATATCATGGATTGTTTATGAGGAGTAAGAGGAAAGGTGTTAAAAATGTTAAGCTGCTTACGAGGGAGGTATAAAATCTTTATAAATGCGTTACATGGTACTTGAACGCTCCCAAACCTAGTCAGTTAGGTTTAGTAGCTTTTTATATGTAGTTCCGATTGAACCGTGTTACCATGAGCTTAAAATTTACCGTAAAATTCATTGAATTTACATTTTCAGGTTGCTCATGATGACGATTTTCTAGAGCAAACACTCCAGAATGCATTACAAGTCGATGAATTTACAGCCAATCTCTACAATATATGGGTTAAAGTAAGAGAAGAAGGCATAGCACAGGTCAGTTCATTCATCATATTTAAAAATGACAGATCAAAAATAATTCGCGCAAAACATTAGGAGCCATTGGTAGACTGAGTGAGCTGTAAGCTTGCTATAGGTGTCATGATGATGAGAAAGTGCGTGTAAGAGGACACTAACGAAAAAATAAATTATTGAAGGCTTAGGGTTGAAACAATACATTAGAAAAAGCTCTTGGATGTGAAAATATGATATATTAATAAGTAAATGTTCTGTGGGGGCTTTGCTATCTATAATATGAGTAAGTGTGTATAGAAGTTAGTGTTGTGTGAAGAATCTACAGTAATATTAATTAATTTCAAATGCATTAGAGAGAGCAGAGAGGTGCGAAAATGCATTATGTGACGGTAGATGGATGCGAAAATAAATAAAAAAGAGCATACCATCACTGCACATTTCCGTTTAGGGCAGTGCATTATATTTGAGTGACTGTTCATTTATTCACTTTGTACATGGCTCACCTCAACTGATCCTCTTATTATGATGAAATACCATTTTCTTAATGGTTTTTTTAGTATACTAACAATGATAGTAAACTGTGACGTTTTTTTTAATTGAGTTTTTACATGGATACTAGTCTTTCAGCCGAACAAACTGTGATCTGTGATAAATGTTGGAACTACCAAGTGACATGTCATTAAGTCCCATTTAAAAAAAAAGAATATATAAAGCTACACACTGTTTTGTACCAATGACTTACCTCCAAGGGCTCAAAAAGTTGTGTTGTTAATGACTATCACTGCTGTGATTTATCTATAGCAGGTATCCTGATAACATATTTAACTTGTGAAGGCTTACAGTTGGGTGGTTTGATATTGTAGTGTCTTGCTAGTGCGTAGGTTATGTTACCATTAATTTGTGGCGGATAAGCTTTTCAGTTACAAAATGACCTGTTTTCTCACTGACAGATAAATTTAGAAACCTGTCTGAAAATTTAAGCTTCTTATTTAAGGCATTTATTCAGTCAAAAATTCATTGCGTTGGTAACTTGGCGAACTCTCCATATTTTTCTTATAAACTATTTTGTTCTTTAAATAATGAATCATTCAAACAAAAAAGTCACAACACCCTGTCATACACAATGTTGCTGACTTCATTTATTTCATCACTTTAAAATTTGTCTATTCGTCACGTTTTCGGCTGAGTCATTGGAGACTTGGTAATTACTTACAATAGGTAGGTAGGTAGCTACCAAATATTTCGAAGATGTCACATTTTAGTGGTAGTAAAATATTGTCTATTCTTATCAGTCTCGTAATCGTGACTATCAGTTAATAAAAATTTTCATGCTAATGTTTTGTGATCTGTTGCCCTGACAAATTGATGTTATGATTACTTTAGTCTGAGAGGTATACATAATTGTAAGTCACCGTCATACATATTATGTCTGTTGGTTTACTAAATATATGTATAGCATGTAATATTATAATTTCATGGTAGGTATGTGAGGTCATGCGCGGTACGAAGGGGGGGGGGGGAGTGGTCACAGGGGACATGATCTCCCCAAAATTGTATATGTTAAATTAAAAATCTAAGAAAATTACAAATGTTTTATAGTAGATAGACTATTTTTTAACGCGGGAAAACAACTGGAGCTGGAACTACGCGGGTAAAACCGTGGGGCGCTACTAGTGAAGTATTTTTTTACTCGTTTTATTGTATTTCTACTGGTGACCCCTCCCAAAATCTGAGGCTGCGTGTTGGTGACCCCCTCCAAAATTCGAGGCTGGGACCGCGCCTGTGTTAAGTTAGCTTATAATCTAAAGTCGCTAGATTGTAATCTAACAGTTTTACAATTTACGTTGACAAATACATTTCATTTCGATAACTCCAGAGGATATGACAAAACTAACATACATAGGTTCATAGGAGGAAAAGCTACGGAAAAAAGTCTCTATGTACTACCTACGTCAAATTTATTACATCAATGAAAATATCGGAAATTAAACATTATAAACGGACTCAACAGTTTGGTCATTTCAGGCTTGCAATATTAATTTTGCTGAAAATGTCTGAGTAAAGTCAAAAAGAGGCAAAACTTATCGATATTCATTTTGATGATTTGTGTGAATTAGCATTACGTATAAATGTCCTACAAAGCAAAGCAATTCATCAATATTTTGGTAATTTATTCAAGGTTTACAATAACTGGGATGGTCCATGACCTTGTTAAAACAGTCAGGATTCAGTCAGGCTTTTTTTTAATTTATGGTGCAGCAATTTCTTCAAATCTAGGCTACTTGTAAAATATTTTTTCTGCTAAACAATAATGTGTTTCGGGGGCTCAAATCTAGCATTAATTTATTAGGGAACACCGGCTGCACGCACGAAAAAGTGTCACGTTTCGCTCGAGCCGAGAGTGCACCGTGAAAATTAGAGAGAGGATAGGTCTAAAGGTCGTAGTCCACTTATACGACTCCGCTCCCACCTGACAAATAACATATCACTCAATATGTGCTTTGGCACATATTTGAGTGCTTTAGCACATATTTGAGTGATACATACAGCGTTGCCAGACGTCCCGATTTTTATGTTTTGGACGAGATGTCCCGCTCGGGACAAGCGAGACAAAGCGGGACAGATCCCGCTTTACCGAGATAGCTCGACCGTGCGCACAGCGTGTTGCAGAAGTGCGACCGGCAAGTATCCCAAAATTTCTTCCTCCCAATATACTAAAGATAAAGTAAATCTGTTTAAAACATCATATTTTTATTAATTCATTCATTCTCAATGGCTATTTTTGCTATCATGTAAACAAAGTAAACACAATTGCAAACTCAGGTACAAAGATACCTTACTTACAAATTTAAAAAACCTCTGATGCATTCCGATGTTTCACTTAAAAAGTTTCAAAGTCTCGACTTGCCAAAGAAAAAATCTGGTAACGCTGATTATCATTTAAATATGGCATGAAGCCTTCATGTCATATTTGAGCGATATGTGCTGTAAACGAGTGGATTGCGCGGTGTCCGGCTGTCCGGGCGCTGACTGCTAGCAGTCGCCATGCTGGGTCGCCGGTGCCGGATAGTTAGTAGAAGAAAAACCTCATTTTTTTCCTTTTCTTCCGTGAGCTTATGTCTTCAATGAAAAATAATGAGGTGGGGGTTATTTTACTAACTATCCAGCACCGGCGACTCTTCATTCTCACTGCAATAGCAATAACGCGCGAAGCATTCTGAATCACGACACAGTCAAATGTGCAATTTGATTCAATTCAATTCATTTATTTCGAACCTTAGGCATTTAAATATACATTTGGTAACGTCAATAATTTCCAAAAAATCTAAGCAGTGAAACATTGTAGTTTTAAATATCATTTATACATAAAATTAAAGTTAAATTAGTTAATTCACATTCTATTAAAGCGCCTGAAAAATAGCCTTGTCAGTAAAGAGCTATAAAAGGGCGTTGTCATTTGTATATAAGTGTATAAAATAATTAATTTCTAAATGTTATGTCATAAAAATAAAACAGAAATGTCATGTCCGCAATGTTGCCAAAGTATTTTTTTTATTCAATGGAAACCGATTGCCAACTGTGTATATAGCGAAAAGCGAGATCTGACGGCCCGTGGACAGCTGGGCGACTGCTGGCTCTCGGTGCGTGGACAGCTGGGCTACTGTTAGCTGCCGGCGCGTAGGCTGCGAGCAGTCGTTTTGGTTTTGAGCGGAGTTGGGTGGGAGCGGTGCGGTGTAGGAGCAGAGTCGTTTAAGTGGGTTATAACCTTAAGTGTTCGCTTTGTGACGGATATATATAGTATAACTAGCTGTACCCTGCCACGCTTCGCTGTGGCACATTGTGATGCAAAAATGAGATAAAAACAATCCTTGATGCGTATTATATATCATCCTAAAATTTCAGCTCAATCGGTGCAGACCCTTTTGAGTTTTTGAAGCGTACACAAACCAACATAACGTTTTTATATATAGAGATGACATTATCACGTAATATTATAAGTTGAGTTTATAGACAACCTTTTTTTTTATGTAGATGGTACAGATTTACTTACGGGCCCTAAAATAGGCTTAGCTTGTGTTTGGAAAAATTAAAAATACTTAATAATACCGTTCAATTACACCTGAGTTACATTGGAGCTAATTTTATGTTGTAACTGTAGAGTGACTGTTATGCAGCGTATTTATAGGTACCACTACCTAAAAATAATTATCATATTTATCGAAAATATTATGTGTACCTACATTTTTTAATACTTAAATAGAATTTTACCACTAAACAACTAACCGGGTGGAATGTTATCATATAAAAGTGTATTGTGATGTTATTATCCCGTTAGTATGTAGTTGATGACGTTAAACCAGCTGTAGCGTGCATTCAATAAAATTATATTAGTCATTTATCATGAACGGATAAAAAAGTCGGACGTAGTCTGGCTAAAAAACCTGTGTCTATAGAGTCAGCCAGTGCGCTGTCACATACAGGCTGACACGCACACATACAAACGTCATTACGCGCGCAAAGTTGTGTATATGTGTGCGTGTCAGCCTGTCACATACAGGCTGATACGCACACATACAAAGCGCACTGGCGGACTCTATAGACGCAGTTTTTGTTTTAGCAAGACTACGTTCGACTATACGTCCATGGTCACTGATATTAAATTCTTACTAAGTGAGATTTAGCATTAAATACTTATGACGGCGTCTGCCTGCCGGTAGGTACTTTACACATATAAGTAGTTTAAGAGCTGGAAGCAAATTTTGGGTAGGTATTTGAGGCAAGGCGAAAACTTGTCACATACATAACTCTAGTATTTATACCCAAACACGGAGGTGCAAACCTGCCTAGTGAGTCATCATCATCATTATCAGCCTGTGTTCGTCCACTGCTGGACATAGGCCTCTCCTATAATACGCCACTCAGCCCGATACTCAGTCTTATGTTTCCAACCGCCACCAGCCATCTTTCGTATACCGTCACTCCATCTAGTCTCAGGGCGTCCTACACTACGTTTACGGATTCGCGGTCTCCACTCCAAAACCCGAAAACTCCACTGCCTCAAAGCTTATCAGGTCTACGACAGATGTGACCGGCCCAGTACCACTTAAGTTTGCTAGTACGGTAAATGTCGTTGTCTTTAGTTCTCAGACGAATTACTTCATTACGAATGCAATCCCTCAGAGAAACTCCAAGCATAGCCCGTTCCATAGCTCGCTGAGCGACTTTGAAGTTTCTGACCATTTTTACTGTCAGTATCCACGTTTCGGCACCGTAGGTCATGTGGCCTGGTAGCCAGCGGGGCAAAATTAATCCCTTAATTTAGATCATCTGGCAAGTAGAAAGTCCCTCCAAAATGAGTTTTTCTTTAATCCCTATGGTTTACTCACAAATACCCAATTATAGTTTCAAACTGCCTCAAATACAATTTTAATATTTTTTGTACGCGTCGGACAATATTAAAACCCTTACAAAATCGTCTGGCTTATTTTGTGTTATTATTTATACAAGAAACAACAACATATTATATCAGAGCACAGGCCCGTGAACAAAATTTATGGGTCATATGATACAGCAGGAGACTTAAGTAGGATGTTAGAAGGGTATAAAATAATAATATTCAGCACTATGTCGGCATTTGAAAGCTGTCCAACTGAGTGCAAATTGAAGAAGGGGGGGTTCCAACTCTCGCTCTTTCCTTTTTCTCGCTTGATTTTTGTACGGCATTGCAAAATAATGGATTAGAACAGGTATTATCCTACATAGGTCTCATCCTACATAGGTCTCCTGCTGTATCATATGAGCCACAAATTTTGTTGACGGGCCTGTAGTCTATAACAACTGCATATCGCCTCGAACAAAAAAATAAAATAAAATCTTAAAAATACGGATGGATTCTTTTTGCCCCGCTACTCACCAGCCATGCCTGCACCTCCGTGTATATGTCACAAGTTTTCAGCTTGCTTCAAATACCTACACAAAGTTTTCTGCCAGCTCTCTTGTTACAGCTACGAGTCCATAAATAACGTTTTTAAGGGACATTGCTTTTATTGACAAAACTAAATTACAACGAGAACTACATTACGTACTTAACTAATTACTTACTATTGGCATTGATGCTGTGTTTGCCGTGCATGGTATATTTTATGACATTAGCTACCATTTAGCATACTTTTGATAATGATGTTTAACAGTTCCGGAGATAGGGTAGGGCGCGGTAGAGCGGCATGCCGCTCAGGGCGCCGAATACAAAGAGGCGGCATATCGCTAGCGCAGGCGCCCTTTTTGTGTTCAATTTGCAACTAGGGCTCGCTCATTAAGCGGTCAAGAAAAAAAAATCCGCCTAGGGCGCTAGTAGTGCTAAAACTGGCACGGTGTTGATGGTTTTATATATGTAGGTACAATATTATTTCACAACTATTTTATATGACGTTTTTTATTTATATGTAGGTATATTCAAATTTATGATGTGATGTGTCACATGAGTATAAAATGTGTGAATTACGTGACGTCTATCGCGTAGAATGTATTTGATAATGACGTAAATTCTAGCGTGTAGCGTGTTTTCGACGTCAAGGTAACGTGTATCGTATATCGTGTTTTCGACGTCAACGTAACGTCTATCCTATAGCGTGTTTTCGATGTTGACGTTGCGTGTATCGTGTATTTGATGACGTTATATCTCCCGCATAGCCGGTATCGTTAGGCATGCTGCGTTCGGACGTGATGCTGGACTCGCGGTGTCCCCACACAGAGAACCAGTGCGCCAAGCACGCTCCGTACTGCTCTTGGAAGCAAGTCGAGATCAACAGCATCGCATCGGGCTTCGGGCATCTTGGACCAGTCTCCAGAGAGATACAGAGGTAGCAGTTAAGGCCTTGACTTCGCCGGCCCTTCGACCGCCTAACTAAATCGGTTAAGGCTATTGCTGTTAATTCTAAATATCAATCTCTTCAATTCTAAATATCAAAGCCATGACCATTTTATTTTGGCGGTAGACCTTTCACCTTTGGATCACTTCAGTTTGAAGGTCATAGACAATTTTGGTATACAGTTGTACATTTAAAAATTGTTTATTCCGTAATTCAATAATCTCTTTGAAACATGTTCGATATTGCCTATTATAACCACGTTTATAAAATTGGTGAATGTACGAAGCTGGAATATAAATTCCAAACTTTTTTTTTGCGTCTTTACGCAAAATGTATGGATTGTAATAAATTTTTTATGACAAATTTATAGAAACGATATTTTGTATATACATTTTGTACAGCCAAAGTTGTCTATAATTTGGTGAAACGGTGGGCTACTTTAATGTTAAGTTATCTAAAATGATACATACCGATTTAAATTTAATGGTGGTTCTGGTATGCGCTCTCAGTAAAACAGATTTTTGGATGATATTTTTTAACTGTTTTCTTTATTTATTCTATTTAACGTTATTGAAATGATAAAATCTTACTTATTTTCTGAGTACAAAAAAAAACCTTCGACAGCACATTCAGTTTGTTTATGCATATGCATAAACAAACTGAAGTCGAAGTTTTTTTTTTGCTAAAACACGTTTTTTAGCAAGTTCTACTATTTTGCCAAACAATAAACGTTATTGGATGAGTTCTTGTATTTCTTTAAATTATAATTTATGTCGTAAAAAAAGTATACCGAATTTTTGAGTTTTGCGTGTTACCATACCCACCATTAAAAACCAGGTGTACCATTTAGAAGTATTTTATATAGGAATGTAGGTACTTACATTATGATCAATAATAATGGATAATTTTTAATGGTTATACGCAATATTCATATTGCACTATTCTCTAAGTTCTGTGGAAGATTTCTTTTTCTCTTCCATATTAAATTCTAAAAAACTGATCATATCTGTATGTTCTACTACATTTTTAGGGTTGGTTCGATTCGTTCGATTATGTCAATAATAAATTACAACTGTTAACACTTATAACTTTACTATTAAACTTTCGAGATTTGAATTCATTAAAATATTACAGAGAACTTAATCGTGGTCTAATTCTGAAGTAATTAAATTTTATGTAACAAATTAAAAAAAACGAATAGTCAGTCAGTCCCAGTCTGATAGGCGGCACTTTTGTATGGCGATTTGACGAGCTTGGAGCCTTTATGTGGGGGAAATACGTTTACTTATCCCCACCATGCAGGGACATGGTGAGGTATGTCGGGCTCGACACCATGGCGACGACAGACATGGTGCCCCTACCGACTAAAACCCCCACCGATTTCCCCTGATTAGCTAGGGGTCACTTTTCGCGTTTCCGTCAACGACCCTGACCATTGCCACTGTCCTTGCGGACCCGCCTCGCAGGGGGCATTAGTACTCCGCATTTAGCTCTAGTAACGCGACGGAAATCAGCGGCGCGTCACTTCCTCAAAGGCCTATCCCTAGGCGGAGTGCCGGACGGCCCTAAACCTCCGACATCCCAGGCCCTCCAGTGGAGACGGGATGCTAGCCCAGAGTCGCAATCTCCAGGCTTGCCCCCGTGTTCGCTTCCGCCTCAGTTGAGGAGCGAGAGGCTTCCTTCTTTCGCTCCTAAAACTCACACGACCTCTCACTGTCGAGCATCACGGCGAAGATGGTCGGCAGCGAGAGGTCCGCCCTCACAACCGCGGTTCCGCCTCTATGACCGCACCGTGGCCCTTGTCCTTCCACTGAGCACTCTGCTAATCAGAATACTCTCGGAGGACCCTCATCTGGTTGATGAGGATGAGGAATTTTACTTGGCTGATATGTCAGCCGAGTAACCTTTACCAAGTCTTCCAGTCCCTCTCCCCAACCTCTACACGCAATGCTCAAGGGGTTGAGGAACGCGTGTAGAGGTTCCCAGCCCCGACCGCGATTCGCCATCAGATACAGATACAGATTTTTATTAATAAATTCACAAAATTTACACGTCAAATTAAAATATTAAAATTGGTACATTGCAAGTACATATATTATGTATTGTTTAAACATTTGTCATTCAAAAATTCATTAACTGTATAGTAAGCTTTTTCTTCTAGAAGAAGCTTTAATTTAGTTTTAAATATATCGTATGATGCTGCATCCTTTATACGCTCCGGAAGGTGATTGTATAAGGTTACACCGCGTACGTAAATCGATTTCGCAGATTTCGCGAGCGCGTGACCAGGTGCTTTCAGTATGCCCCTGTATCTCAATGTGCTCTGATCACGTGATGCACCAAATTTCTCATAAAGATCCGTGTTACACCGCGTAAATAAACAAGTTTGATATATTAGGATGGAAGGTACCGTCAATATTTTGAGTTTTGTGAAACATGGTTTTGCAGACACATCCCACTTAATTCCAACGATAGCCCGAATTGCCCTCTTTTGGAGGATTAAGACTCGGTCCGACTCGGCCGCCTCACCCCACAGCTCAGTTCCATGCGTAAGCAGGGAGAGTGAACTGTGGCGAAGTAGCAGGACAGGACATCACACAACAAGATGCCACAGAGGCAAGTTGTTGTGTGATGCCCAGGGTGCACCACGTGGAGGTTCCCGAGCCACGCACCCCACGAGCTTGGAGACTAAATTAGTGACTTCCAACTCGTTTTTGTAGTATTTAGGTATTTGACATTGTAAATTGTATATTTTTTTAAATAAAACATTTAACATGTTTTATTTTTTTTGAATGATTAAACATCATTAATATCTTGATTCAATCCTGTGTAATGGATTCAAAATACATTAAAATAATAAATAATCCAGATTTTGATTTAAAACCAGAACTATAGGTACACGGGGCTTATGCATAATCTGATATGCGTAGCGATTCTAAGCTCTCGGATTGATCTCGACACAGAATCAAACCTTTCGGTCTGAGACGTCCGTTTTATAATGACAGAGACATAGATTGTTTGACATTCCCAATTTGAGTCCTTCGGTTTGCGTTCAGAATCATTACTCTGATTATTGAATAGCGATATATTCGACTTTATCGGCATGTGCAGCTAAGGATCAAAATCGGTTTCTTCTAGGTAAACACGCTCCATCGTAGACCGCATCATCGTTTAACATCAGGCAAGATGGCGGTCAAGTGTAAACCTATAAAAGTTAAAATAAAACTCCTTACTCATTGTTTTCTATTAACCAGATTGTTGTATTGAATACACACTTTGAAACATAGTGTGTTAAATGAGAATTGTCTGTTTTTATATGGGAAATTTATATTTCTGGTTTCGTAATTTGATAGCACATTTATAACATTTAACCCATTTGTGTTACGAACAAAAATTGTTTCAATTTTAACCAATAATTTGATTATAACACTTGCATGATCAACCATGTCTCATTTTTGAACTAACGCTTCTGTGACTTGGGCAAAATTAAAATTTGGAGCGATTTAAATTGAAAAATAAAATAAAACGATTAGAAGAAAACTCACCGTTGCACAATGGTTAGACGGTTGAGATCCTGGGGAGAGACATAATCGAAGGAATCACCGTTTGAAAAGGGCCGTGACAGAATTTTTGAGATGGACACATTTTTAATATGAGATCTAACGTGGTTATAACACATTTTTAATTAATTAACGATTCGCGCGCGACCGCTTCTCGTTTGCCACTGAAAGGAACCAAAAAAGAAAAGGTTGCGCGCTCGTTCCCGCTTGAAAAAGGCCGCAGAATGCGGCTGAAACTGGAGTCTGGCTGAACGTAAAATATCATGTGAATAACCATTTAATTAATTAAGACAGGAAATATGTTTATTATGAAAGTTGACGTGTATTCATTGTAAATACGTTTAACAAACTGATTTGAGCTTCATCCGCATTCGATAGTCTCTTTCAAGGGCTTTTGGTTAAGTTGAACTCATCCACCCAAGCCACACATGAATAACCTGTTAATTATTATTATATATGTAAAAAATTACACATTTATAATAATGAATTAATAACATACACAGTAATTTATAATTTACTCTTAAGAAAGCTCATAGTCACCCAAAGCGCAATGAATAGTGCACAGTCAAAGTTATTTATTGATAAATGTACAATTTATAAGTCAATTAATAAAAAAAAAAAACACAAAAAGTTTCAAAGTTTAAAATAATTACTTCAATGTATTATAATAATTTTATCGTACAGAAAACTGTCAAGCATTACGCGAGTATAATAATTACTTATGTTTTTAATATAATGGACTCATGTCAATTTTTTTTACATTTTTAAACTGGAATTTTTAAGTGGAACTTTGCCATCACACTCTAAAAATTCGTTGTAACTATAAAAAGTTTGATCGATAAGCCAGCACTTTATTGAAGCTGCCGAAACTTGGGGCCGATGTAACTATTTTAGGAAGAGTATTATAAAGTTTCGGCCCCATAATGTGAGTCAGCTTCCGTGTGAGAGAGTGTGGCGTCCAGCTTGTCGGTTTTGCGTATGTTGCGAGAATGTCTCTCTCCTCGCGTTTTGTACGATTCCTGGCGTGTTGTGCCATGTCAATGAAAGGTATAAAAGCCAAAATACGAGATTTTTAGCTGCACATTTACGAAGAAATTTCGTTGGCAACCTTCAAAGTAACCGACATAGCTCAACGAGTTGATAATCGTAACTGGCACAGTGGCTGTGGGTGGGGCACTCAGACCAGAACTCACGGCCGTTGGGTCGGAAAGGTTCTTAGTGGCGACCACATACCAGAATACGCAGCGTTGGCAGGCCTCTCAGATGCCTCCAGATGGACCGACGATCTCGTGAAGGTCGCCGGAAATCTATGGGGTAGACCTTGCTGCAGTTGTTTGTCCTTCGGCTGATATGATGAGATTTATAAATTAATTAAAAACTTATAATATTTCTAATTAAAATTAAATAGATAATTCTAAATTGCAAAATATGGGTACATAATATAGATGTTGGTATTACATTTTTAAACTGGAATTTTTAAGTGGAACTTTGCCATCACACTCTAAAAATTCGTTGTAACTATAAAAAGTTTGATCGATAAGCCAGCACTTTATTGAAGCTGCCGAAACAATTACTTCTGTTATACAAAGCACAGATTCGCTCTTGTATGGAGTACTGTTCGCACCTTTGGGATGGATCGGCTAAGCATCAGCTTGAGGCTCTGGAATCGATTGAGAGGCGTGCCAAAAGGCTCATAGGCAAAGACACTCTAGCGCGAAAAAGACTTCATAGTCTTGAACATCGCCGCAAGATAGCTAGCTTATCGGTTTTTTATCGGATACACTTCGGAGAGTGTGCAACTGATCTGCATGATCTAATACCTCCTTGTCCTTTTTTCTATCGTACTTCTCGTAACTCAAAGAAGCGGCACCGTTTCATGGTGGATATTCCAAAGACACGGACGAAGAGGTTTGACTCTACGTTTGTGATAAGAACATCTAGGCTGTGGAATGAGTTGCCTGAGTGGGTTTTCCCCGATAGTTATAATCTTGGTGTCTTCAAATCGAGAGTGAATCGGTTTTTTCTAGGTAAACACGCTCCATCGTAGACCGCATCGTCGTTTAACATCAGGCGAGATGGCGGTGAAGTGTAAACATATAAAAGTTAAAAAAAAAAAAAACATGAATCTTAGGTCGCCATATTTAGCCTTACGGCATGCAAATGTTAGTTATGTAGTGAACAATGTAACAATGATAATCACAATTTCACTTAGACAAATTAGAAATTAATAAACATTTATAGACTACAGCCCCGTGAACAAAATTTATGGGTCATATGATACACCAGGAGACCTATGTAGGATGATAGAAGAATATAAAATAATAGGATTCAGCACTATGCCGGCATATATGCCCACATTTGAAAGCGGCATAGTGCTGAATATTATTATTTTATACCCTTCTATCATCCTACATAGGTCTCATGCTGTATCATATGACCCATAAATTTTGTTCACGGACCTGTGCTCTAATACTCATGTGTAACTTATCGGTAATTGATTGAATGAGTTCGACTTAGCCAAAAGGCTTTTATGAAATGTGACTGAAACTTTAATTAGGCCGGTCGCCTGGTTACAATAAATGGGTCACGTTAATATATTTTTTTAATTTATTAACTTGACCGCATTTTTCATATAAATCCATTTCTTAAAAGGTATCAAGACCCTTTGTTCTTAGTCTTAACCCTAACCTTAATAAGTTAATATTAATGGATGTGTATAAAATTTTAATAATAAGTTGCAATAGTGATACTTTAATTTTATTGATTGTAGTTTCTAATTCGCATGCTAGTGTTGTTGTAGTGTTTGCTTACTTAATATATAGCAATATTCATTTAAATAAAATATGATTACATAACACAAACGCGGATAGTTAGTTACAACTCAATTTACAAGCGTATTGTAGATATTATTTGGGATTAACTTATAAATAAGTAGATGTAATAAAGTATACTTAGTGTTGAATTGTGTACAGATATTTGGGTTAAACAAGGTGTTACACAAAATCGTGGTGTTGTAATGATGACGACAGGGTTAAAAATATTATTCTAATTTTAGTTCGTCAGCTAGATCATAGACAAAAAATGGGACACGTATTTTTTGTTTTATCGTAGTTGTTAATCGAATTATTATTAAAAATCGACATAGATATTTAAGTAGATCATCAAGTTTTTATGAGTGCTTGTGACCTCCCTTTATCGCACAAATCGTACCATAAGATGACGTCACGCTAATCTTGTAAGCAATGTATCATGCATCTTCGTCATTTTTGATTTGTGAAACGAGATAAAAAATACGAGTACAATTTTTTTTCATAAATGTTCTAACTGACAGACCGTGTGGCGTATTGACACGGTGCATAAGGACATTGTTTCCGCTATTAGGTACTATTGGTTACAGGATATTTAATGGTGAATGTATTGAAGCGAGTCCCTTAACAGAAAACCTGAAATGAAAGTCACGGTAAATATCCCGTAACCAATTATACTCGTAATATTAATGTGAACAACAGTGATAACTTAATGCTATGCTTTTATTGCTGGACATGATTTAAACTTAATAAAAAATATTAGATAATAATTAACAAATTTAAAATTAAGTTTAAACCATTTAAACGGTATTAATTAGAAATACATCCTTCAAGTTATGCTTTACTTTTAAGCATTAGTTTGTAACTAGGTTAATAAAAATCTTCGATTCCTACTGGCTAGTCTCTGAGGTGGTCTATCCCCAGATTACACCCGTATAACAGGGCACCGTCTCTTAGTTGGTCCCTTTAGGTCCTTAGAGGGGTGGATTAGGTCCCTGGGAATGGACAAGCCAAGGGGGGGTTTACGGAAGAATTTCCCGTGTTTCCACCGCAAGTGGCGAAACTCCATGGAGGTTTTAGTCGGCATGCCCATCGATATAAACCACTAGATGTTCCAAACTTCAGGCGCACAGAATTATGTCATCGTTGGGAAGAGTGAGCTCACTCTTTCCGTTCTAGTCAGATGCAGGAAGCTGTAAACGCCGGACGTTTTTACCTTTTTTTATTGCATAGAGTGACGAGACGAGCAGGACATGTGCCTAATGGTAAGTAACATACCTGCCACATAACAGCACAGTGGCACGCAGCTATTGGAACATGAAAAGTCCAAATCTTTACCTAGCACTGCACGGCGCTCATCACCCAGAGATCTAAAATGTAATATCTCTAAGCCCTGTAATTTCTCTGGAAACGTTGCCCTTCAAACCGAAACACAGTAATGTTTTCACTTTACTATTTGGCGGTAGAATAACTGGCAAAGGTGTGGTACTTCCCCAGGTAGACTCTGCCAAGAGTCCTAACACGACTAAAACTTATCACATCGTTGTCAACAACCAAAATAAGTAGAACCAGCAGTATTAAGCAACAGCGTATCTTGCCGCTAGCGATTCTAGGGATCAAGTAGTTTGCTTTTGTGTAAACCACTTACGCTTCACAGACGCAGTTTATTACCAATCTCAAGGTGCTCAGGGCACATACATAGGTTTATATCGATGGGTATGGCAGTACTCTAGTGTCGAGTCAGACATAACCCGTCCGTCTCCCGAGGAGGTGGGCATGCGTAAATGTTTTTCCACGAATAAAAAAAGCCCTGCCCTTCTGCTAGCTTGAACCTCGGTAAGCAGTAGAGGGCAACTGCCATAGGTCCCCTTAATAATAACAATAAAACTCTGTATCCCATGACACAAGTGCAGCATAGTACTACTTGTAGTTGTAGAAATCTTTACAGAGTCGGCCTGGTGAAGTACCACACCTTCGTCAGTTAATCTACCGCTAAGCAGTAATGTGAAATATGACTGTGTTCCGATTTGCTGGTCATGTTGCCAGAGAAATTAGAGATTAGATATAATTAGCTATAGATATACAACATCCTATATCTCTAGGTGACGTGCGCAGTGCAGTGGTAGGTAATGGTTTGGACTCTTCTTGTTTCCATAGCTGCGGGTAGTATAGAATGCGTCTGTGGTAACATAATAACATATGTCCTGCTCGTCTCGTCACTTAATAATACAAAAAAGTATGATACAGAGTTAATGTTTCGTTGAGTTTTTTGCGTTTTCTGTAAAACATAACATTTAATAGTGGTAAAATGAGGTGTTGTTTGATTTTCTAATAATACTCGTATGTTACGTTTTTTGTTGCGCCTAAAATAATTATAATTCTAGTTTCTACCTCTTTACTGAAATTTAGTAACTGTAAAGTTTTAAGTCTGGTGACAATACAGTTGTATTTATTTATTAATGTTGAAAATTAAAGATTCCCTTATATTAAGGGGCGTCCTCCAGCAAAACAAGTTTTCAGAGCTATATACTCATTAGCCAAAACAAATATCAACTGGTAAAAAATAGATAAAATTTCTACAGTATATTTCTACTTTAAATTATTATTATTTCTACAGTATTACAATTATTTTTCTTTTTATGGTTTTGTTGTGATGCTATTATTCAAACAATAAGGTCATTAATAAAAAAAAAGAAACTACAATTTTGAAGCCATGTTTCTTTTTTTGAATAATAGCATCACAACAAAACCATAAAAAGAAAAATAATTGTAATTATTATGCATCTACTCGAAAACCCGCCATTATTTGGATTTCGTAATTACACCAACGGATAGACAATTCCATTACGAACATTTAGGTAGAAATATTTTTTTCAAAAGACCAAAATCTGATTTTAAAAAGATTTTTTCTAAAATTTGAGCGTAAAACAGCGACAAATCCTACTGTTTCTCTCTTGCTCTTTCTTGCGGTGTGCGATGACGTAAGAAATACTCAAGTTCATTTGCTCTGGGTATGCCCTTGAGATTCAGGGCCGCCAGACTTCACGTATTTTCTGATGGATGAAATGTGGACGATCGAGTAGAGTTAGTACATACTAAAAACACATGCTTACCCACTAACTTACTTAGACGCCCAATTTTGAGATATGGGGTCCCGAAAGGTATCTACAACCTTTTATGTACGAGATTATGAGTTTAGGAGATAGCCCCTTATATAGGTCTGTCTTTTTAGGAAAGGTTTTAAAATAGTTGTCTAATAAACTTATATGTATACAAATGGAGTATGAGAATTTAAGTGAAGTTAAGTCATTATTTTGGAAGTTTTAAAGCGTCTGTTAAGCTAAACGGCTGACGGAAATTGTCTGGGAGTATTGGGGCCTTATTTTTAAAGATATTGCCTATAACATACGTGAAAATCAGTTATTAGAAAATACGTGAAGTAATGTATCTTCTGGACCCTATATCTCAAAATTGGCCGTCTAAGCAAATTATCGGGTAAGCATCTGTTCTTAGTACGTACTAACTCTACTCGATCGTCCACATTTCATCCATCAGAAAATATCTCTGGCGGCTCTGGGATCTTGGACTATTATATTTTCATAAACAAATAGAACTTATGTTTCGAACATGACTTGTATTTTTACTTTTACATTCTACTCAGTGTCAATTTAAGATGTAACAACTTAGATACCTTTTACGGAAAAACATGCCATTATTGTATGAAATAGTTTTTTTTTTTTCAGAGTTGATCGAAAATATACACTTGTAAGTGAGGATAATTAATTGTAGTTAACCATTTCTACGCATTGCCATAAGTGTTAGTTGTTCATAATTACCCCTAAGGACTGATATCAGAATTTAAATACAAATATGCCTATAAACTTGTACTACATTGTGTTTCAATTAAATTTGCTCTCATATACGATGTATCAAGTATAACAGGGTCGCATTAATACTTTAAAGGGGGATAAATTATTTAAAAGACTAATAAACGATAATAAAAACGAAAAGAATGTGAATATGTCTTGTGTAAAAATTGTAATGAATACATACATTTTAAACAAAAACCTTATTATTAACTGTTAAATCAGAAACAGACAACACACTGCCGGATTCAACTGCAGGGCATTGCAATAATTGCACGAAATATATTTCCATGATTTTGATTATCCTTCGATTTCACATCACCTATGTTAAAGGTAATAAATCTCCCAATATTAATGTTAATGGTTGCATTTTCATTAGAACTTCACTAAAAGTGATTTTGTGGATCAATACTTTCGAAACTAAGTTTTTATTCGATGTTTGAAATAGCGTTGCTGGTAAAGTTATGTAAGTTCCGTCTCGCACGGCTGGTGTTTGGGCGCTTTCCGTAGTCTGCCCTAGTTCTTGCCATCTGACTGATTATTTAGGTAAAATGTAAATACACAGCAATGACTGGATATAAAATTCTTCAACATAAATATCTGCATACAATAACTTTATTTTGTAAACATTTTTGTATTGATTACGTCACGTTGAAATCAATTACCTATTCTATGGGATGTTGTTGAAGAGTTAAGTAATCGTGAAATATCTTTCAAATGTACTCAAGGAAACAGATATCTTTGTTATACAAGCTATGCCCAAAGTTATATCTTTTGATTTGCAAGATTGTTTTGGATCTAGTGGTCATCGTAGAATTGATTCTTCAGTAAATGTCGGTATTATTGATACATAGCATTTACGAATAAATAGCATCTTGGAGTCCGAAAACTTTGCCTTTATGAATATGATTTGTAATAATATATTTTAGTTTTGACCTACCTACATCGAGTGCAGTTATTTATGTCGAAGAATTTTGGTAGCACACATGAAGTAACATTTACACGTCGGCCATACCTTTTGCACAAAATTTGTATAGATAATAATTGGCTATGGATAGTCATAGTCAAAGAATCCTCAGAGCCTATGGAGAAATCATTTAATATTTCTATTTCTCAAGGTGTTTGCGTTTTGCAGCAAGTGAGCCTCGGCCTGTTCCGTTCGGATTATCTCCTGGACGCGCCGGTCGGTAACAAGATAAAGCAAGTGGAGTTCAACACGGTGGCGTCCAGTTTCGGCGCCATTACTTCGAACCTGCCCTCAATGTCTCGGTACCGACTCGCTGGGGGCGCTAGACACAGCCTGGATAATTTAACAACTGTCGATGTGTTTTCTACTCAAATATTGTATTATTCAATTCGAAATATACATATATTTTTTAAATTAAGTAGATACATGATCAAATGTTTCTTAGGCAATAGACGCATCGACGGTTACAGTATTGTTTAATAACTTCTCTCTTGTACAAACAATGTGATTGACGACAGCGTTAGAGATATCATTTGTGGGATATTTTTTTCTGTATCGGCAATAAGTCCGTGTTCAACCACCAAAATGCCCGTTGAGAAATGATGTAGGTACCTACTTGTTATTTCTCTCAAGTTCTAAGACTCCATAATAGAGTATTTTGGTTATGTTGGCAAATGCAGTTTCATATCTAAGGCTTACTCTGCCACAATCTAAGTTTTTTTGAACATATAATAGTAATAAACGTTTCATTATCCTTCGAAATAGAAAATATTTAAAATTGGATTATGATAGAAATATACGCGACAGCTAGAACGTACGTAACTTTTTTGTAATTTCTATTTTTTTTGTTCTTTATCGACAAAACACAATATTGTTTGTGTTGGATCACTAAGTTACCTTCGGTTTTGTAATTTTTTTTAAATTTGTTCAGGTTAGATCAAGTTTTAGAAAAAATGTTTTTCTTATTTTTCGTTTTTCAACAGTGAACGAGAAAAATAAGTAACGCGACCGAAATGAAAACAATCGAAAGAGAGAGAGAGAAACGCGATAATTCTTAACTAAGTATTACTCATTTTTAAGTTACATTTTTTCAATTCCTGTGATTGTTCTTTTATAAAAAAGATGGGAGTTACAGTGGAGTTGAACACTACTTTTATTTTTATGGGCCCATATTTTATTTTTATTTTGTTAACAGGGCAGATTTTTTTAAAGTCATTTTTGTTAATTAACTGTTTCACAAACAACAGCCCCGGATCTCAAAATCTGAAAATGCCGGCGGGGTGCATCTGTATCTACTCATGACCACTATGCGCAGGAGGGACTAGCTCCCATAACTTCACATGAGGAAGGAAGAATTCATGATGATAATATTGATTGATGACTTGAAATATATGAAGAGTCGCTCATTTTGGCCCCCGGGGCCCCCCGGGGCACGGGCCCCGGCTTGCCCCCCCCCCCTCCCCTAGATCCGGGGCTGACAAACAAAAATGTCTTAGTACTTAGAGGTTTCGCGTGACATCACTTCATATACTTTTAACCGACTTCTAACAAGAATGAAGTTAATACGAAAAGTAGTATGATTTATGACAATTAGAATTTAATAATACGACCAAAAATACGTGTCTCGTATTTTTCGTTGAATGATATATTTTGACCCTTTAACTAAATCGGCCTGAACTTTGCTATTGCTGTCTTTATCTATTCAAGCGAAAAGAAAAGAGAGGGCGACATCAAAGCTAAGCCAGTTTTCGTTAGGCGGTAGACCCCCCAATCATCATACAATTATGGTACAACTGTAGGGAAAATACGAAAATACATACTAATAAAGAAAATATTTCAACCACATCACAGTACAAGAGAAAATTTGTTGTAAATTTTTGTATCCAGGGTGTGGTTCACTGCGCCTGTTCAGCACAAACATTCAGTCAACATCTCTCATGTGACTGCTATCGCTCTCTTGCACGCTCTTCATCCTTTCACTGTTTCACTTAGTGCTTAGTGTTTATGTATTATTTTTTTCATTATTTTAACTCAGCACGCTTTCCTGTCGTCGGCGTTCGATTCTTGAGCATGACGCATAAGTTATAAACTATTTCGTGGTTTGGTTTAAAACTAGATCTAAAAGCGTTGTTTTAAATAATTTTGCTTTATTTGTTATAATCAGCATTCAGATATTTGCCTGATTTGCCTGTAAACGCTTTTTTGTCTATATATTTTTTTTATTTAGTTTGGCGTGCATGTATATAATTGTACAATAAAGATTGCATTAGAGGCTTTTTGGTAGCACGTTCACTTGAGAGATGTTACCTGATGCCTGGTCGGTGTTTGAACGCGATTTTGGTGCTCTGTCAGTCGATGTTGTCACTTTGTTATTTGTCCAATCATTGCTGTGTGGCTAGGGGTACACATCTTTCAAAATTGTTTGCGCTTTGTTTCATTCTTACAATTCGGAAGTTTACAATTCATCACCACTCATAGCATGGACTTTGATTTCGATAAACAAAATAATAATGTGAGATTTACAGGGTCAGCTGCCAACAATATTCACAACAGGTGTTTTATTTTCTAAATAAATAACGGGCAGGCGCGACTCTCTCGTACCAGGCCTTAGAGCTGTGGATACTAAAGTTGCACTAAGCCTATTGAGTGTTTTTGCTAAAGTAGTGATCAAGACCATTGAATATAAGTTATTTAGCTATGATTTGATAATATCAACCTTAGTCTTAATTACTAGTTATTTTAAATTGTGGCTTTTGTTTAATTACTTTTCAACAGTCGCTAGATAAATTTCTATATATGCATGTATATTGCATATACATATCTACCATTGGACTAGTAACAAACACACAAATGGCTTGGGCTATTTATCTTTCCTAATAAACTTCAGTTTATCAAAATTTTAGGATTTTTACTTGATTTTAAAAACCTGTGGTGTATTGTGTAACCGAAGTTATAATTTGTCAGATTGTGTGGAGTGGACACATTTTGATTGAAAACGTATTGTTGTGAACGCACAAAGAAGAGGTGAGCGATGTAAATAATTTTCTACTATGTATTTGAAAAGGATTTTACCACTGTCATAACAAAACGTGAGATTGAGACAATACTCAGATTTGAAGCTGCAATTTTTAAATCTATTTCAATCCAGATATAGCTGAGGCAATTTACTAGTTAAAATTAATGATTTTTAGACTAGAAGAATATATGTTTAGCCCAAAAATGTTGATGGAAAATGAGCATTTATATTTTTTGTTTTGTTATTTTGTAAACTGCAGTTTTTTAAATTTATTTGTTGTATGTTACATGTTAAAATGAAATGATGTGTAGATTTAATTCGACTCAATAATCATACAAATTATTATCAAATCATTTTATTTGGATAACTAACAGTTATCCAAGTAAAAAAATAACAGTATTTTTATCTGTACTAAGGACATTTTATAAGACATAGTACGTAGTAAGCGTAGTACTTTATCTTTTTAGGGTTCCGAGCCCAAAGAGTAAAACAGGACCCTATTACTGTCTGTCTGTCACTAGGATGTATTTCACGAACCGTGATAGTTAGACAGTTTACATTTTCAAACATGTATTTTTCTGTTGCCGCTATTACAAAAAAGATATAAAAAACAGAATAAAATAAATATTTAAGGGGGGCAAACAACAAACATGATTTTTTCCATATCAGATGCTAATGATGTCTTTCACGAGGGGCATCGGGGGCTACTTGCCGCCATAGCTTAGATTCCTCCTAGGTCAGGGGCTGTTTAGTAGTCCTAACAAAGCCTATTATTATTGAGGATTTGGTAGATTATTTTGTTTCATATCTGTTTAATTATAAACATAGATTTAAATTTGCTAAACGGGAAGGTACCCACTGTGGATGCTATACTCGTATATCGTTGGGACCCATTGTATTTATGATAGTAAGCTTAGGTAAATAGGGCCTTGCGCCTCTAGCCTGAGTACGATAGGCATTGGAGGCAAACTCCCATAGGTCATTACAAAACAAAATGTCCTATTGTACCTCGTTATATTTAAGGGCCACTTTAAAAATTAATAACATATCTTATACTTACAGTGCAAATAAATGTACACTTATAGCAATTGGATAACAATATAATAGTAAAACATCAGAAATATAAATGAGGCATTACTGAATATTTATCATTTTAAAAAATAATAAAATATCCGTAGAATTAACCACTATAAGGAAGTTATTCATCACACAAAGAAACATACACAAGGAAGTTGACGTCCTGTGGTATCATTCGTTACGATGATAAATAGCCAAACATATGATGTTGACAGTTTAACTTGAAACGCCACGTTGTCTGAGATTCTGCACAATCACAGGTCAAGTTTTATTGGCGTGATTTTGTGTTTCTTTCTATGTTATTAGTCATTGTGAATACCACGGCCACTTGCTGACATAATATTGTTCAACAATGGGTCGTCTTGTTTATAATAGAGATTGTAAATTCTCGTTGTTTATAACACCTTTGCTTGTTTGGATTTTCAAATAGGAAGGTGTACGTATATCAAGTCGTGGTAGATTCGTTGCAGATTCCGTCAAGGGAAGTATACCATTTCCAATCATTATACCGCCAAGCTGTAGTGTGCAAATACTGCCATGTTCTGGATAGAAGGACAAAGTAGGTATCTAGAATAAGTACAAGTAAAAGAGATAAATTATCTTATATTTCTGGGTATGAGGTACCAATATATTAGATAGATAGATAACTCTTTATTGTGACACAAAAATAGAATTTTAACGGTAAAACACTTATGAACTAGCACCACAAATGGCGGCCTTATTGCTTAGATCAATCGTTTCCAGGCAACCAGCTTTAAGGAAATTCGCCTACAAACATGGTTAGGCGAAGTGAAGTGTAATTTTTCTAAAACTAGGTACTAATTAAATACTACAATATGAAACAAATTAATACATTAGGTACTGATCTTTTCATGTTCCAATGAAAGGTTATTTCGAGAGTGAGTCGGTTTTAGGTAAACACGTTCCATCGTAGACCGCATCGTCGCTTAACATCAGGCGAGATGGCGGTCAAGTGTAAACCTAAAAAGTAAAAAAAAAAATGCCTGTGACGCTATGTTTCCGATGAAATGCATGACTTACTCGTCTATCTATATTTGCCAGTTATTTTACCGCCACAGTTGCAAACATCACTGTGTTCCGGTTTCAAGGGAAATATTTACAGAGAAATTGCATGACATAAAATCATCTTATATTTGTGGATGACGAGCGCAGTGCAATGCTGGGTAATGATTTAGACGCTTCACGTTCCAGCTGCCTTCTCAATTCTTTGGCTTGTAATTCCTCTGGAAATGTTGCCATTCAAACCGGAACAGTAATATTTGCACGTTACCTACTGTTTGACGGCAGAATATGTGATACTTCCCCAGGTGGAGTCTGTAAAGAACCCCACCACTACAAAATTTAATTATAAAATTTTATGTTTACCTATAGCACTTAAACTGTCAAAGTATGTACTAAAATTATTGAAAAAATAAAAAAATATTTTACTTAAATGTAAGGAAGTTTAAACGAAGGGCATTATTTGAAATCAAAGTACTTTAATTATATAATGTAAAAAAATGTACTTATGTAATTAGCTGTAGGTAGTTAAAATTATTTGACTGTTCTATTAAAATTTGCTAGTATGTAGTGTGTATGCTTTATTTTCCTATTTCGTGTATGCTTATTGTATATCTGAAATGCTCGTACTCGTAATTGTGTTTTGTTGTGTTTTTTAACCATTTATGTTTGATATGCTCTGTGTTCTAAGCTTGTTTGTTTTGAAATAGCATGTGTTTTGTGTA